>OX451208.1:28484511-28877434 GCA_949628255.1 Macrophya alboannulata
TACGGATACTTGGCGGCGATTCGCTGCCGCGAATCTTGATAAATTTAGTGATTACTTTATCAGCTTTGGTATTATTACCCATGTCGAAAATGTCTGGCCACTTTGCATGTGCATCGATTACTATTAGGTACATTTTTCCGTAAAAAGGACCTAGAAAGTCACTATGTATGCGTGACCAGAATTTATCAGGCCAAGGCCATGGCGTTGAAAAAACTCGCGCTGGTTTTTTCCTTAAGCTAATGCATTCTTTACACGACCCACTCATATCTTCAATGTCTCGATCTAATGCCGGCCACCATACATGCGACCGTGCAAGCATTTTCATCTTGACTATTCCGAAATGCGAAGCATGTAATACGAGTAAGACTTTAACTTGCAAGGGTCTTGGCACAATGACCCTGTAACCCCATAGAATACAACCTTTATCTATCGAAAGCTCATTCTTTTTTCGCCAATAAGGCTTCTCTTCGTCGAATAGTTGTTGCTCGTTCGGCCAACCGTCCATGATAAATCGCATTATTCTTGACAAAACTTTATCTTTTTTTGTTTCCCTAGCGATATTAGCCGCGTTTAATACGTTTAGTCCCTGGCTTATATAATTGAGACTGCCCACACAGCACTGAATATTTCTTAAATATTTCAGAAATATTTTAACGAAAGATTCAATTCTTTCAGAAATATTTCGTTGGAAGATTTCTGAAACATTTCTATGTCCGTAATCTCACGTCATTGCAATATTTCATTGAAATATTTTCGAAATATTTTTTCAACATTTCATAAAATACTTCTTGAATATATTTCCAAAAGATTTGCGAAATATTGTTGGAAAAGTTTAGGCAGGCAGGGTGTATTTCGTTATAAAGTACATATTTAGGAACGAAACACATCCATAGAGTCTCTTGCTAACTAAGGAAAACACAGGAATTATGCAAGTCAATGAAATAAAATCGTCTAAAAACGGTCACCCATCCAAATACTGGCCCTGAGGATAGTTGCTTAACGTCCTTGAGCGAGTGATCTCCGGTTTCCATATAGCTCCAATGATCTCCTGTAAGACTAGTTACATTTTTTTGAACTTATAACACCAACGATTATCCATGAGCTTTGCATATTTATATCGAAATATGGTATTTAGCGAACAGCTATAACGAATAGCTTATGATGTTTATCGCGACGACAAGATTTTAGGTTAACTACGGGAATCCACGAAAAAAAATTTTTCCAATTTCTGTACAACTAAACATTTCTACTTCTTTGAGAAGATTCATGAAAAATTATTATTGCTTTTTCTACCTGTAGAATTGTTATAGTTTTGGAGTTTACAATGTTGTTGCAATCTTGCATGGATATTTCATTTGCAATGTTGCACAGCTACGTTCCATTCTGGTTGCAGCAATATCGCACGTGCAACGTATTGAATATGAAACATTGCAATATTGCTGCAAAATGGCTACAATATTACGTGCTACATGGGGAATTATTTGCTAGATAATTTTGTCATTGGATGAAAAAATTGAAATCATATTATATTTCGAACCGACGGTATTTAATATCAATCCTTAGAAATAAGTGTCCTTTTAATAGTATAGTATCCTAGTATATTGTAATAACATATGGTTTGAAATATTCTGCTAGATATTCAGGAAATATTTTTATATTGTATTTTGCAATGTATCAGGAAGTTGCTTTTGAAACAATTTTTGAAAGATTTTCGACATATTTATGAAATGTTTGTTTGCAATATACGGAAATACTCCATTGTTTTATTGTATACCATATTCATGAAACCTTTCAGAAACCTTTCATTAAGATAATTTCAGCGAAATATTTTAGAAATGTTCAAATAAAAACTTCAGAAATAGTTCGAAACATCTTTCAAATAATGTTTCCATCGAAATATTTCAGCAAATCTTCAGTGCTGTGTGGGTTATTGAAAAGGAGTCATCCAGGGATGCATGTAATACTGAAATTTCCAATGATACGCACGTGATTTCAGCAATAAACGAAATAATCGAAAATACAGAATTGAACGACTCTGAGGGTGTTTCGGTAAGTGATCACATTATGACGGAAAATAATACCGATGCAGAGTCAATTTCGGATTCATCATACATGGATGAATTTCATCCAGCTGCTCAAGAGGTCAAAAAAAAAAAACTTACCGCAAATAATAAAATAACCTGCGTTTCTCGACCGTCTTCTTTTTCCATCGCGATGAAAAATATAATATGGAAAGTGAGAACATTTTTTCAAGCAGAAAAAGACGGAACTGAAGCCCGAAACGTGAATGAAGTGGTGAAAAGAACTTCTGCATGCCTTAAGATTTCGGACTGCAGTTACTTTGGAAACTACGACGATGAATAACTTCAATTTGACACGTGATATCAAAAGAAAAATGAAGATACCTAAATAATATAATTTGATGGATGTTTATATCAATAAAAATGATCAAGGACATTAATATCATTCATCATAACAATCGGTCGTGTTATTGATAATAGATAGGACGTATGAGTCGATGCACTAAATGACCCACGACCATGATATGGCAAAAGACTTCGCTGGCCTGTGAAACAAATGGAGATCATAAAGGCTCTTGTCAGAGCCAAAAAAATGTTCTGCAAAGAATGAATCGCATATAAATAAATGTTTGTCGAATATAATATACATGTGAACCTTTGCATGAATGCGGATTGTATTAGATTTCTATAATATCAATTGCGGATCCGCAGCTCCGTCAGATAGGTATAAGTATCTGAATTTAAAGATTTTCATCGATTATGATTTATTTGTAAATTTTACTATTCAAGTACAGAGCTTCTACCCATAAAAATTTAAAATCTTTCGAACGTTGAATTTTCGGTGAATTTTTTGAACTGTATAAAAGTTCAGGAAGAAACGAGCATACAAAATTGGTTAGGGGAAATAAAACAAAACGCTAAAAGTCTGTCATATATATTGTTAATTGGTAAAATCAAATTCACCCTTAATTCAAGATGGCGGCTGAAGCAAAAGGGATAGGGTCCCGAAAATCTGTATATAAACATACTAATGACCTCCCTTTCAATGATTGAAAAATGAAAATTGTGGTATTTGATTGAAGCAATTTCAGCACTTATTTGGTATACAGGTTTGTATAATATTAATGTACATGTATGTGTGTACGGTATGTATACATAGGTGTACGAGTATAATATCAGCACGAATCTAATTTTTAATTCTCACTAGCTCACCACGCGCGCTACGCGCGCGTCTGCAACTGATTTTTTAAATCTGCGTATTTTGTGATAACCACCTTATAAAAATCATACTTGTGTTACGTGCTCGTGTACTCACACCCCTATATTTCACATTATATTACCTACGATATCAACTGAAGACATAACATCCTGCAGCTGCATCCTATCTCTCAACCTCTAATCAGAAGAAGCCTCAATCTCAATCCGAAGAACCTCATCCCTACTTACTCACCTTTAAAACTGCTACCTTGCATAAACGCGCTCACGCCCGAGAGACAATGAGACAATAGAAACACTTGCCCACAAACTCTCAACTCAATCACTTCATTACACATCAGGCCATTATAATAAACTACACACTCAATCTTGCACTAAACTCATACAGAATATTGTATTAGATAATAAGTCTATATAATAAACTCACTCTCAGTATTATCAACTATACATAAAGTTTCATCCACATCATTCATCCAAGCACCCAAATAATATCCGGTTGTCCCTAGACGTAAAAACAAGAGAAAAGAACCCAAATTCATAACTATCGTATCAGCAACAATCTGATTCATAACAACGGTGGCAGCTC
Source organism: Macrophya alboannulata (assembly GCA_949628255.1). NCBI lineage: Eukaryota > Metazoa > Arthropoda > Insecta > Hymenoptera > Tenthredinidae > Macrophya > Macrophya alboannulata. The sequence continues at coordinate 28,488,334 of OX451208.1, forward strand.
CTCTCTAACTCTTATCAACAGTGGGAGCTCCTCCCTAATTCATAACAATGGTGGCAGCGGCACTCCTTGTTTACCGGAATTTTAAGTGCTAAAAGTTAAGTGGAACCAATTCTATACTACTAGAAGTAAAGGTATCTCAGTGTCAAAAGAACCGAATACTACATCATTATCCTATCAGGATCTACAAACTACAAAATCATCATCAATCTAGAAGTTACGTTATCTCAGTGTCAAAAGAATCGAATTCTACAACGTACTCTTCAGGATAATCATCTCAAACTCTACAATCATCGTGACTTAAGTGACAAGAATCCATAAGAAATAATCGAATTGCTACCAAATCCATAAAACTAAATCAACTGAAATTCAGAAACACTGAATCTATGCTTAAACACAAACATATAAATTCATAAATCTACATTGAACAAACAAAGTGCATAAATATTGAGTGAATATAAAATACTGTGTCCTTTTAACTACTTCTACAAAATCATAAGGAAATAACTCAGCAAAAAAAAAAAAAAAAAATCGAAATTCCAACGACTCCTCAAAGGCACCTAGCCCCACAAAGATTCATCTGAATCCACCGAGGCCCATAAGAGACACACTTTCCACAACATCAAGACATCTCTATCCATCACGACACCGAGACAGCTCTACACATCAACCTCATCTACAAAACTAATTGAGATCCGTATAGAAATGAAATTTATAATAATTCTGATCATCAGCTTGTAAGTAACCTTAATTTTATATTACACAAACAGAAATTACCTAACACAATATCGCCAAAATGTCCGACGACGAATCCCCATCTGGTACACTACCACGAAAATATTGGTCTCTTAAAGATGTACTTGACACAATCCCGTATTTCGATGGTCGAAATGTGAATATAAACAATTTTATCAGAAGCTGTGAAAATGCCAAACCTCTCATTAACCCAACACAAGCCCCAGTTTTAACGCGCATGTTACGAACCAAAGTCTACGGACTCGCAGAATCATATCTCGGGAACAAAGAATATAACACCATCGACGAGATTTTACTAGCTCTAAAACGAGCATTTTTACCAAAGAAGACCATTTTTGAATGGCAAACCGAGTTAAATAATGTCAAACAACAACGCGATCAACGTGTCTTAGATTACGGCACCAAAGTTGAGGATATTCTCTATAACACAATACAAGCTATCAACAATACACACACTAACACCGACACGACTAGCATGATTTCGGCAATCCAAGACAATGTACTAAAATGTTTCGTTAGAGGCTTAATTCCCGATATAGAGTTTAGAGTAGCGGGTACTCACCCGACCACTTTGAACCAAGCAATTGAAATAGCTCTTACAGAAGAACAAGAATTTCTAAATCGCAATGCCTATAACACCCAAAACAACAGTAATAGCAATCAAAATATTAGCAACCAAAAACCCCAACAAAACAAATCACATCCTCCAACCATACAACCAAATAGACGATTCAATAATCACCCACAAAACCCATCAATCCCTCGAAATCCAAATCAACGACCAGATCCCAATCAAAACCCTACAACTTGCACTTACTGCAACCGCAGAGGTCACACAGAAGACGTCTGTTACACGAAAAATCGCGATACCAAACAAGCCAAATAGTGCACACACTGCCAGAGACCGGGCCATACTCTGAATGAATGCCGCTCTGCCAAAAATCGATTACAACAGCCTAATCAATTGCAACAACTTGATCAAATGCAACAACCTACTCAATTAAACACACAATATTCCTCATTATCCTGTAATTATTGTAAACGCCAGGGACATACAATAGAAAACTGTAGAAAACGCGCTTATAATAACGCACAAAGACAACAAACACAGGGTTCTTTAAACTCGAACACTGTCCGCCGGGAGAACGTGCCGACGGACCCAGATCAAACACAACAGCGTTCAACGATACAACAAATCACATCCTCGATACAAAATCAGAATCGGTAAATGGACTTTTACCAGTCATCGAAATGGATATACGAGAGTTAGAAACAAAAGCAAAATTCATAATAGACACTGGTGCAGACTTAAATATCGTAAAAATCAGTTGCTTAAAAGAGGAAACTAAACACGACAGAAGTAAAACGCGAAAAATGACAGGAATCACAGATGGATTTACTACTACTTTAGCCGAAACCAAATTGCAAATTAATGACAAAGATTACGAATTCCACATTGTCCACGACGACTTTCCAATAGCTCAAGACGGCATTATCGGACAACCTTTGTTATCCAAAGAAAAAGCTCTAATTTCCTACAAATCTAATACGCTAACTTTGACAGATACGGTAATTCCCTTTGAACTCCAAAATTCACGTATTACCACTATCATTACAATACCAGGTCGTACTGCTCAAGTAATCCCTATTAAAATTTCAAATTCGGAAATCGATCAAGGCTACGTAGATACAGTTAATCTAGGCCCCAATATTCACTGCGGTAAGGCATTCTTAACAAACAGAAACGGTCAAGCGTCCATATATGCGATAAACTCAAACGAATCAGCTGTTGAAATAAGAGTACCAACAGTAACTCTAGAACCAGTCCTCGAAATCCTCAGTACACTCACCCCTGCAGAAACTACTACAAATCACTCTACGCTCAATCAACTTTCAATAACTCACGGTGACATATGCAGATCTACAGGAGCAATTATTCACTTCATACCGCAAAAATTCCAAATATTAAGAGGAATTTCAGTCAAATTATTAGAAGCTTGCAATTTAATCGAATACGAGCTCATAGCCTACGCGAAAAATAGTATAGTCGGAGATACTATAAAAGATATAATTCCTAAAACCTCAAAAGCATTATACCACTCAATAATTATGGAAACCTATTACAGCGATACAGATGACACAATGATTACGAAAACACTCGAAGCTCTTAAGAATCATCTAATTTCAAACAACACAAATTCAATCTCAATTCCTGACCTATCCAACGAACTAGGCAAACAAAACTGGAATAAAATCTTACAAATAATAATCTCAACCTTCAATAACACAAACATTCCAATAAAAATATATACTAAATCTCAAGACCAAACTCAAAATACACACCAAACTCTAAAAGTGTTGACAATGAACAACACGATAGAGCCTAATGACACTACAACCCTCGATAATAATATTAATAATAACTCCGAAAGATTAACAATCCTTAAAAATTTAATGCGTTTGGATCACCTCAACGACGAAGAGAAAGAATCTATACTTACACTCACGACAGAATTCAACCACCTATTTTTTCTGCCAGGTGATGAACTATCACACACATACTTAACGAAACATTCGATTCCAACAACAGATGACATTCCGATTAACGTAAAACAATACCGATATCCGACTATCCACAAAGACGAGATACAAAAACAAGTTTCAAATTTACTAGACCAAGATATAATCAAACCATCATCCTCACCTTACAATTCCCCCGTCTGGATTGTGCCGAAAAAACCTGATGCAGAAGGTCACAAAAAATGGAGAATGGTGATAGATTACAGAAAACTTAACGAAAAGACAATAGGTGACGCATATCCCCTACCAAATATAAACGATATACTCGACCAGTTAGGGAACGCCAAATATTTCTCAACCTTCGACCTCGCTTCAGGGTTTCATCAAATTCCGATGGACCCAATAGACGCGCATAAGACAGCTTTCTCAACTCCACACGGACACTACGAATTTAAAGACATGCCATACGGACTCAAAAACGCCCCAGCGACGTTTCAGCGACTCATGGACCAAGTTTTATCCGGTTTAGAAGGAAACGTTGCATTCGTATACTTAGACGACATCGTCATCTATGCACATTCTATTAGAAGAACATGAGACTAAATTCAAAAAACTAGCTAACAGACTACAATCAGCAAATTTAAGCCTACAAATTGGTAAGTGCGAATTGCTTCGAAAGGAAGTAGCCTATTTAGGACACATTATTACAGAAAACGGTGTAAAACCAGACCCAAAGAAAATAACGGCAGTCAAATCATACCCAGTTCCTAAAACAGCCAAACAAATCAAACAATTCATCGGTCTTATCGGTTACTACAGACGATTTATCGAAAACTTTTCAAAAATATCGAGACCACTAACTACTCTACTGAAAAAGAACGTTAAATTCCTCTGGACATCTGAACACCAACTGGCTTTCGAAACGTTACGAGACTTGATATGCATATCCCCTATACTACAATATCCTAAATTTGACCAACCATTTATTTTAACAACTGACGCATCCAAATACGCTATCGGTGCTGTACTCAGCCAAGGTAAAATCGGAGAAGACCTACCAATAGCCTATACATCACGCACACTGAACAAAGCAGAGTTGAATTATTCTGTAATCGAAAAAGAATTACTAGCTATTGTATATTCAGTCCATCACTTCAGACCTTACTTGTACGGACATAAATTCACACTTGTTACGGATCACAAACCTCTTGTTTGGGTTAGCAATGTTAAAGACCCAACCTCACGACTACTAAGATGGAGATTCAAACTCGAAGAATATGACTACGACGTCGTATACAAGAAAGGACAAACTAATTTAAACGCAGACGCGTTATCACGTAATCTACCCGTAGATACTGATAAACTATTACCAATCAACGTAAAACGCGACCGAAACACGAGCTCAGATAGTATATCAAACCTTGACGCGAAACGGAGAAAAGAAGCTCACCAATTCCCGACCCACCCACGACAAAGTACAGACGAGTCAACAAATCCTGCTCCTACTAAACGATACAAAAGCGACGTTGAATCCGCTGAAATGGATCTAAATTCAGACAATGACAAACTTAGTCACATTTCCATGGATTGCTTACCATCAGAAAGAGATATATCAAATTTTTCAAATAGACCGATGAGAATTGACTCACCAGGCGATACATCTGTAGATAGTCTACCGCTAGCAAAAAGACTAATTCACCCACCAGACAGACGCACAGTTCATAATTCATCTACAGACGCTTCAATGGACAGTCTCCTAACCACTTTCTCAAAAGATCTATCCTCAGACGACTCAACAGACAGTTTTCCTATGCCTAAAAAACCGATTAACGTCTCGAAATCTACTAAACCAATAACAATCGATTCGTCCACTGACACCTCAATTGACGATTTACCATTGTTTAAAAGATATCAACAAAAACGAAACGCTACGTACTGTGACGTGGACTATTGACGGCTGGGTATGGTTGAAGACCACCGTATAGGCCAAATCAGCAATACAGGCGATCCCAGTGATTTATGTGTTGGACGCCAGGTACTCGAAGAGTACCGCGGTAACGTCAAAAATTATAGGTTCGATTAACCGAAATTTAATTTAATCAAATAAACAAGAGTTGGCAATTATTATGACCTAAAACTAACGTATACAGCAAAAATCAAATATTATTGAAAATAAACCGAAAGAGAATTAATATAACATTGACGACAAAATCACTCGGCTAAGCTAGCGTGAGGGGAACGTAGGGGCGAAATAATTAGGTTTAATACTGGGCAATTATGGTTTATGGATTTAATCACAAAGAAACCGTCAATTTGTTAAACAGGAATAAGGTATTACAAGGTATGACAGGATAAGAATAGAATTAGGATTCTCATAACCATTCAATCATAAAACAATTAATAAATAAGGTTCGTTATGATACACAGCTGATAAATCTATTTCTAAGTAGGTCACGTGAAATTAAAGTGGTACCGAAGATAAAACAGGTTAAATGATAATACAGAACAATTCGTAAAAAGAAAGAAATAAAAGTTGAGATGGTATGGTAGAGTGAAGATAAGGGAGTAAGAAGGTTCTTTACCGGTCGGTAAAGTAATTGGACCTCAAAGAGGGTTAATCAATAAAAAAGGGACTCGAGGAAATTACATGGGACAGTCGGTAAGGGAGAAAAAGTTAGAGGGTAGACAGCGTCAAACGACAAAGAGACAACACACACACATAAAGTCATACACACGTACTCTACGAATCACGTGATCTGACTACGCAGTTACAGGAAGAAATGTTGCAAATAACAAAGAATTATTAAATTGTATATCTGTTATGTCGGACTGGATATGTTCTAGATCTACGCACACCAACTCAAATCTCACATTAGGTTCCACGAATAAATAATAGCTGATGGCTCAGATATTAACCGATACAGAAATAATAATATCAAGTTACACGAGGATTGATTTTCTATAAAACATAGATCGATAATTCGTGGAGATTAATTATTCTTTACTTACGGGACTCATGCGTCTGGGAGGGAGGAATTTATAATTTACTGAAACTATTTGATACTATATTCAACTCAAATAATTATTATTGAACAAAAGGGGATATTAGGGAAGATATTCGTTAAAACAAAGAAAAGGACGCGGGGATACGATAGTTAATCTCACGTATTTCTCGTAATAATTATAACATAGGCATAATGGCATAAAAGAAATAATATATGATAGTTATAAATTAATCAGAAATATAACATGGGGCGATAAATACAACAATTCGAAAGTTTACAGATAATGGCGTCACCCTCTAATGGGTGCATCCCTATAATGCGTAGTACGCTGATTTTACCAGATATAATCTTTTGAACGGTCAAATAGGTATGAAATCTTACCTTGAGACGACTCTCAGGCACAAACACAAGTTGAAAAGAAATCAAAATAGATATAATTTATAATAATAATAATAACAAAAAAAAAAAGAAAGTGAATTGAATAAGTATGGCAATTAAAGTTTTGAGTCTCTTTATAAAACACGTCTGTCTGCTACGTATGCAAAACGAGAAGTGAAGAAGGAATCGACCGGGGTGACGTAGATCATTTTCATTGTTGGGGAGGTAATTTGGCGAGTCTAGGTGGCAGTAGGCGCTTCCGCATAGGGGGTTACAGCGGGCCTGGTAGGGCCTTGCGGAACTCCAAGCTTTCGCCAAGACAATGACAGATGGCGGGTGGATGTTATTGATACCCTGGAAGGCTGTATTTCAGCATAATTCCGGGTGGCGAGGCCGGATCTTTGATTGGTTAGGGGCGAGCTACCCTCTATCTTAGGAGCAGTAGGTGCAGCGCACTTCCAGGCGTATCTCAGGAACTGATGTTCTTGCCTGTCTTGACTACTGACTCGGAGAACCTCAGGTATCCCACCAGGTTGTCGTTCTCAGAACCTCCCTCATCGTACAGGTCCATTGTCTAGTGTGTTAGAGAGAGATAGAAAATAAATTATAGGGATTAGGACAGAACTTAGGAATTAGATATGGAACCTTGGTAACTTGAGCTGGTGAGGACTTCTCGTTTATCGTTTTACTTTGATAATCGCGGGGTCACTATCATTCGGGGAGGAGTCGATTGTCATTTACAGGGCAATTGACTTGCCCTGTTACAGTACACAGACATTTCCCCGAATAATTTACCCGTAAATAAAAAATCACGTAAACTCCGACGGAACCCTACATCAACTTCGTTCAAGAAAGATCCGTACCTGAACAAAAATTTAAATAATAATCCACAATATATCGAACGCCAACCGAACATAAGCGCTTCAATTGATAAACCTGATCTTACTTCAAACCAGCCTAGTGATAACTCAGAACCAAATGACACACTTAAAAATAAACCAACATACAGCAAACGCACCAGCACGCAATCTCCAACACATGAATACAAACATAAGCTGCGACCAAGAAAGCCTAAATCCCCTTCACAACCACCTGATTCTTCATCGTCAGACGACAACCATGTCCCTTATTATGAACAAAAATTACCTACTTCCAGTGAATCATGGACTCACAGTTCTAATCATAAGAAATTATATTCAGACGCTGTCAAAGGAAAACAACCACCCACTATACCTAAAACTACCACCCCGAGACACACCACGTACCCGATGGCCAAATCCATGTATTATAATCCATCCTATAAACAATTCCGAGAAGTCTCAAAACTTTTACCGATCCCAGAGAACCGTTTCATAACTGAGGTAACTCAAGATTTATTTACAACAAACGACAACTTGGCACATTGCATCCCAGCCGACTGTCTAATTGGACGAGGTATAGCACAAGAAATGATCGAACGAAATATTATAAGTCGCGACGAGTTAAAATCAAAAAACCCTCAAGTAGGTGACATTATAGTAACACCATACAATGACATCAAAGTTTATAACTTAATAACTAAACCTGAATTTTTTGACAAACCTACGAACGAAACTATGTACAACATCCTATGTAAACTCAGACGAAAGTTAGAAACAGACAACGTACAGTCAATATCGATTCCAAAAATCGGTTGTGGACTAGATAAACTAAATTGGAAGACCGTGCGATCAATGATATACTTTGTTTTTCAAAATTCCTGCATAAGAATGACTATTTGCGACTCTGAACCAAGTCAAAATATTGTACCCTGTTCAGGAAATAATGTTGCTAATTCAAACTCAAATAATGAAAATCGTATACGAACCGAACATATCGTCGTACCTGAAAGTTTACACCATTACCACATAGAAACAGACAGAATCAGTACCTCGAATAATATTCTTCCATCAAACGACAACCGACTCTTACACGATATCGAAGAAAATAGTACAAATAATATGCAACAAGTTCAACCTCAAAATCCGATTCCACACTTCAGCCATACAGATCCAACCCCACTAGCACCTAATATCAAAGAGACAAACGATGATATTCTTATGAGAAAAGATAATTACGTGCACTGTATGTCAGCAGATTGTATTTTTAAAAAAGGAGTTGGTAAACATTTAATCGATATCGGCAGTTTAGATACAAATTTCCTAAGATCCCAAAGTCCTGAAATGAATAGTGTGATCATTACACCAATTAATAAAAAATTCATCTTTAGTCTTGTAACACAAGAGAACCATTATGAAAAATCAACAGTTAATGGAATCCATAACACATCAATTATCCTCCGTGACATACTGCAGGCTAAAAACATAAAATCTTTCTCAATTTCCAAAATCGGTAGCGGATTTGATAAACTAAATTGGTTCGCGATTAAAAACACTCTCAGAAAAGTCTTTAATTATACAAATATAACAGTAAACATCTGTCTAAACGAAATCAATGTCCCCAATCCTGAGCTACGTGAGGAAATAATTCGTGAAAACCACGAATCCGTCATAGCTGGTCACAAAGGAATAACAAAAACTTTCAAAAGAATCCGAGCATTATATTATTGGCCGAACATGAAAGACGATATCGGAAAATTTATAAAATCATGCGAGAGCTGTCAACGACGAAAACTTGTCAGAAATAAAATCAAACTTCCGATGGTAATAACGGATACACCAACAACCGCGTTCGAGAAAATTTCGTTAGATATAGTCGGACCTTTACCTACTTGAAATTCACAAAATAAATATTTACTAACAATTCAAGACAATTTAACTAAATACTCGGAAGCAATACCATTAAAAAACATGACTTTAACAACAATAGCTAAAGCATTTGCAGAAAATTTCATTTGTCGCTACGGAGCCCCTCAATCAATCTTAACAGATCAAGGCCCGAACTTTCTCAGTCCTGTCATGAAACAATTAGCTAAAATTTTCAAAATAAAACAAATAAAAACCACAGCTTACCATCCTCAATCCAATGGCTCTCTCGAACGCAGTCATCAAGTCCTAATCGAATACTTAAAACACTACATCAATCATAAATATAATTGGGACAAATGGATTAGATTCGCAATATTCTCGTATAATACGTCAGTACACGAAAGCACTGGCTACACACCTCACGAATTAATATTTGGTACAATAGCGCGACAATTGTCAAGCATATGCGTCAACAAAAATCTTTCGAATAAATACGAAGATTACTTGCACGAAATAATTACTCGTCTCAAAGAAACTCGTCAAGACGCAATGAAAAATCTTAACAATGCGAAATTAAAATCAAAATTGATATACGATAAACACATAAATGTACACACTTTCGAGCCAGGTCAATACGTCTACCTAATCAATGAAACGAAAAAGAAATTAGATGACCACTACAAAGGACCATACAAAATAATTCGTATAATCAATAACATTAACGCGGAACTCCAAATAAACGATCATAAAACTAAAATAGTTCATATAAATAAAATAAAATTAGCCATAGAATAACAATATACAAAACACTACCGCACATAACACACGCCAAACAAGCAAATGAAATGACAGAACATAAAAAATCTACAGACAACAACAATCGCTTGGAAAACATATTATATTACATTTCTTCTGCATTTGGATCACTATCACTTATGTATTTGATGAACAAATTTTCGTTAGTAAGTAAAATGTTCAACTTGTTCAAAACTATCAGAAGTATTTGCCAACGAAATGAACCTAACAATGAAATAATCGAATATCAAGGCAATCAGACTTTTATCGAACCACCCAATTCATTAGAACATGCCACATCATCATGCGAACGAACATTAAACCCACAAACACCACACACACATATAATTATTCAACAAGCAAATCCGCCAGCGATCATTACTACTCACACAACATCAAACCCAATAAATACTGAAACACCTCAGCCGTCTCAAACATCTTTCTACGCCCAATAAGAACATGTACCACTTTGATGAAATCAGTAATAATTACCTATATTATACAATATCTGTAATAACAACGATACTATCGATGTCATTATTATTAAATAATTACACATATAACCTGCTAATGTAATATTCAAATATCATATACTAACTCAGCATAAGACATTTATAACTAACCGATCTTATTGCCAATAAGCCATCTTTAGTGTAATATGATTTTGGAATCAAAATCATATCTCCTATACCTAGCTTATATTTACTAACGTAAATATAAGACGTTTATAATTATTATCTCATATACCTAGCTTATATTTACTAACGTAAACATAAGACCTTTATAACTAATATACATATTGCATTTAAATCCATAGATTTAAACACAAAAACAAAAAAAAAAAAAAAAAAAAAAATTTTCCTCCTGCTTCACAGGAGCAATATTTTTTTTTTCCCCCGGGGATGGGCGTGTTACGTGCTCGTGTACTCACACCCCTATATTTCACATTATATTACCTACGATATCAACTGAAGACATAACATCCTGCAGCTGCATCCTATCTCTCAACCTCTAATCAGAAGAAGCCTCAATCTCAATCCGAAGAACCTCATCCCTACTTACTCACCTTTAAAACTGCTACCTTGCATAAACGCGCTCACGCCCGAGAGACAATGAGACAATAGAAACACTTGCCCACAAACTCTCAACTCAATCACTTCATTACACATCAGGCCATTATAATAAACTACACACTCAATCTTGCACTAAACTCATACAGAATATTGTATTAGATAATAAGTCTATATAATAAACTCACTCTCAGTATTATCAACTATACATAAAGTTTCATCCACATCATTCATCCAAGCACCCAAATAATATCCGGTTGTCCCTAGACGTAAAAACAAGAGAAAAGAACCCAAATTCATAACTATCGTATCAGCAACAATCTGATTCATAACAACGGTGGCAGCTCCTCTCTAACTCTTATCAACAGTGGGAGCTCCTCCCTAATTCATAACACTTGAGATATTTCTTTTTATAAATTTTGCAAGTCAGTATCCATCGCAGAATTAATGAAGATACATTAAATTGAAAATTTGCACCAGGCCATTAGGTATCTAACATAGGCTAACCTGGATACACGTCGTTTTCTGTTCACACGCTTCATATTGCTAAGCCAATTCTTGGCGTCACATATTGAAATAACGTATAAATTCAATTTTTGAAAAAAGGCGATCCAAGATTTGACTTCTACTTTTTGCATTGATTATTATTATTTACATATTATTATTAGATTATTATTTTGTACACCCAATCTCCTTACTTTAAAATTTATCAAAATGGAAACTTAGATTGTATTTAACGGAATATTATACGAACCTATACCGAGATGTTTTCTTGAAACTGTACGGTCAACAGCGCACGCGTCAAATAATTCGACCTGATTGGTCGGCGAGATCGTCCCGCGACGATATTTTACCCTGTGAGGCAGCGGAGCCAACTTGCATAAAATTGGGCGAGAGCTGTCGAACTCGCGCGCGCAAAATAGCAAGTTGAGGTTATGTTATTTATTTTAGTTCATCGTGAATTATGAAAGAAAAATAGCATCAACCGGCAGTTTGTAATAACGAGGTTGATATCGAAAGACAATTAAATTAACGCAATAATAGATTTCTTGAAAAAACTAAAATCATTTGCTAGAAATAATTTGCTGGGAATTATTTATTGAAAGAAAAAATCTAAAATTAAATCCTGCGTCATTATCGAGTGGCGGTCTGGATAAACCTAGGCAGGTTGATAAAAGAAAACGTTTATTGTAAAAAGATTTTTCATTCACATGAAACAAAAAATGAATTAATCGTTGAAACCCAGTCAAAAGTAGCTCCGGAGTACATTCGTCGTCACAGTGCAGTGCTTTGAAAGCCAGTAATCAGTATTGATGAATATGAAATGAGAAAGAAAATTACTTTAGTAACAAGGAATCAAAAAAATTATTTAGTATCAAGATGAACGCCATACTCACTTTACCACTCTTAAGTAGAGACGCTACTAAAACTTTGACAAAAGTGATTTTTTCGTTTTTAAAATTATTAATAAAAATATAATCAAAAATTCATTTCTACAAAAGTTGAAGTACGTTAACATGTATCTTGAAAAAAAAATTAAGATTCTGCGATGAAAGTGGATGCGCAGGGAACCTTTCGCAGAAAATTTTCTGCGCATGGCTATTGAAAATTCCTTACGCATAACCCTTCATCACAGAACCTTAATTTTTTTTCTCAAGATACATGCTAACATACTTTAACTTTTGTAGTAACGAATTTTCAATTACATTTTATTTAGTAATTTTAAAAATGAAAAAATCGTTTTTGTCAAAATTTCAGTAACGTCTAAGGTTCGTTAATCTCTATTGAGTTTATTCCTGGGTTTCATGTTCGCACTGTTTGAATCAAATAAAATCTCAGTCTGAGATCAAAAATAGAACCTGAAATACAGGAGTTATCCAGCGGCACAGGTTGAAAATCAAGAATTTCATGATGGTCTCTTCGCCTCTTCGCTTTTATTTTTTATTTTCAGAACTCATAAAACTTAATTTACCTCTGACATTATGAGAAAGCAAGAAATGTATTTCGAAGATACATTTCACGCATTGATTTGAATCTGAAAAAGCCATTATGAGAAAGACCTAGACCGTAGAAAAACCTACGACCTAAGATCTACGACTTCGGTCATCAGCCGACAAAAGTGGTGATAGTCGCTACAGGTCATGAAACTGAATAGGAAGTCTGATGAATGGCAAAGATGCGATGACATTGGGCGTTGCAGACGTATTCCAGGAGTAGCCAACTGATCAGCAGTCATTTATCAATATTTCCTGTAGATCGAAAGAATTTGGGTTGTTATTTATTGATTTATTTGTTTATTTAGGTACAGGTACAGGTGTTATTTTGACTGTGACAGATTAAAATGATTGGATAAACTGGTTTCACCTACCTGCTTTATTTTTACTGAGTACCCATCATTCAAACAAAAAGTTTTCAATCTTGGTTAAATAAAACGAATTCTCGAAAAAACCGATACATTGCATCGAAGCAAGGCAGTATTGCGAATAAATTTCAACAATTCCCTCTAAAATCGAGTTTCAAACTCAACACTGAAAGCTTTCCAAGCATTTTCGAATCACGACTTCAATTATTCGAGATTCTAACCTCAAAAATATAAATCAACCGCTTGGCCGCCAAAACAGAGTTTGACAGCTAAAACTCAGGATGGCTAGCCTGCATGAGCAGACGCCGAAACTCGCGCGTGCGCTGTCGACCGTACAGTTTCAAGAAAACATCTCGGTATGCACTTAGCTAAGGAGAGTTGCGTTTGATGTGATTTTAAATCGTTAGCTAATTGATTATAGATATGCTTAGAAACTCATTAGCCTGCTATTTTTTTCAACAGTTGCTGTACGTTACTCTCCGCTACTGTAAAACTCTACTCCTGCGACCAGCATATGTTTGTCGTTGTTTAATTTTGATTTTCACTTATTGTAATTTACGAATATATTCTCGAAGTTAGCGCAATCACTGCGACAGCTGGTTCGTGGTGTATCCACTCCCTTTTTTCGTTGCCACCTCAACTATGCTTCTACAAGCGAATATTTACGATATTTTTATCATTTGGTAAATTGTTATTTACGGATGCTTTATTATCATATTATGTATCATATTTGTACTGCGAATTCATTATCATTCTCTCATTTTTCTGGCAATAAAATATTCATTAAATCTATGAGTTATATCGTAATCGTTATTTATTTGTATCCGTGTTTTTTTCTATTCCGTATGCAATTGTTAATTGCAATTTATAAAATTGAATGTGATAAGAATTATTGTTGTTGGTTACTGCGATATTTTATTATACACAATACTTTCAATCGAATCGGTCGCGTTTCTTCAAGTGGCATTTTCCTAAACATTTTTGTGCATCTTAAATATTATCCGATGGCTTCTGGCAAAGTTGATAGAAGAGACAATTGTAAGTACTCATTATTTATTAATTTTTTAACAAATTTACCATGCCTAGATATGGTCCACTTTTTGCCCGATAAATACCAATTTTCACGTGCACCCAGATTTAAGTTCGTCGTTATGATTTCGAGCCCCTAAACTTAACTTTAAAAATAAAAATTAGTTCAAGATCAGTATATTGCGATTGCTAATTTATTTAAAAATAATTTTTTTCTACCTTTAACCATACATACTCGATAATGCATAGACGATTGAATTAGTATCAGTGCCTTTTATGTTTTAAATTGATCTCCTTGTTTTTTAGCATTTTTTTAACTATCAATTTTTTTAACAGTTTCAAACTTATAATATGTTCAATTAAACGATTAGTATGTATTTGATTTACATTAAATTTTTTAGGATAGTATGTACTTTTATTTTATATCAAGGTTTTAGTCAATTTTTTAGCTCACCCTTCTTTTGCGTGTTTTTTAAATAATTTGAAATGTATGTACATCAGGGTGGTTCTATCTACGGTGTTTTTTACATTTCCTGCGGACAAAGTTGAAACAGTTTTCAAATAAATTCAAAAAAAAGTACGCGAAACTTGGAGTCTGTAGGTCAACTCAAAGTACTGTCTACAAGATGGTGAAATTTGCCATACGTCTGCCCTACAGGGATAGATTAAAAAAAAAAATCGCACAATTTTTCGTTGAATACGTATGACTATAGGAAAGACGTATACCAAATTTAAGATTTTTCGAAGCACTATTAAGGCATGAAAAAAAAAATAATGCAGTGAGCCCGAATTTCCATGTAAATCTCAAAGAAATTTAGAAAACACCGTAGATAAGGACCACCCTAAAGTACATAGTTGATAACAATTAGCTCTAGTTGTGCTTATACGTTGATTATTCATTACTGAGTTCTATTACTAAATTATTTCGTACAAAATATTATACGTTACTATTCATAATCATGATTTTTTTTTTCATATATCCTTGACTTAGATAATTAATTTAAAAAGTACTCCAAGTAATTGCAAACCCAAAATTCTTATACATTTTTTAATGATCTCAAAGTACACCCATTAAAGTATGAATGAAAGCGAGGTCACCCATTTCTTTGAGTTGTTTCACGATACAAAAATCTATTCAGAATTTATTCAAATATATTATTAATTTTTTTTTTTTTATTTTAATAATTTTATCAGGTGATATGAATGATCTGTCGATTAATGATGATAGTGGTTCTGATATTCTCGATGAAACCGATTGTGCGGATAAAATAGATTTTTCCTCTTCGAAGGACATAAAAGCGATCAAACATTACGACAACACTGTGTAATTATAATATTTATGTTACAAACCTTTTTATTAGATGTGTATAATATCGATTATTTTTTACAATTATTTAAGGATTTCTTCATTTTTATTTCTCTGTTAACATTACATTTCGAAATAATATTTAAAAATAATATATTGTACCTCCAGTCATGATATCACTTATTTTCATTTCTCCTAGGAAATACATAGTATTTATATTAAATTTTTATTCATGGAGTATTCCAATTCAACGTTATCATATGTGTGTATTTCACACTTTTTTGAAATGACTGTTGATTAATCTTACAAGAATATCAGACATATATGCATAGCATATTAATGTTTATTCTACATCATATATGAAACAATTATAAAAAAGTATTAATTTATCACACATTTATATCAAATATATTACAGATAGCACATATAGATGGTGCATACGCTAAACCAAGTCTAGTCAATAACTTCAATAGAGGTTCAGTGAATTTTGAATTGATTATACAATCAAATACCATAATAAATATTATTGGAAAACACGTTTGCCAAGAACCAGAGATACATTCGAAGATGGTAGCTTTCACAGATGTACTGAATCACAAAAATCTAATTCGTAAGTATATGTGAATTTATATGATTTTTATCATACGTTTCCACTCGCATTGCATCATTTCATCAATATCATAAGTTACTTACAAAATGTTCAATTCAAAAAAATTTAACTAAATTTTTTTAATTGTTTTCAGGAAAAGTACAAATAATTATTATAATAATCTTAAATACCTATACTAAATCAAATATTTTAATAATCATATAATATGAATTTGAAAAACAAACTCATAATAATATTATATGAATATCGTTCATTCTAAATAAATATTCACAATCATGGTAATAATATCTATTCTAAGAATGAACCTAAATTTATAATGATTGTTTTTTATTTATTCTGATCATAATGTTTGATTCCTCTCAACGATTATTTTTTTCATGTGAATATACTAATTTCACAGGTACACAAGGATATATTAAATCCAATTTCTATTTATTGAAAAATCAAAATTCAAACACAGCAAATTTCGGTTGTGGATCCATAACCGATGGTGATCATAAATTGAAGGTGCGAATTTCCGAAATGGATGCTGCCAATTCCTTCCGTAAAGGAAACCACGTTGAAGTTACGGGATATGTTCAATCAAATGGTTAGCTAATTATCCTTCAACACATTTATACACATCCTTTATATTAATTTTGATTCATTTTATTTCATATATACGTCAAAGTCATTTTTACTTTTACTATACTATATTTTTGATGATTTATATTAGTCAGCAATACGTATCATTATTCATTAAATTATTGTGTATACACATTTTTTTTTTTGTTTTTCTGCAATTAAACATATTTATTTCCGTGCATCAATTCTGAATAAATTTTATAATCAAATTTTTATTTTCAAACTACTTAATACATTTTTTTTAAAAAGTTAAACAATCTATATTTTCAAAAGGTCAATTTTTGTTCGTTCATACATTTCTACTTTTATATTTTCTTTTAATTCAAAGCTGTTCGATTACACTGCATGACAAATCACTTTTTTTTCACAGCATGGTTTCAAATGCAACGTACCCCACTTTTATCTAATTTGCCTGTAACCACTTTCACAAAAGTTCAGATACGAGGCTTTCATTCTTAACGAATTTCCAAAATTTTCATATAGATTTCATATTTGATCGATCACATCACATTTTAGATAGACATTGCTTATATCATAAGACGTTGTATTGTCAACTTTTATTTGTGTTTCATCTTGGTTTGGTTATTTTACACATTACGTTGCTTCTTTGAACATTGATATCCATATATCCCAATAATTTCTGGAAAAATATCCATTATTTGAATTTAATTATAAACTAACGTCAACACATTATTACTTGATTCTTGATAACTGTGCTTCAATATGTTCAATACTGATTTGTTCACTAATATTTATACATACTCATATTTACAGTAACAATATCCCATATGATCAGTCTATACCGAACTGATTTTACGCGACTGATTCTGTTCAAAGTATTGTGTATAATCAAATACCGCAGGAACCAATTACAACAATTTTGACCAGATTGAATTTAAAAATTTGAAATCGAATATTAAGGAACAAATCAGTATCAAACATAGCGAAGTCCAGTTATCAAGGACCAAGTAATAATGTGTCGACGAATTGATCTTTATTTATTAGTATACGTTTTTCATTTTTTTCGAAATGAAAAACGTATATAAATAAATAAATATCGATTCGTCGACACATTATTACTTGATCCTTGATAACTGGACTCCAGTATGTTTGATACTGACTTGGTCATTAATATTCATTCATACTCATAATTACAGTAACAATATCCTACATGATTAGTCTATACTGATCTGACTTTACACACCCGATTCTTTTAAAAGTATTGTACAGATTCAAATATCGCAGTAACCAACAACAACAATTTTGAACAGATTAAATTTAAATATTTAAACTTTCAATTACATATACTCAAAAAATCAAAAAAAATATGCAGATGATTAAATATCAATTACAAAATTTGCAAATTATACATCGAAATATAAGCAATGTTCTGTATTATTTAACATCAAAGTCATAGGATTCCGTATCTGACCTTATGCAAAACTGAGCACTTCAGTATGTTCAATCACAATACCTTTTTTTATTGTGAGAACTGATTTGATCAATAATATCATACATATTCATTGGGATGGTCCTTATTTAATGTATTTTTCGTCTTTATTGCTCCCATATGCTCAAATTGTTTTAAATAAATTATTACAAATTTTAACAAAGTTGCCGGTCTCTTTCTGAATTTCAACCTATGTCCCACTGCCTTTTTACGTTCACCATTTAAATAACATTGAATGGTTTTCCATAAAAAATCAATCTTTTTATTTTGGCTGTGGTAATATGTAGTTTAATAAATTTGAAACTCAATTCAAAGAGTAGTATCTATCCCACTGCATTTTCATAGACTTGCAGCTATCATAATTTCATTGTTGCTGCTTGATGTAAAATACCTTTTTTTTATTTATTTATTTTTCTATTAAATTGTTTCTTGAAGCTCAAAATCGATTCAAATTCTGTATCTACTACAATAACGACAAAGTCTGTTTATTTTCAAATTTTTTCAACTCATAGATCAATGAGGTTTAACTTCGTAACGTAATGCAACAAAATATTTTGAAAAATTCCCAAAATTTCATGACTCAAGTGTTGTTATAATATTGAAATCCGCGAAATAGTATATTTTTTACTCAATTGCTTAAATTTTTAACCATATGTAGCTTGTTTTTATAACATTCAATCCCTGACGTTTAGATTTTTTTTTTTTTAATTTTTGTTGCGTTAACGTTACTAATTTCAACCTGAGACTTCCGGTGTTGATAAGACGTGAGCAAGACGCATCAAGTGAGCGTGCCAAAAGTGACAAGTTAAAACATAAAAGACAGGAAAGAACAAGGTGGAAAGTGCAGGGCAGTGAAGAGTGAGAAAGACAGTGAAGGGACAGAAGAAAAAACAAAAAGGGAGAGGAGCGAGAAAAAGGTAGGAAAGGGAAAAAAAAAGAGAGAAGGGAAGAGATTAGAAAATAAGGCGCGAAATGGTACGGCCAGGAGAGGCGGGAGGGAATAGAATAGAAAGGGGAGAAAGTTCGGCAGGAAGGCATAGATGGCAGAACAAGACGGAGGAACGCGAGAGGCGGGCGTGAGGGTAACGGGCGCGCTGGATTACCGACGCAAGGTAACGGAGATGATGATAACGCTAGACGGTAGAGAAGAACCGGAGAAAAGCGACCGGGAGAGCAGCGATACGGAGGGAGAGGAAGAGAGCACAGGCTATCACACGCCGGTCAGCGAGGAGATAGGAGAAGCACCGAGGAGAGGTAAGCCAACAAACGCGGCGAGCCTACAGAGGTGGGCAAGAGAGAGGGCGAGCAGCCTGGGCTCGCTAGATGGGATGATAGACAGGCAGAAGAGAAAGAGGGCGGCGGGGGAGAAAGAGGGGCAGATAGGGCTCAAGAGAAGAAATAAAAACACAAAAACACCGGAAGGAGAGAGGGAAGCGGAAGAAGACAAGGAGATGAGTTTGATGTGGGAGAGTATCAAAAAATTAGTAGAGGAAACAAAAAGAGAGAAGGAAGAAACAAGAAAACAAATGGAAGGTATGAGAGAAGAGATCAACGACATAAAGAGGAAGGCCGACGAAAAGAGAACCGAGCTCGAGAAACGAGTAAAGGAGCTCGAATCAAAGCTAAAGGAAGGGGAAGAAAAAAGGGAAGCAGAGCAGAAGAAGGAAGCAGAAGAAACGAAGAAGGAGATAGGAGAGAAGGTGAAGGAGGCGCTAAAAGAGATAGGAGGAGGAGCAGAAGGGGGGACTGCAATGGGAGAAAAAATAAAGAAGATGGAGGTGGAGATAGAAGGAGGAATGAGAGTGCTCCAACAAAAAATAGAAGCGAAAGAAAGGCAAGAGAAAAGAAATAACATAATAATAAAAGGAGTGGATAGGGACGGAGAGGAACCGAAGACAGTCGCAGAAAAGTTCCTGAGAGAGAAGCTAAAAACGACGATAAGAATAAAAGAGGCGAGAGTGCAAAGACTAGGCGGAGAAAGAGAGGGGCTGCTAGATCAAATGGAGGACTACGAAGCGAAAAGAGAGGTAATGATGAGAAAGAGAATGCTAGGAGGAACAGAGGTGTTCATAGACGATGACCTGACGTGGAAAGAGCGAGAGATACAGAGGAACCTCATCAGAAGAATGAAAGAAATAAGGGGAAGAGGAGGAAGAGCAAGAGTGGGATACAAAAAGATATGGATAGAAGGGAAGTGCTGGAACTGGAACGAGGAAAAAGAAAAGCTAGAGGAGGGCAAGGAGGGAACGGAAAGGGATTTTCGGTCCAAATAGGGAGACAAGCAAGAGAAGAGCAAGAAAAAAACAGGAAGGGAGTTAAAATAGCATTCTGGAACGTAGCTGGGCTGGCAAGAAAAGATGAAGAGTTTTGGAGAGGGCTAAAAGAATGGGATGTAATGGTACTGAGCGAAACATGGGTTGAGGAGAAAGGGTGGGAGAAAATAAAAAATAAGTTGCCGAAAGGCTACGTATGGAAAACGCAACACGCGAAGAAGGAGCACAAGAAGGGAAGGGCGATGGGGGGGATGGTAATGGGAATAAAAGAAGAAATAGCAGAGGTAGAAAGGGGAGAAAGGAAAGAACAAGAGGAAGGATGGATGATAGGGACAGTAAAACCAGATAGAGAAAAATGGTCAGTGATAGGGCTGTACGTGAGAGGAGATATAGAAGAAAAAATGATAAAGGTCAAGGAGTACGAGAGCAAGGAAGGGAGAGGGAGAAAAGTAATAGTAGGAGGGGACTTTAATGCAAGGACCGGGGAAAAAGGGGGGGAATACAAGGGTGCAGGAAAAGAAGAGAAGGGGAGGAGCTCGAAAGACAAGATAATAAACGCGGAAGGGAAAAAGATGATAGAAGCGATAGAGGAAATAGGATGGGCAATATGGAACGGAAACACGGTAGGGGACGAAGAGGGAGAAATAACATATGTAGGGGCAAGAGGGGAGACAGTAATAGATTACGTGATAGGAGGAAGCGTGGCAAAAGAAAAAATAAAAAGAATGAAGGTGGGAGACAAAATAGACTCGGACCATCACCCGTTAATAATAGAAGTGGCGACGGAGAGATGGGAGAGGAAGGAAGAGAAGAGAGGAAAAAAAACGGTGAGAGGGAACTGGTCGAGAGAAGGCAGAGAAAGATTTAGGAGAGGAGTAAGATGGGGGGGTGACGATAGTAGAGGGATAGACGAGGAAATAGAAATTAGAACAGAAGAAATAAGAAGAGTGATAGAAGAGGAAGCGGGGAGAGAGGAAGGAGAGGAAAGGAAAAAAAGGGGCTGGTGGGACGAGGAAACGAAGAGACAAAAGTCGAAAGTGAGGAGGACGCTGAGGGAGTGGAGAAGAAAGGAGATAGGAAAAGAAAGGTACAAAGAGGAAAAAAGAGAATACAACAAATTGTGCGAAAAAAAGAAGCAGGAGGAAAATGAAAGGTTCATCAGAGAGGCAC
Organism: Macrophya alboannulata; assembly: GCA_949628255.1. Lineage (NCBI taxonomy): Eukaryota > Metazoa > Arthropoda > Insecta > Hymenoptera > Tenthredinidae > Macrophya > Macrophya alboannulata. The sequence goes on from OX451208.1 coordinate 28,510,405, forward strand.
AAGAGGCTACAACGGAAAGCAAAGTATGGGAGGTGCTGAACAGAGAAAGAAGAAGAAGAAGGAAAATAGACGAAACAATCGGAGAGAACGAGTGGAAAGAGCACTTCATGAGACTACTGGGAGGAGTGGACAGAAAAGTAGTAGCAGGAGGCACCAAAGAAGGAAGGGAAGAAGACGAAGAAAATGAGATCAAGAAGGAAGAAATAAGAAAGGCGATAGCCAAGCTGAAGGACGGAAAAGCACCAGGAGGAGACGAAATAGTAAACGAGGTATGGAGGTACGGAGGAGAGGAAGCGGAAGAGTGGGTACAGAGAACGTGCAACAGAGTGTGGAAAGGAGAGAGGTGGCCCGAAGTATGGAAGGAGGGCTGGATAGTACCGATAATCAAGAGTGGGGAAGGAAAGAGAGTGGAGGAGTACAGAGGGGTCACGCTTATGCCAACATTGTACAAGATATACGCGACAGTATTAGCAGGGAGGATGGAAGAGGAAATGGAAAGAAAGGAGATGATACCACAAAACCAAACCGGGTTCAGGAAAGGAATGGGAACAGTGGATAATATTTATGTGCTAAACCATCTAATAAACCGAAGAATAAACAGCGGGAAGGGAGGAATAATAGTAATGTTTATAGACCTAAAAGCGGCCTTTGACTCGGTGAATAGGGAGGTACTATGGGAAGCTATGAGAAAGAGAGGAGTGAGAGAGGAGCTAGCAGAGAGAGTGAAAGAGGTGTACAGAGAAACAAAGAATAGGGTAAAGATAGGGGGGGAAGCGGGGGAGGAGTTCTGGACAGAGATGGGGGTAAGACAAGGATGCCCGCTAAGCTCGTTTCTCTTCAACATTCTAACCGCGGACATGGAAGAAGAGCTGAGTAGGACTGGAGACATAGGAGGAGTAAAGCTGGGAGGGAAAAGGGTGTATACGCTTGCATACGCAGATGATGTGGCGGTAATGGCGGAGGAGGAGGAGGGGATGAAAGCAATGATAGGAAGACTGGAGAGATATCTGGATGAGAAGAGGCTAACGCTGAACGCGAAGAAAACAAAGATAATGAGATGTAGAAAGGGAGGAGGAAGAAGCAAGAAAGTAGAATGGAAATGGAAAGGGGAGGCGATAGAAGAAGTGAAGGAATTTAAATACCTAGGGTATACGATAACAAAAAACGGGGGGCAAGAGGCGCACGTCAAAGACAGAGTAAGAAAAGCAGCAGGGGTCGTAATGAAGCAGGTCTGGGGGATAGGGAAAAGAAGATTCGGAAAGGACTGGAAAAGAAGAATATGGATGTTCGACAGACTGGTATGGACAGTGGTGGAATACGCAGCGGAAGTATGGGGATGGAGAGAATGGAAGAACGTTGAGGCGTTGCAAGAAAGATACATCAGATGGGTACTGGGGGTAGATTGGAGAACGCCAGGGTACATGGTGAGGGAAGAGTTTATGAGAATGAAACTGAGAACAAGGGCAGCGAAAAGAGCATGGAATTTTGAAAGGAGGCTGGAGGAAGGCAGAGGAAGCGAGCTGGCGAGAAGCTGTTGGGAGGAAGTGAAAAGAAGGGAAACGAAAAGAGTACCAACACTAGCGAGTTGGGAGAGAGACAGAAAAAAATTCAAGGAGGAGTGGGCAGAAGAGCAGGAAGGACAAGAGGAAGAGGGAGAGAGACGGGAGATGGAATACGAGGAAATTGAAAGAAAGGATAGTGAGAAGCAGAAAGAAGAAATATGGGAAAAAATAAGAAACTCCAGATACAATAAGTGGTACAAGCTCATAAAGCACGACGGAGTACCAGCGTACTTGGAAAAGGGGTGGGGTGAAAGTAGGTGGGCAAGAGTAGCGAGATTCAGACTAGGGGGAGAGGTAAAAGAATCGAAGTACTGGGAAAAAGAGGAGAAAAAGAAGTGCAGGATATGTGAATGGGAAGAGGAGACATGGGAGCACGTATGGGATGGGTGCATAAGGGGGGAAGATAAAAAAGAAAGTTGGCAGGAGAAGGTGGGACAGGTACTAGGAGAGGAGGGAGAAGGAGAGGCGTGGATGAGAGAGATTGAGCGCAGGAGAGAGGAGAGAGAGAAGAATGAGAGGGACGAGCAGGAAACGGAAGGTGAAAGAGAGTGAGCGAGAATGAGGAGCGAGAGAGGAGAACGGGGAAGCAAAAAGGTGTAAGAGAGGAGAGCGAGAATAGAATAGGGACGTATACTGCGTTCAACGAGAGAACGGTACGCTTCCGAAACCAAATGCGTCCAGTTCGGTCAGATCCCACCCAACGCACCGCCCACTTGACCCTCTCCACGCGGACAAACGAGCTCGGCAGCTAGCCAGATCAGGCTACGATACTGAGTAGCATGCGTCACTACCCCCACCCGACCGACAGGCCGCTCAAAGCTGCGCGGAGCTGTACCGTTCTCTCGTTGAACGCAGTATAGGATAAGTAGAATAAGTAGTGTAAGTAGTATAAGAAAAGTGCAATGCAAAAAGGAAATGTAACCCCAAGGGGAATCATTAAATAAACATACTAATTTCAACCTTATTTTCTTCATCAAAAATAAAACATTGATTTTTCAATGCCAAAGATCCCATTTTATTTAGATGGTAAACGTACATAGGCAGTGTGGCAGGGGTTAAAATTTAGATGGAGACTTATAAGTTTGTAAATATTTAAAAAAAATTCTTTAAGAACCATTTGAGCATACGAGAGCTTAAAAATCAAAAAATACCTTGAATAAGGACCACCTTGATACTCATATTTACAGTTATAATATACATTCTGATTACTCTATGTATACTAAACTGACAGTAGCACATAATTGTTACTGGAATACTTCTGATTCTGTATTACTTTAGTACGTTAAATAACATTACTTTTTATCGTTCAGTTAATTTTATATTAATTATAAAATTGATATTGTATTTTTATTCACATGAAATAAAACATAATAAATTGCATGTTTATCTCATATTTTTTCATAAATAGCTGTAATTTATTTCATGAAATATATTATCCATATACTTCGAAGTCAACGGTGGATGATATCTAATTTGACATGCAGACATGTTTGTACACTTATTTATTAATTAAAAAATTATGATGTAATTATAATATTACCAATTCACGCAAAGATCGATTCAGCCATTTAATCATCATGCAGATATTTTTAGGTTGGATCCACATTTTCATTTACTTGACGTAAACGGTAAAAGATAGTCTAAGCATGCGAGCGTTACGCTTTTGTTATTAGGTTTTTAATTATTTGAATTTCTCTCACAGAGTTAACCGTTGTCAAAATCTTTTGCTAAATTTCTATTTTTAAAAGTTTTAATCACCATAATACCAAGGTTTGTTCGTCTTAGCTACACTTTATACACTTTTGCGAACAGTGTACATACACTTTTGTAAAATAAAGCCTTCGCGTTAGGGGAAGTGACGACAGATCGCGCTGTTCGCGCTAGAAAGTGTTAGTGCATTTTTCTCTACACTTTCTACACCTGGTCTGGAGCAAGTGTAAAAAGTGTAGACTTGGTGTATACCCCTTGTATACCGGATAATTTGAAATTTATTGAACTTGAATTCTAGACAGAGACAGGAAAAAGAATCGGAAAATAAATGAAATGAAAAAGAATAACTACTACGGCCCAAAAAAATATTTTATAGAATTTGAGCTATTCCTTTTATGATATTAGCGATAATTTTTTTTTTTTAAACTGCCTATAAATTCTAACTTCGCACAGAAATTAGCTTTGAACGTCGCAAGCGATCGCAGGAGCGTCAAGGAGCTTGGTTTGATCTGCTCGCCGCTCGGATTGTTCATTTTGATAGGTTAGGGTTAGCTGCTATAGACTGCAGCCATAGACATAATGCTACCCTCCATAATGCTGCCACTGGGCTGCGCCATCTTTAAATTACACTTTGAGCGTTCGCGTTAGATGGTGGGTGCGTTCGTCTTGCTCGCTTTTTCGCTGTCAAGTGTAGAAAGTGTAGCTAAAATGAACAAACCTATAGAGCGTGGACTGCGAATTCGGGCAGAAAATAATTCGTTCAATAGAAAGAAACAAACTAATGCGACCAGAAACATAATTCTTCATAAAAAGCGGGAAACGTATGCAGATATATTATAGGGGGAATTGTCTGTTGAAACGAGGCTTTTCTTGACTCTCAGATATATTAGAGTGAAAATCTATTAAAGTTCCTGATGCTTATATAATTTTTAGATTCCAGTAAAGCCTATTTGAATCTCTTAAATCGATTTTGCAACGTTTTTCTTTACATGCAATTTGCACAGTCTTTATTTTATTTTTTCGCTTTTGTTTGGCTTGTAAAAACAATTAAAAGAAATTTTGAAAAAATTCCATGTTATTTGAAAATAAAACAGTTCATGGTTACCGGCACGTCTTCTTATTAAGATGGAACCCTGAAATTTTGGACACTTATTTTTTTATTTATTTTTAACTAAATGAAGGGGCATCACAATTAAAATTGCCTCACACGGGTATTAAGGACCACCCTAATATACATCCATATATAAAATATTTGATATTCTTATGTCATGATTTATAGACATCTATATATTTTAACCCATCAATAATACAGTTCTTTGTAAACGTAATTCTTCACAATCCGATCATCACGTTGATTGCCAAGATAAATTCTCAATGAATCCCATGAACGAACACGCGAACAAGCAACATACAATTGCCCATGATTAAATACATCTTTGCGGAGGTCATGACCAATTTTAGCAAAAGTCTGTCCTTGCGACTTATTAATAGTCATGGCGAAAGCTAATTTTATTGGAAATTGTCTTCTTTTGAACGTAAACGGATAACTGTTCTCACAATACAATGTTATACGATTCAAAAATACAATTTCTCCCACCCTGTCACCCGTCAGAATTTCGCATCTAAGCAAATTATTTCTGAGATCCAAAATCAATAATCTAGTACCATTACAAAGACCTTCGTGTATACTCGGATTTCTAATTAGCATAACGACACTATTCACCCTGAGCCTCAGTTCGTGTGGAGGAATAGAAGGTGGATTCAACGTATTCAAATATTCTGGCAGTAGAATTTCACCTATATCATCGTTGTCGTTTCAATTTCCCGTACTATCTACGCTTGTATATACCTTTTCAGTTACAATTTCTAAAAGCTTGACAACTCTTTCATTTATTTCATCTACGTCAACATTTCTTGCAGATAAAATTGCACATTTTGATGCTTCCCGATATCGTTTATTTTTAATCAGGGTACCGAATGTGTCTTCTACTATATCAGCATCCATACTCGCTAGACAACAGTGTGGTATGCTTATATTGTCATTTACATCATTCAAGACTCCATCGCCGAGATCTATCAAAAATTTCATAAAATCAACTTCATGAGGTAGCGTGCGCATGTTTTGTGTTAAAGAATATTTTACAAAGTGTAGCCAAACCGGGCTAAATTTAATTGATAAATTAACTGTTTCACTCCTGGTACTATGCAATTTAATCGGCAGAAGTTGCCTAAAATCACCACCAAGAATGAAAATTTTTCCACCAAATGGCAAATTATTATTCATAATATCCCGCAAGGTTCGATCCATCACTTCCAAAGCGTATCTTGGAGCCATAGGAGCTTCGTCCAAAATGAAAATATCAGTATCTTCGAGGTATTTAGCTTCGGTGGATTGCAATTTAATATTAGATGAAGAATCTGCAAATAGAGGAACTGGCAATCCGAAAGTCTTGTGAACTGTTTTGCCATTAGGAAGCAATACTGCTGCTATTCCAGTGAAGGCCATTGTGATGACTCGCTTATTGCTACCCTTGAGTAGATTCCAAAGAGTGATATAGAGGAAAGTTTTTCCAGATCCACCTGGTCCATCGATGTGATAGCATGTATTTGCATTTTCATTCTTATTATCACTTACACTCAAAATGACATCGATAATTTCTTTTTGCTTGGCATTCAATATTGTATATTGCTGCTTTCCATTTTCCATAGCTTGTTGAAGTGATATGCCGTCGTCCATTTCAACAATATCCGCCAATTGTATCATTTCAGGAAAATCAGAGAGACTTCGACCTTCTACGCAAAGCATTGCATTTATCTGAGCATACGATTCATTTTGCCCAACGATGAAACCCGAGGATTGTGCATAATCTTCAGACATTGCAACTTTGAATTCTTCCCAAAGATGTTCAGGATGAACTGGCTGACAGTGTATCAAAATGCGAACAAATAATCTGCGCAACTGTCGAGGCATCATCCAAATTTCTGCTTCATGCATTGCTCGGCTCCATTCTTCATCGTCTTCAATGAGACCTAATTTCAAGCAAGTAGTTGTAAATGTTTGTTGAATTTCTCCGTCTACAGTTCGCAGATATTCGAAACTTGTAGCCCCCCTGATTGTCAATAATAACAACCGCAAATGAAACAGTTCTATCTGTGTGGGACTGACAGCATACATGCGACCAATGCAATTGAAATGAGATTTTCGTGGTTTCCAATGAGAAACATTTTTACCATTACAGTCTTTTTGCTTTTGGAATGTATAGTGTGATGGAATATCAACGTACAAATATTGTCTGGCTTGCACGTCACGTGAATTCAAAGCAAAGTAGTCTAAAAGCATAGTTGCTTTTTCCAATGTATTCATAAGCTCATTTTCATCAGCACCAACGTTGATTGTTATGTTTTGTTCATTTGGTAAGTGCACAGGTAAGCGTGAAATAGCATGACTTTTGTCATGCAGAGTTTTACTCAGAATACGCCACACTGCTTCCACAGGTCCTACATAACGAGAATCAATATAATCACGTATTTCATCGTGATTTATAACAGTATCGTCGTGAATTTCGCCAATAGTTACCGTAGCAGCATCATGACCTTTGTAGATATATTTGTATAAGTATTTCACGGACTTAATACTCGAAACAATTTCAACATTAATATGAGAATTGAATAGACTTAACAGCATTGGGCAGTAGGGTACAACGTAACGATTGTTGACACTGTACCCGCCAGGACGCTCAAAAAATGCATCACCAGTATCTTTGCGACGATAAGATGGATATCCGTTTACGTCCATGGTTGTTTCCTCGCACAATGATCTGGGATAATGTTTAGAACACTTACCGTCTACGAAACACCAATCACCGCAAGGTCCGTGAATCATATGTCTCATAACAATGTCGTGCAAAACTCGGTTCTCAGTCTGATTGGGGATTTCTGCAGAAATATAACGGTCAACTATACTTGGAGTTGTTATTTTGTAATTTTGACGCAGTGTTACCAGCATATGTATATGAGGTCAACCTCTTTTTTGAAACTCCACAACATAAACATACGCTGCTACTTCTCCGAAACACTTTTTCTTAACAATTAGATCAATCAAAACATTTTTCTTTATGCTAAAGACCCGTGCGCAAATGTCTGGTCGATCGGCGGCTTGTTGTCCTGGAAGAAGATTCTCACGGATTTCTTTCCAACTTGGATTACATGTCATCGTTATAAAAAGATCTGGTTTACCATATTTACGAACAATAGCCATTGCATCTTGGTAATTTTGCATCATATTGCGCGGTGAACCTATAAATGACGAGGGAAGTATAATCATTTTTCCCACACGACCATTTACATCATTTGCAGTATTTTGCAAATAGTCTATAAGTCCGTTATAGAATTCTGCACGTAGTTCTTTTTGGTGCCCTTTACAGTATTCTATTCGGTCCTTCTCAATTTTTACATAATTGTCCACTGCACATTGCTGGAACAACCGACGACCCATAATGAATGGATTGAAGTCGTCACGTATACTCAATCGGTACTTTACATAGGCTAACCTGGAGACACGTCGATTGCTGTTCAACCGCATTAAATTACGATGCCAACCCCTAGAACCACATAGGTAAAATAGAGGATAAATCCAAGGCTCGACATTTGGATCCATACTACTGACTTGTTGCAGAACTTTATCATTTCTATTTCGAATACATACGTAAGATTCAGGAATCTCTCCATCAGCAGTCGTAGAAAACACGGCAGCCACTTCATTAATTCTTTGAAAGTTATACCGACGTCGATCCACACCTGGCTTCAAGGTAAATAGCATACTAAGCTCAGGGACAGGCTCATTATTCTCCAATGCTAATCGCCGTTGATTTGCTTATTCTTCACCCATCATTTGATATGATTGTGCAAATATATTGTACTGTCGCATTATTCTATCTAATGTTAGTACAATTTCATCGTCGAGTTCTGAATTGTGATTCAAGCGATGTTCCGTTGCTTCGCTCGGATCAACTATAAAGAGTTGACCATAACTCGGAGGTTCATTCGTAGCAGAATACAGTGATGTATTAACTTGGTAATAAATCTGACCTTGAATCTTAAAGCAGTAGGGTCCAGGTCGTCTTACACCAAAATTAAATAGATTGGCATTGAATGAAGCAAACGAAAATGAGCTATTGTAACATCTTATACGTTTATAAAAATCGTTAGATTTCGGATGATTAGCCTCAAACAGTTCACGAAGTTCGATAGGAAAATCAGGCATCGCATCAAGAAGTACACTCCCATGGCTACAACAATCATTGAACGAATTCCCTTTATGAGCCACCTTCTCTTGTGAAAAATGTCGAGCACCACAATGAATACACATTACCTCCAATCTCCCAATATAATGCTCATAGATTTCATCGCAACGTTCAATATTGAAATGTTGGATATTAGACGACTCTCCATGTATTGCTCTGAATCTGCGCTGCCGTTCACAATTATTTAGACCGACAATATCAACATCTTCATCAAGAATTGGTAAATTTGACGTATCGAATTCATTTTGTGAGTCAAGTCGAATATTTTCTGCATCGTTAATTACTATACGGCTACAACCTACGTCATTGATGGAGACTTGCCTCTGACGCCGCTGACATTGATTTGCATTATTTCTCTCTCTGGTTCTCTCTCTACGTATACGTACAAACTCCTCCTCTTCTTCAACAGTCCGAATAATCTTACGACGTGGCATTATTAAAACAACTCTAAATTAACAGCACTGCGACGATAACAGATGATTAGTCATTGCATTACTGATTTACATTTGTATCGGTACTTATAGTTTCATCATTAGATACTCGTGGAAATCATCAGGGTAAATGTCTCATTAGGTATGTACATACTACTGATTTAATATTGTATCGGTACTCATAGTTTCATGTACTCGTAGAATTTATCAGGGTAAATGTCTTATTAGGTATGTACTACTGATTTGAAATTGTATCGGTACTCATAGTTTCATCATTGGGTACTCATAGGATTTATCAAGGTACTCAAAAGGTCTCATCAATTAATTCATCATCACATATATTTTTTATTTGAATTCAAATATGACATTTTTTTTACAAACAATTTACAATAAATTCAAATACGATACCCATATGTTAACAATATTATAGAACAAATGTACAAGAAAATAAATGCATGAATGTGAAATTTGTAATTATTTTGCTATCTAGGTATACGTATTGAACTGGTGTTAAACTCTCTCGATTACGAACCTGAAATGAAGAACGGTTTAATGAATACAAAAGTTATCCTCTGTAGTTTAATCGATTTTGCATTTTTTATTTTATTTAATATGAATTCTAAAATTTGGGTTACGTACCTAATATGAAATATACAGGGTTGATTCCTATCGTCCGTACACTGCGAGTAGTAATAATTCGAATTCGAATTATACGATCGCGGGGATCATGACCATAGTCAGTTGATCACGAAGCAATGTTTGCAAATTCAACCTAAAAATAAAAGTAACTACAGAATTCAACCTAAAAATAAAACTAACTACAAAACGTCTCTTTACTCGTAAGTTTTACAATTTGGATATTTGAAGATTCAGTCACATACCTTATTATATATGATATCTGCACTCTTGCATACAACACGCTGGTTAAAAGTTGCAAAATTCCGTAGCTTTTACAATACGCTGTTGATGCTGGTGAAATGCTGCAAACTTTTTTATATTTTCCACCATATTTCAAACAAATTATGAACAAGAACCGCACGTTGCTCTATGCATGCGCATTGCACAGCGCGCATTTCGCGGTGACGGAAGTTGCGTCACATCCGTTACAATCTCTTTTTTAAGGAAGGGATAAGGATGTATGCGCATTTGTTTCAAATTTGCGTGGCATTGAACTGGTCATATGATCAACCTCATCAGGTAGCCACTGGAGTAGCAATAATGTAGGTGGAAAGAGGAGTAATGGTCGCGTTGCGCCCCACTCCAGTAGAGGAGAAGATGTTTGTAAATTAAAAATGATTAAAAGTAAAATTCACTTTTACAGTATAATAATTTTTAAATTCATAAATTTTTACAGGGATTTATAATAATAATATTTTTTTCCAAATTATCAACCTTACGGCATTCAGCTGACGCAACCATGGTCCGAGATGACCGCCTTGCCTATCATTACTTTCAGCTGCTGTAATTTTAAAAATATTCCGATTTTCGAAACGGCGTTGCACTCATCAATTTCGAAGCATTTCGTGAGAATTATTTCAAAATTTTATTGTTAATATTAAAGGAACTGCTACGAGTCAAAGTTAAGCTGATGAAAGTACGAAACATACATTTTTTGACATATGTAGAGCGATATTTCTGCTTCCGGATTTTTGACAACAATATGCGTACGCTGACTGGACGTGGGAAATTCCACAGTTTCAGAAAATGTTTTACCCGATGCTCTTGGATTTTTTGCAGCAGAGCTATTGAGGTTTGAACTCAGAGCTCCCGACTTTACGGCCCGATAGTAGATAGATGTGAAACGAATCTTCAGATACTTAAGAGGAACCACTAATATGGGTTTAAAATTTAGAGCCGAAACTGAGGAGTTAGAGGCATTAACAGATGCTAGTTTTAGAGACTGTCAAGATTCGACATCTACAGGAGGATACATAATCAGACTGTTTGACGAAGCAGTAGCATGGAGGAGCCATAAACAAACCTACGTCACACTCTCCACATGCCAAGCTGAGTATTTGGCAATGACCCACACAGCACTGAAGATTTCCTGAAATATTTCGATGGAAACATTATTTGAAAGATGTTTCGAACTATTTCTGAAGTTTTTATTTGAACATTTCTAAAATATTTCGCTGAAATTATCTTAATGAAAGGTTTCTGAAAGGTTTCATGAATATGGTATACAATAGAACAATGGAGTATTTCTGTATATTGCAAACAAACATTTCATAAATATGTCGAAAATCTTTCGAAAATTGTTTCAAAAGCAACTTCCTGATATATTGCAAAATACAATATAAAAATATTTCCTGAATATCTAGCAGAATATTTCAAACCATATGTTATTACAATATACTAGGATACTATACTATTAAAAGGACACTTATTTCTAAGGATTGATATTAAATACCGTCAGTTCGAAATATAATATGATTTCAATTTTTTCATCCAATGACAAAATTATCTAGCAAATAATTCCCCATGTAGCACGTAATATTGTAGCCATTTTGCAGCAATATTGCAATGTTTCATATTCAATACGTTGCACGTGCGATATTGCTGCAACCAGAATGGAACGTAGCTGTGCAACATTGCAAATGAAATATCTATGCAAGATTGCAACAACATTGTAAACTCCAAAACTATAACAATTCTACAGGTAGAAAAAGCAATAATAATTTTTCATGAATCTTCTCAAAGAAGTAGAAATGTTTAGTTGTACAGAAATTGGAAAAATTTTTTTTCGTGGATTCCCGTAGTTAACCTAAAATCTTGTCGTCGCGATAAACATCATAAGCTATTCGTTATAGCTGTTCGCTAAATACCATATTTCGATATAAATATGCAAAGCTCATGGATAATCGTTGGTGTTATAAGTTCAAAAAAATGTAACTAGTCTTACAGGAGATCATTGGAGCCATATGGAAACCGGAGATCACTCGCTCAAGGACGTTAAGCAACTATCCTCAGGGCCTGTATTTGGATGGGTGACCGTTTTTAGACGATTTTATTTCATTGACTTGCATAATTCCTGTGTTTTCCTTAGTTAGCAAGAGACTCTATGGGTGTGTTTCGTTCCTAAATATGTACTTTATAACGAAATACACCCTGCCTGCCTAAACTTTTCCAACAATATTTCGCAAATCTTTTGGAAATATATTCAAGAAGTATTTTATGAAATGTTGAAAAAATATTTCGAAAATATTTCAATGAAATATTGCAATGACGTGAGATTACGGACATAGAAATGTTTCAGAAATCTCCCAATGAAATATTTTTGAAAGAATTGAATCTTTCGTCAAAATATTTCTAAAATATTTAGGAAATATTCAGTGCTGTGTGGGGAGCGACGCATGTCAAGAATTGATGTCTTCAGATAAATCTATCAGACATGTTATTGGAAAAACACTATTTCCAGTGACGATCTGGTGTGCTAATAGATCAGCAGGAGACTGCACTAAGAAGGACGGAAGTCATAAACTCAAGATGTTCGATGATAGTTTAGAGGAAATCAATAAGAATCTAATAGAAAGAGAAGAAACGGGAAATAGAAAACACATGGCTGATACTCACGGAGATTTTGTTAAGCAATGTGTTGACCAAAGAAAAGTTAAAGTTGAATGGATAGCGACAAAGGAAAATTTAGCAGATATAATGACGGAACCCGTACCCTTAGAAGCTCATAAATACTCAAGAGATAAGATGATGAATTAAAACTTCAGAGACTTAGATATTTGTTAACAAAATGAATATCACAGGATATGTATGATGAGAGCTCATTTTTTGTATGTTTATGTTCACAGACCAAAGCGAAGATTAAGAGGACAAGATCGAAGCAATTGGAAGATTAAGATGAACCAAGAGAAATTGCTTATAATTATAATCGAAACATAAATGTTCATTGTTATGTATTTAATCTAGGGTGATCTAGGATGTAGGTTCGAGGAGTTGAAGAAAGAGACTTGGATTACTAAATATATATACTGATTTGCTATTTATTACTCGCGTGTTTACATCGTAGTGACCGGCACCGAACTGGGCGATTACAAAACCGCGCTACAGATTATACCTATTTGTCCACATGTGTGTTCTCACATGTATATACACACATACTTTAACGCTCCAATTACATGTATTGTTCGCACATATATGACATTCATAATCCTTTTTATTAATATTATTATTTTCTTCTCATTTGTAAGATTAACTACAAATCATATATTATAATCTAATGTAAGTCTAACATAACTGATGAATCGACAAAGGGAGGGAGTGTGGAGATTTAGAGGCTGTGTCGATTGTCGATAGAGAAGTTTGATGCATTCAACTTTCTTAATCTCCGTAGGGCGACGAGGGCACACTCGTCAGATTAAGCCTCGGGAGTATAGATCTCTCAGTTAGAATCGCGCGTTTGAACGCAACGTCTGTATTAGAAGTATAGAGCAACGAGAATAAAGAAACAAAGAGGTGTTCTAAAGAGACAATAAACCGACCATAAAGAGTAAGAGAAAAATAACCTGTGTCATTATTTATAAAACCTGAATAATCCAAAACATCTGATCTACAAAAGTATTGAAATCAATAGACGTTACCAAGTACAATCAAATTTTCCCACATATATTATACGTCGCCATGTTTTCGAGCGTTTGAGAATCGCCAAATGTCAAGAAAGCTTGATTCATACAGCGTTTCTCTATTTCAGCGTGAAACGAACATGTTTTGGGATGTACATACGTGTTCGAAATTGCACATAGAATTGCGCGACGTATCTCTTTTTCCCGTTTTCGGTGCCCGGGCAGATATATTCCGTTTAATAGTTGTGTTTGGCACAATGTTTTCAGAAAAGGTCATAATTGAGTAGGGAGCCGCCTTAAGGGGGGGGGGGGTATGGTCTTCAAACTTTTTTTTTTCCATTTTTTTTTTATTTTATTTTATGAATGCACAACATCTCAAGAATGTTGTATCAAATTTTTAGAGCAATTGGACAAAATTAACGGAGATATGGAATTTTAACCATCCGAGGCTCTGAGTCGCTCCGCTCCGATTTTGTTTACCTGTTCGACAGCTACGCAGCGCTGCTACTTGGCAGCTGCTTCATGCTTCTTAGAATCCCTTACAGTATTACATGCCTATAACAGGCCTCATAGATATTCAGTGTACCACCGAACAGTCTCGAACGACGCGTTCTGCCGAGCATTTGTGTGCGTACGTTAGCAAGTTTCATCTCAGTTTTCGATTACTTGTACTGTTTTCGTTCGATTTTCACAGTGCCGTGTCGTTTGTTCGTCGAAAATGCCGAGAAAAATTAGCCGAGCAGCAAGAAAGAGGAGTGGTTCACGATTAAACGAATCAAAAAAAAACTACTCATCAACTGACGAGAATCCGCAGCATAATGAATGCCCGAGCGGCGACGACTCTTGGTGCGAATTTCAGAAAGCTGCAGCGGCAAATAATTTGCAGCATTCAAACACAGTTATACTGCGCTTCCTAGTGATGTTCTCAGTGCTCTGAGACCTATTTACGAGGATTTGAGCAAGGAGGCCCTTCTCCAGCCATGTCTCGGCGGCTTTACTCAAAATAACAATGAAAGCCTGAATCAACTTATCTGGAAAATTTCTAAGAAATGAGAGAGTGGTACCGCAGTTCTGGTTAAAATTGCAGCTAATGTGGCAGCATGCACATTCAATGAAGGCTGTTTTGCTCTGCTAACCATCGTGCAAGAGATGCAAATCAAAAGTGGACCAATAGTTCTCACGGCGCGCGCAGTCGACAGATTACGCATAAGTCGAGCGGAATAACAAGCTGCAAAGAAAAGCAAAGAAGGTCGAGTTCGCCGAAGACAAGAACAAAAAGATGTTTTGGACATCATGAGTGATAGCTGTTCGCTGTACGGGCCTGGTTCCGATGATTCTGTGTAAGTATACAGGGTGATTCAGTTTGACCGGGCCATTTTAGCTGGGTCGACTTCTCTCGAAATTCTAAGACTAAATTTCCTTTACCAAAAATTCGAGGGACTAATAATTTCCGCGCTACGGAAGACCTTAGTTGACCAATCACAGAGCCTACAGCTGCTCGAGTTAGTGCCGGGTCAAAAGTATAAAATAAGCAGTGCCCGTAGCGAATCGAATTTCATTAGAATGAAAATAAATTTTTGAAACATTACTAAAATGTTTCGTGCTTTGTGGTTTTCGTCCTCCAGGTCCACTGCTACGCAGTTGGTCGTCGTCCAGGTCCACCGCTTTGTAGTTTTGGTCCTCCAGGTCCACCGCTACATAGTTCTCATCGTCCCGGTCGTCCGCTTCGTGATTTTCGTCCTCCAGATCCACTGCTACGTAGTTTTCGTCGTCCACGTCCTCCGCTTCGTGATTTTCGTCCTCCAGCTCCTCCGCTTCGTGATTTTCGTCCTCCAGGTCCTCCGCTTCCTGGTTTTCGTCCTCCAGATCCACCGCTGTGCAGTTCTCGTCGTCCAGGTCTATTGCTTTGTAGTTTTCGTCCTCCAAGTCCACCGCTACGTAGTTTTAGTCGTCCCGGTCGTCCGCTTCCTGATTTTCGTTCTCCAGGTCCACCTCTACGTAGTTTTCGTCGTCCAGGTCCTTCGCTACGTGGTTTTCGTTCGCTTGGTGGACGAAAATCACGAAGCGGACGACCGGGACGATGAGAAATACGTAGCGGTGGACCAGGAGGACGAAAACTACAAAGCAGTAAACCTGGACGACGAGAACTGCGCAGCGGTGGACCTGGAGGACGAAAACCAGGAAGCGGAGGACCTGGACGACGAAAATCACGAAGCGGAGGACCTGGACGACGAAAACTACGTAGCAGTGGACCTGGAGGACGAAAATGACGAAGCGGACGACCGGGACGATGAGAACTATGTAGCGGTGAAGCTGGAAGACCAAAACTACAAAGCGGTGGACCTGGACGACGAGAACTGCGTAGCAGTGGACCTGGCGGACGAAAACCACGAAACACGAAAAATTTTAGTAATGTTTCAAAAATTTATTTTCGTTTTAATGAAATTCGAGTCGCTACGGGCACTGCTTATTTTATACTTTTGACCCGGCACTAACTCGAGCAGCTGTAGGCTCTGTGATTGGTCAACTAAGATCTTCCGTAGCTCGTAAATTATTAGTCCCTCGAATTTTTAGTAAAGGAAATTTAGTTTTAGAATTTCGCGAGGAGTCCACCCAGCTAAAATGGCCCGGTCAAACTGAATCACCCTGTATAGTGAAAAAAGAAAAAAATTCGGATTTTTTAATGTAAAGAACTTTAAACTGATTTTCCCACACTTCACGTTTTCAAAGTCGGTGACGGCTGTAGTTTAAAATCTATTGCACCGATCCATTTCAAACTTGGTACACTCTTTCTCTGTATAATTCATGAGGTAACGCTGTCGAGATTTTTCAAAATTTGTTGTTATTTTTTATTTTACAATAACGAATTTGCCGATTTTTTAAGCGAAATTGCGTTTTTGACGTTCCAGTGTTACCAAAAATTGAAAAATCAATAAAAAAAAAAAACTCGACAGCGTTATCTGGGAAAACTCATCAACTAATAAAATCAATTTGATTTTTTGATTTCAGATGATCGAGTGATGAATTACGACCGTCACCGCAAAACAACTTCTTTTGGAGACGTCTCCGGAGATTTGCTGCCAACGGCTTAGTTTTTAATATTTCCCGCTGAAATTTTCAGAAAATATTCTTGAAATGTTATTCTACAATACTGTAATCATTCAATTTGAAATACATTGCCCGTATCTTGTAAAAAACTGTTTGAAAAAGTGTCTTTTTTTCACCGAATTAACCTTAACCCCCCCCCCCCCCCCCCCCCCCCCCTCAAGTAGTAAACATTACACTTGTTATAGTTGCGGCTCGGGGACAGATTTATTGTATTAGTGAATTCATCACAAGTGTAAATGAACATACATAGAAGAAACCGGTACAAAAAGTAGTGAAATCCCCCCCAAAAGCATCCAGGTGCAAAAACCTTGCGCCAAGGACATTAAAACGTTGTAACTATCAACAAAACTGTGTTACCAGAATATTTGATGAAGTAACATTTGATCTACAAAAGTACTGAAATCAATAGACATTGCCAAGTACAATTTATTTTTTCACAATTAATTCCTGATTGTGACCTAGTACCTATTAGTGTTTGGTTGGTATTCACATATGAATATACATGACATGCGTAACACCTTGTGATATGTGACATATGTACTCATGAGAAAAGATTAATCCAAATTAAAATTGAGAAAAAAAAAAAAAAAATTTGGAGTACGTGGTACTTGGCGGGCATTTTTGTCGAAATTACAAGAAAATATGAATTGAACTATTTCAATATTCTTGTAATAATTCACCCATCAGCCCGCCAAGTACCACGTACTCCAAATATTTTTTTTTTTTTTTTCCTTTCTCAATTTTAATTTGAATTATTCTTTTCTCATGAGTACATATGTCACATATCATAAGGTGTCACGCATGTCATGTATATTCATATGTGAATACCAACCAAACACTGATAGGTACTAGGTCACAATCAGGAATTAATTGTGAAAAAATAAATTGTACTTGGCAATGTCTATTGATTTCAGTACTTTTGTAGATCAAATGTTACTTCATCAAATATTCTGGTAACAAAGTTTTGTTGATAGTTACAACGTTTTAATGTGCTTGGCGCTTTGAATATACCGTACTACACACTGTCGTCTGCTTTCGGCCGGACGCGTAACCACGTGCTACACATTTGAACAATTCGGGATTCAGATATCAGCTGTCATTGCAGTCCGCAATTTCCACCGGTCTTCGGAACACGTGATCTTTTGCGTGTGATAAGTGTTTGGTTTGGTGATGTTAAATGAAAATTGTGTCGACAGGACAACATTTATTTCACAATTTCAATCTATTTGAGTGCGTATAGTTCATGGTCTACGGACGCTGCGTTCCACTGGGATAAAGTTCCTATACATATTGCTGCAATCTTCACGCCAAAGAATTTGTCGACTATTCTTAGCATACAAGTGGTGAAAAAATGAATAATAAACCATGTAGATTGTAGTCAATTTCATTAAAGACAATACTGTAGCTGTGGTTCCTAAAGCTTGGCTAAAAGATGGAATGCGCCCCTGGGATTCTGGCAAAATGTGCCAAAAACTTATAAAACAATTGAGTCCACCAAACCCTCACTTTGAACAGTTTCAAGCCACTCAAATAAGCACGTTTCCAACATCACAATCGCTTACTTTGAAAATATATAACTTGACTATCGGTAGCGGAATTGATTGATTTTCTTGATTTAAGAATTGAGGTTTTCTTTCGCCACAAAGGTGTATCGTAATTTGTGCATTCACATTCCAGAATCTTGACCTTCACGTCAAAGCCAAAGAACCAGATGAATATAATTCTTATTTTTGTACATTAGCCCTGATAGGTACGGCCCACTCAACCTTTTTGACTAATTAAGGTTTCATTACGTTGGTGCAGTCAAAAAAAAGTGCTCGACACGAATTTTGGCCCACTCCCCCTTTCTGCTGGCCTTACTACCCCAGAAAACCCAGCTTTTCGGCTTTATTTCCTAACTCAGCGCCAAGTCAACGAATCCTCATGAAAAAAATACAGTGTATAGAGGAAGTAGAGTTCTTTCAACTTGATTTTTTTCAGATTGTTTTCACCCCCGTTCCTCTTCCAAAAAAATTCCCAAATTGTTTAGAAATTTTTTTCTTGGCAACTAAGGTAGATGCGGATGTCAAATTTCTATTCTAAGTGTATTTTGACTCGGGAAACACGCTCTATTTTTTTTAACTTTTACAAAGTGGTGGAACACACTAAAAATTACGAAAAACCGTTATTTTTGTCATTTTCGGCTGTTTGTACACTTCGTTTTATTATTTGAATGATGAAAAACGATTTTTTTCTACCCAATATAATACTCACGCGATGAATCGCACACATATTGCGTAACTGATGGAAGAAGGGCGTAAGCGCCGAAAAGTGCGATTTAAATGCCAAAAGGGCGTATATACCGGGTCTATTCGTGGGTGAGACCCATAGGGCGCCCTATTATATGCAATTCATAGTACAAGTACGCTCTGTGCCATGAAAAACAAAGAAAATTGTGACGTTTAACTCTCAATTGTCGTTGTTTTTTCGGTAACAGAGCTTACTTGTACTATGAATTGCATATAATAGGGCGCCCTATGGGTCTCACCCATGAATAGACCCGGTATATATATTTTTTTTCTGCGCCATTCGATAATAAAACTATTGGAACGAAAAATGCCGCTTAGTTTTTTCAAGTCAAAAAGTTAACGGCGAAAGGACTCAAGCGCCGCAGCTACGCCCTTCTGCCATTAAGCATTTTTCGGACTGATGTCAAAAGGGCGTATCCGCCAAAATATTTATTTTTCGTCGGACAATCATTTTTGGCGGATACGTCCTTTTGGTATTTAAGTTGGTTGGATTTTTTACGTGACGTTAATGCCAGAAATCCGTATCCGCCGAAATTTTCAATTTTCGGTCTCACGTCATTGTATTGCCCTCAAGCAACATCATGTTTCGAAATTGACAGTATTATTTAAATTTCTATTCATTGTTATAAGAAATAAATATTGATTATTTTATTTTTTAATTTTATTTTCTATAACAGTGAATGAAACATGATGTTTCTTGAGGGCAATACAATGACGTGAGACCGAAAATTGAAAATTTCAGCGATACGTAATTCCAGTAGATATAATATGGGGATTCTGAAACAGCCGCCAGAGGCGCTGCAGTCGTGGGTTACCGACAGTCGGTAACTTGCCGATTGTTGAGTGGGTAAGTTACCATCCGATTTTCTGTATTACCGATCTCGCCGATCTGCCGCCAGAGGCGCTGCGGTGGTGTTACCATCCGATTTTCTGCATTACCGATCTCAGACTGCCGATTTTCTGCAATACCGATCTCAGAATTCCAATTTTCTGCACTACCGATCTGAGAGCGGATATGTTATCTGTCGATTTTGCGTCATGCGGGGGCGCCACTGCCGATTCGCGGGCAGGTATGTTACCATCAGCTTGCCGATCAGCCGATTTTCCGACCTTACCGATCCGCGAGCTGGTCTGTTATCAGCCGATTTTCTGCCAGCCATAGTTAAGCATGAACCAACGTGAATTCTATAAAAGCATTCATTTTATACATGAATATATCAGTTACCCTGGTACATAATCATCATTTGTTATAAACAATTCCTCTGTCAGCCGTGATCGTCTAGTGGTTAGGACCCTATGTTGTGGCCGTAGTAACCCAGGTTCGAATCCTGGTCACGGCAAAAGACTTTCTCGTATCGTCAAAGCGGAGGTGGATTTTTAGCATTTTGATTCTAATAATATTAATAATTGTGTAATAATAATAATAATAATAATGAGAATATAAATTTCATGAAAAACTTCTCAAATCATGGGGATGAAATAAGTAGATGCAAATTCTAAATCAAATTCGATATTATATGTTGTGACGTGACCCTTATTCAGGCCTCGGGTCCAGACCGGATAGCTAGGCCTCGAGACCGAGTCAGTCGACAATAACTGGCAAGAGATCTAAAAGAAAATAATGAATTGGAATTTGGGCGCCAGACGAACTCTCTTCGTCACGAGACACAGAAAAAAATGAAAAGAAATGAAGAAGCGGAAAGATACTGAAATAATAAGCGGCGACTAGCTGCAGTACCGCGGAGAGGGGTCGGGATCATATGAGGGAGTAGCGTACACAATAACGACTCGTGCCATATAAATTTTAACAAAATAAGAGAAATTTATTCAAACAAAAAAAAAAGAAATAAGCTAGATTGCACAACGTGATGCTAATAACAAAAAAATTAGTATCGCCGCAGCGATCATGCCCCTCGGGGTGTCACCCCTCGGGTCTCAAACAGCGGTTTATCGAGCTTTACAAAAAATTAATCGTAGACAAGATCCAGCTTCCACGTAGGAGAGCAATAACAGGAAAAACTATCGCTTAGCTCGATACAACCATGCCTCGCAGCAACTTAAAACTAGGTAACAAATACAACAAACTGCTTCTTGGAAGCTACTCGGTGGCGGTGTAAAATAATAAAGAAAATAAGATCAACAATAACAAAGAAAACTGAATTATTACAGACTCGAGGTCTCCTCTAGACTGAGGCTAGGCCCCTGCTTTACCGACCACCGTTTTATTTAACTTATTCTACTATTAACTATCCTACTTAATCTAACTCTGCCTCGTGGGCTAGCAATTTTTAAGAATTTAATATTTACTACGCTTAAGGCCCATCCCTAGTCGCCCACCTCCTTTTTGCCGAAAAAGGGGCGGGGGAGGCACATCTCGATTATTATCCGGGCCCAGGCGTCGAAGACGCAAAAATAAAATGCAGAGCGGCGATTCTATTTCAATTCCAAACACATACGTCCGGAAATATGTTTGTTTTATGTGAAAATAGAGCTGCAGCACCGCTTTTAGATTTGTCAAATGTCAATTTCCTCGGCGGCCATTATTATGTAGCTGTACGCCGAGTTTCGCTTGTCCGGGAGGTAAGTGGCGCCGCGAATATATTGCTCCGACGCAAGAATAGTACACTAAGAGAGTGATATCCTTGGGTCCGACGGTAAGTGTAGGAGTCTGTAGGCAGGACGCGCTTGGTATTCTGTGGGTAAGACCGCTCTGGCAGGCCGCCATGTTACACGGTACGTGATCTCTCCGCGTGTCTTTATCACTGACAGCTGACTACATCGATCGGTGAGTCGGAGAGATCACGCACCGTGTAACATGGCGGCCTGCCAGAGCGGTCTTACCCACAGAATACCAAGCGCGCCCTGCCCACAGACTCCTACACTTACCGTCGGACCCAAGGATATCACTCTCTTAGTGTACTATTCTTGCGTCGGAGCAATATATTCGTGGCGCCACTTACCTCCCGGACAAGCGAAACTCGGCGTACAGCTACATAATAATGGCCGCCGAGGAAATTGACATTTGACAAATCTAAAAGCGGTGCTGCAGCTCTATTTTCACATAAAACAAACATATTTTCGGACGTATGTGTTTGGAATTGAAATAGAATCGCCGCTCTGCATTTTATTTTTGCGTCTTCGACGCCTGGGCCCGGAAAATAATCGAGATGTGCCTCCCCCGCCCCTTTTTCGGCAAAAAGGAGGTGGGCGACTAGGGATGGGCCTTAAGAACTATCAAACAGCCTACTGGCTCGACAGGCTTGCGCCTGCTAGTATGCCTGACTCTCCTCGTGGGAGGAAGAGAGAGGACGACAGTCACCGACTCAGGCTGTCTCGCTTGCACTCACGTGCGACAGTACCCGACTGACTAGAACAATGCTTGTACTATACTTGACGCGAAAATTTATTTATTTATCAGAAACTTGACTTTACTAGACTCTACGGGGACACAGGTAACGGCCTACCAACTCGGAGATCAGTTTAATTTGATCCACAATTATTAAGCCTCGTGGCGTTAGACAAGGCAATATGGCTGATGGCCGTTGCCGGATTCAAATTACCATAGGCGAAGTGAACTATCGCTTACCGTCTTCCAGCCAGGCGACGAACAACACACCCTCGCGGGCGTAATTCATTGTCCTTTCCCTCAGGGGGATCTCCAACTCCACCCAGGTCCACACTCACACTCAACAGACTCTTTCTCACTCAAAACCACTCGTATTTTCTCTTCTTTAAAACGGCCTCGGGGCTCCCTACTAAAATTCGCTAAGACGCTATAATCGCACAACCAGATAAAGGCGCTCAGAGGCGTGCTTCCTGAACGTTAGCTTACGACAGAGTGACTAGCCCGCGTGGCGACAGTCCTGCGCACACCCTCATTACGCATTCATAGTATCGATTTGCAATCGACCGCAGGATCGCTCACATGGCGGCGTGGTCAGACCACGCGCGAAAACTCAAAATAGGCCACGACAGAAGAATCCCTCGTTGTAGGATCACGGTTCGCAGGCTCTTGGGGGTGGCGGGAATCTCTTCCACCACCTGTATCCCTCGTAGCTGAGTGCCCTCGGCACTCCCCCGTGTCCTTTGGTACAGGAGGTGACTCTTCTTCTTTGTGGGCCTTCCGGAAGCATAGGCGTAGGGGTTTGACTTCACCCCTTCGATTACTCCACCAACGTTCGCCGTATTCTCCGCCATCTCTTAGGCCGTGTCTCCCACATGGTAGAGAAAAGTGTAAAAGAAACAACAAAAAATCAGTCTTAAGTCGGTCACGGTCGCCTCTCGGAGTTAACTTTAGCCTCGGGGCTTACCCTAGCTCCTCCCTACAGTTTCAGGCACTCCTCATACCCTTACTTAAGGTCGTCTAAGGGAGTTCGGGTACCTTGTAACATGCAATGTTACAATGTATATATTCTGGTAAATATACAAAAATTAAACTTATTATTAAACTTAACTAATCTTAAAAACTAAAACGTTAACTAATAACCTAAAGATTATATATTGACAATAATCCTCCCGGCATCTGCCACGCAGGATGGCCCCAATCTTGCACCGGGTGATCTTCGCCCCAGCGTCCATCCTGCATCCATCTGATGCCGAAGAGGTCAAAGTCTTCGTCGCTGCCGCATTCCAGCTCTGAGGCAGCTTCGAAGAATGCCGCTTCGCGGCGAATTTGGTCAAGATTCGGCTCACCAGCCTCCCGCTCAATCCTCATGTAGTGAAGCTATAATGGAAAATGTTTAAAATTATTATAACATCTAACCACAGAATCACTTTCAGATAACTCGATCACTTATCGATAAACACCAATATGGATACTCACCATCATCGCTCTGAAGTATCCGATCAAGTTTAATCTATATCCGTTTGCCATTTTTTTTTTGCTTCTATTTTTTTTTTTTTTTTTTGTAAATTTAATTTATATTTTATATTTACGGTTCTTCGTCTTATAGCTCGATGTTCACTAGAGAGCACAAGTGATGAGTAAAAACGGGTCGATTCCTCATTTTATACCTGTGGAAACTCGAAAGCTTACACCCGATGCATAGTGGTCGACCAATGAAATTTCTCACACCCACCGTGTCGTAAAAGGTTCGGCCAATAGCGTGAGGGTCTTTTCTTTTGAAGAAAGATTTTGACACCATGCTGTTAGCGTAACAGCCAATGGGTTGGATATTCGACTGAGAAAAAATTGTGGGGTAGGGGGAGGATTTCAAGAAACTGACCCACAGTGGGGGTGTATATTGAGCCAATGATCAGTTTGCATTCCACAACGATCTAGTGTATACGAAACTGCAACATTAGAAGGGTGAAGAAAAAAAGTCATGGACGGTAAAATGTACGCGGAACTTCTTGAGATGATGGAAAATGCTTACGCCTTGCTACGAACACTGAGCCCTGGACCGATCAGCAAAGATATTATTTCCCGTTGATGCGATATCGGTCTTCAAAATATCGGATTTTTGTGCGATATTCTCAAACGTCCACACCTGAGCGTTGCCGAAAAACAACAGATTCAACATACAATTTCCATGCTGCAATCATACTTGGTGAAATTTGAACGACAATGCGGGGGTATTGTTGGGGGTAATATTGGCGATGACATCCATAATCGTGTTCGATGGGATGATATGGAGAGTGCCTTCAACTGCCGTATACGCACCGGAGCTGTGACAAATCTCCAACACAAGGATTTGGCAAGATTTTTGAGCGATGCTGAGGCTGTTACGATGGAACGCTTGAAAGATACTCTACGCGATGAAGGAAGTATTAAGGTGAACGTGAGCATTTCATGTAAATTTGAGAACGTCAAAGGCGACGAGGTTAGTCTGGAGGTAAAGACCTTCAATACGCGCAACGCCACGATTCTTCCATCGACGGGGCTGGAAACCTGGTTCATCGATAACGTAACGAATCCTCTGCTGGTTAAGGTGGAGGATTTTGAGCAACGTGACTCTGGCTGGAGTATGATTGAGATAATCAACGCCGTGGTCTGTATCAACCGATACGAGCCTCTTTGCGGCGGACTCTCAACGTTCGTCGTGCTGCCTCGGGACATTCAACTAAAGAAAGCCGTGGTCAACGTGCAGAATGATGACAACCGATGCTTCTTGTGGTCCGTCACTGCCGCCCTACATCCCGTCAACATGGGTGTGAGCAGGACGCAGAGCTATAAACGATGCATTTCCAACTTCAACTGTACAGGTATAAAGTTTCCCACCACCCTGCGTTGTGTGGAAAAATTTGAAAAGTTAAACAATTTGAGCATTAATGTATACGGAATCGAATCGGAAACTTTTCAGAGAAAGAAAGAGTCTGAAAATAGCGTTATCACCCCTCTTTATCTAAGTAAAAATGTAACTGAGAGCGATGCAATCCACCTGCTAATGATTGAAAGTAAGAGCGAACCGAATGATAATGATTTAAATAATTTTGAACCCCGATTTCACTTTGCTTGGATTAAGAATCTTTCGCGTTTAGTTGACAAACAATTGTCAGGCCATAAATGTGCACAATTTTTATGTGATAGATGTCTGTGCCACTTTAGCATACAAAATGCCTATGAAAATCATCGGCAAGATTGTCTGCGAATGAATAAAGTCCGCATGGAGTTTCCCACGGAGAAAATCTTGGAATTTTCCAATTTTCAAAATCAGGGTACCGTGTCGTTTGTCGTATATGCCGATCTTGAATGTATGATGCAGCCGGGGGTGAAAGAAGCTCAAGAACATACCCCACATAGTGCAGCGTATTATATGCACTGCGCCTACGATGACACATTGTCGGAATTTAAGAGTCATCGCGGATCCGATTGCATTGAATGGCTGATCACGGAGCTTCGCGAATTATCCGTGAAAGTAGAGTCGCGTGTAAAGAATATAATACCGATGGAAGCGTTGAATCAAGTGCAACGCGATCGTCACATGCGCGCGAAAAATTGTTACATATGCGAGAAGCCGTTTCTACCTGAGGAGAAAAAATGTCGCGATCATTGTCATTTTACGGGAAAATATCGCGGGGCCGCACACAATCGCTGCAATCTTAATTTTCAAGATTCGCACACAATTCCGGTGGTTTTTCACAATTTATCAGGCTATGATTCTCATTTTATCATAAAATCTCTAGCCACAACTTTTCCAGGCGATAT
Source organism: Macrophya alboannulata (assembly GCA_949628255.1). NCBI lineage: Eukaryota > Metazoa > Arthropoda > Insecta > Hymenoptera > Tenthredinidae > Macrophya > Macrophya alboannulata. The sequence goes on from OX451208.1 coordinate 28,536,528, forward strand.
TACCCTACTACCTATCAATAAGGAAAAATACATATCGTTCACGAAGAAAGTGGATGGTACCATAATTAGTTTGAGATTCATAGATTCGCTCAGATTCATGGCTAGTGGTATAGAGAAGCTAGCATCGTACGTCGACGACTCGGATAAGCAAATCACGCGAAAATTTTACAAAGATCAGGATAAATTTAGCTTGATGATTCGTAAAGGTGTCTTTCCATACGAATATATTGATTCTTGGGAAAAACTCAATGAAACGAAATTACCCAGCAAACAAGATTTCTATTCAAAGCTGAGCGCCTCGGGTATTAACAATGCCGATTATGAGCATGCGAAGAATGTTTGGGCCAAGTTCGACCTGAAAACTCTGGGTGAATATTCCGATTTATACCTAAAAACAGATGTACTTTTATTAGCCGATATATTTCAAAATTTCCGTGATAGCTGTGTCAAAACGTACAACTTGGATCCATTGCATTATTATACAGCGCCGGGGCTTGCTTTCGATGCGATGCTAAAGCATACGAAAATTAATCTGCAACTTTTAGATGATCCTGAAATGATTCTATTCATTGAGAAAAGCATTCGTGGCGGTGTGGCTCAATGCTCCAATCGACAAGCTAGAGCAAACAATAGATTCATGGGCGAAGATTTCGATTCAAGCAAAGCGGAATCATATTTAATGTATTTCGACGTGAATAATCTTTACGGCGCGGCTATGAGTGAGAATTTACCGAGCGGCTCATTCGAGTGGGAACTTGATAATAACACCGATGTAATGTCCCATCCTGATGACTCACCGATCGGCTACATTCTCGAGGTGGACTTGGATTATCCAACCATGTTACATAAGCAACATGCAGATTTACCCCTCTGCCCCGAACATTTCATACCACCGGGTAGCAAAATTAGAAAACTAGCAATGACGCTTCTACCCAAAAGAAAATATGTTCTACACTATCGAAATTTGAAACAATGCGTAAAATTGGGTTTAAAGGTGGTGAAAGTGCACAGAATTCTCAGGTTCGCACAATCACCGTGGTTGAAGCCATATATCGATCTCAATACAAATATGCGGAAGCAGTCGAAAAACGAGTTTGAGAAAAATTTCTACAAGCTTATGAATAACGCGGTATTCGGCAAGACTATGGAGAATGTGCGTAATCATAGGACTGTAAAACTAATCACAAAATGGGGCGGTAGGGGTGGTCCGCGCGCTCTCATTGCAAGACCAACTTTTCATAGCTGTACCGTATTCGATCGAGACATGGTGATTATTGAGCTAAATCGCACCAAGGTATATTTCAACAAGCCAATATACATTGGTGCTGCAATTCTCGATCTTTCGAAAATATTTTTGTACAACTTTCACTATGATTATGTAAAGAAGAATTTTTCAAGTGGTGAAGCAAAATTAATGTATACCGATACAGATAGCCTGATATATCACTTTACCGTACCAAACATCTACGAAATCATCAAACGTGATGTTGCGACAATGTTCGATACATCAGACTACCCACTAGACAATGTCTACGGTATTCCCCAGATGAATAAAAAACGTCTTGGTCTGATGAAGGATGAGAATAATGGGAAAATTATGACTGAATTTATCGGTCTGCGGGCGAAATTATATACATTCAGAACTCGCGGGAATACCGATAAAAAGCGTGCAAAGGGTGTAAAAGGGTCGACCTTGAAATCTATCACGTTCGATGATTACAAACGATGCCTTATTGATCATAAGAATTTAGTTGAGAAACAGTGCATGATAAAAAGTAGTCGGCATATAGTTAGCACTATTGTACAGAATAAGTTAGCCTTAAGCTGGGGTGATGACAAAAGACAACTGATACCTGGTGAAACCGACACTCTACCCTGGGGTTTCCAGGATGATGCAATCTTGTAAAAAATTCTGATTGTTTTAAGGTTTTCTGTAAAGGAAAAAAAATAAAAAAAATAAATAAATGAAATAATCCTCAATTTACTTTACATGCAAATGTGAGAAAATTTTACCAAATGTGAGAAAACTTTTTCCAAATGTGAGAAAACTTTTTCCAAATGTGAGAAAACTTTTTTCAAATGTGAGAAAACTTTTTCCACACGTTTGAGAATTTTTTTCTCTGAAGATTTTGTAAAACTATCGGTAGGATTGGGTGAATGAAAAAAACAATGCTTGATACATAATAAATTCTTTTATTAAAAAATGATTACATGTTTGATTTATTTATCCAACTATTGTGTATATTGTCCATTCCCAACCATTTGACATATAGCTCATCACCACGTTTCCGCAGGACCTTCTCCACAAGATAACCATCAGGATATTTCACCTTACCGAGTTCCTCCTCATAGAAACCCCCGGAGATGGGATTGTTCAGGTAGTCGGTAAGTTTGTATGTCGGTGGGTTCGTATTCATCACCTCAGTCACGGTGAATATTTCCGTTGTCCAATTTGGTGTATAACCCTTTTCGAAAACATGCTTATATATACTAATTCGAACTTTATCGCCTACTTTAAACTTTCGCTTTCGTTGACTTCTCTTGATCTGTCGAGGTTTATACACATCTCGATATAGTTGCTTTTCATTGGCCACAGTGACGTCGTTCGGCCTCATTCGTATTGTTCGATGCTTGGTGTCGTTGTAGGATTTAATTGTATCGGATAAAATATCAATCCACTTATGATTCCCGCGGCGAGTGAACTGCACCCACATCTTATTTTTCAACGTCCGATTGAAGCGTTCGCATATCGATGCCTTCAGGTTGCTGAATGTCGAGTACATGTTAATACCATACTGATCCATGAGAGCTTTGAATTTGCTGTTATAAAACTCAGTACCCCGGTCCACATGTAGATGCTTCGGAATACGTCCTTGAGTCAACACGAATTTCATTGCGGTCGTCACATCATCGGCATTCTTAGTCTTGAGGGGCACACCCCACGCAAACTTGGAAAATATATCGATAATTGTGAGTAAAAATTTATGTCCATTGTTGAATCGTGAGTATGCAGACATATCGACAAGATCAGCTTGCCAAGTCTCATCCAAGCCGCGTATATCAACATAACGCCTGGAGTATCTGCGTCTAGCGGGTCTATGGAGCTCGTCGGCTATCGTCTGCTCCATGTTTGATTAAGGGAATTCCACGGATATAGTCGTGTTGGCTAAGCGTTTGAACGTTTTTTGCGATCACCGTCAATCGATTCTCCAGAGCTTCGTTTCCCTCCTTCAGAGCCTCAATCTTTACTTTCGTTAGAGACCAAAGATGCTGACCTGTTTCATCAAAATTGCAGCTATGTTCTTGATCTAGGCGTGCAACAAGTCTAGATTCCAGAGCATCGAGTGCCAATTTCATGGAGCGCTCAAATTCGGTTTTGATCGCATTCTCAAGAGCATTAAACGAGTTGCGCGTAATAGCCTCAAGACTTTTCAGAGACGCAGCGTCGTTTGGCTGCTGCGGATCTGCGATATTACACAATCGTTTGTTGCCTATGTCATACTGTTTATCTGTGGTAGTCTTGAATCCGACACCAGGAGGACCCCGAATACCCACACTTTTAATTTTTCCGTCAGTCAACTGACGACCGAATATATCTATGCTCATTGCAGAATAATTCAGTCTGAATTAAAGCGAATTCCTCGGAGCATCCCGTTGTGGCTGAATCTTTCAAGAACACTTTCCACCCCAGCCAATCGCATATTTAGATCTTCATTATCTTCCGTAAGAGCATCAATTTTTTTCGTCGCAAGAGACCAAATATGTTGACCCTCCTCGAAATGGTTGGTATGTTCTTGATCTATGCGCGCATTGAGTTTGGATTCGAAAGCATGAACTGCTTGCAACGCAGATTGTGCAAATGCCTTTATCACAGCATACTCAAAAACCGCTAATGACTGCTGTGTAATATCCGTAACACGTTTTAGAGAAATGGCATCGTTCGCATCCTGAGGATCTGCGATATTACACAATCGTTTGTTTTCTATATCGTACTGACCATCGGTGGTAGTTTTGTATCCTATACCTGGCGGTCCCCAACTACCCAAGCGTTTGAATTTTTTTTTGCTCGCCAGCTGCCGCCCGAATATGTCTATGCTCATTGCTCAACGGTCACTGGGTGAATGGTGGTTTAAAGATGATTTGTTGCTAATAAATAATCCTTGCCTCGCGCAGTTCTTCAATAATGGAGGATATTTCGTTGGTATGACTGGTATTACCCGCGGCTTGAGATGCCGTTAATAACCGAAGACGATCAACAAGTTCATTAGGATCATTCCAGTATACATAATCCATTCTTCGTCCTTGTGCAATCTTATGAGTGGGTAAACCTTTACCGAATCTTTCCTCGTCCTTTTTCGTCGGTGGGCTCATGTGTGGAGCAATGTAATCTCTATATTTGGCGCTTTTTTCCCTATCTTCGTGGGGGCTTCTTTCGGGGTTGTAATATTTTCGGTATGCATTCGTTTTTTTCACAATTTTGATATAATTTTGTCTGTCACTTTTATTCACAATCGCGGGATCGGGTGACTTTTTGAATAACAATTCAAGCAATCCCGGTGTGTTCTCATAGCTTTTATCGCCTACATATATCAGATCATCGCTAAATTCGATATCCGAATTGCCAATCTTCATTCCGCGCACCAACTTTCGAACACCATATTTCTCATCCAAGTTCTTACGCTGTTTGGTGGAGGCAAACATGTTTAAATAATGCGCTGTCTTGACCCCTTTTTTCGGATTCGGCGTGCTTGTAGAGGCGGGTGGAACTTCATCATCATCTTCCTGGTTGATATCATTTGATGCATCCATAGCGGTAGCTGATGCACCATTATTGTCTTCAATAGCTGTGTTAGCTACAAGGGTATCCTCATTCGCACTTTGATACGCATCATAATCATCATTGTCAACATCATAATCATAATTCTCAGTTTTCACAAAATCTTCAGTTTTCTCAGGCTTCATCGAACCCTGCTCCATCTTTACTTCTTGTTTTATTAATCGCTGCTGCTGCTTCGATGAATTCACCAATTCATGCAGTGGTGTTACCAAAGGTTTAAACATTTCGCCAATAGCCTGCTCACTGGTGTCTTTCTCCATTTTGATCATTTTGTGTTTACGTCGAATAATATCGCTAGCTCTCGCTAATTCCTGTAGCACATCATTCTTCTTACGTATCTTGGCGCTCTCCATGTTGCTAGCTTGATCGATGCTGTGTGACTGTATGTCATTTATTGATGATTTAGACTTATAAAGCAGTCAAAACCTCTCCTATATCGTCCCTCGTTGATCTCGCTGTCTTTGTCGATGGTTACAAAACTGTATCTGCCGTCATTCCAACAAGCCAAGCACAAATCTTTAAATTGTTGATAGGTCATGTCCGTATTCACATGATCAGCATAGATGTGTTTCAAATTCATTTCATCTTGACGGAAAAGGATCAACAAGTTTGCATTATCACGAACCAGATGTTTTGGAATCCGAGCATACGTTTGACATAGATAAAAACTATCGACATCTCTGTGTCGACCCATACAGAAATAGGCTCTGATATTATCTTGCTTCTCACATGCTACGTCATCGAAAATCATAATCGAGTTGGGTTGTGCATCTTTCGGCTCTACAACCTCCTTGTGTTCATCGAATGGAAAATAGCCCATCCCCTCGACCGGTTCCAGTAACCTCTTCAAGAACTCATATTTGGGTTGATTGAGGGATTTCGAATAGACGTACACATTTCCAAATCGTAGACCATTAGCATGGGTAAGCAGCGTGAGAAGAGCATTAGTTTTACCGCAATTAGAAGGACCACAGAAAACAGCCCTCACACTATTTGGTAGTAGAGGCCCATGTCGTTTTCCATTCTTCTTCTTTCGCCGCTCGACCAATTTATCGAAATTGACGATGGGTAGTTTTGTTGTTTGATTGTGGAATTTCATGATGCTTGGTAAACATCACACTGGGAACTGATATATTCGTGTATAAAATACATGCTTTTATAGAATTCACGTTAGATCATGCTTAACTATGGTTGGATGCACACGTAGGCAAAGGAGTGGTTGTGGATTAATAAATAAAATCATAAACAATCTTCCGGTTGAATTACATGTTCCTGGTTATCAATACTGTGGGCCTGGTACAAAATTAACGCAGAGGTTAACTCGTGGTGATCGGGGTGTTAATCCTCTAGATGCCGCATGCAAGGAACACGATATTGCATACTCAAAGAATCATAGTAATATTGCGGAGCGTAATAAGGCCGACAAAGTGCTGGCCGAGAGAGCGTGGAATCGTGTTTTGGCTAAAGACTCAAGTGTAACCGAAAAAGCTATCGCCTGGGCAATCACCAACACAATGAAAGCAAAATCTAAACTGGGTATGGGTATGCGGAGGAGCAACCCGCAAATATCTGTCAAGACCAAGAAAAAAACATTGAAATCTATTATTCGGGCTGCGAAGAAATCTATGAGGCCGGGTCCTAGAGCCATTCTGTCGGCGTTAGAAGGTGCACGTATGGCATTGTCCAAAGGGAAAGTCAACGTGCCTCGTATTTTACCCGTCCCTAATAAAATCGGCGGTTTCCTGCCATTCCTTATCCCCATTTTCGCGGCTCTCAGCGCTACAGGTGCCTTAGCGGGTGGTGCAGCAGGTATAGCAAAAGTCGTAAATGAGGTTAGTGCTAACAAGCATCAATTAACAGAGGCTAAACGCCACAATGCATCCATGGAGGCAATTGCGTTGGGAAAGGGATTATACCTGAAACCTTATAGAAAAGGTATGGGACTGTATTTGAAACAGGCAAAAAACTAATAAAGTTGCCACACCGAGCTCTCACCGATATCGACTTGCTCAACTATGCCAGAGCTATGAAAATTCCACATTTTCGGGGAGTTTTTATGCGGAATGATTTACCCAATTCGGGACCTAGGACGCGTGAATCTGCAATTATCAATCTTGATGATAAAAACGGTCCGGGGACGCATTGGGTTGCATATGTCAAAAACGGCAACGATGCGGTGTATTTCGATAGTTTTGGTGATTTACAACCACCTGGAGATCTTATGAAATATCTCGGTGTTGGCAGCGTAAAATACAACCATAAGAGATATCAAGAATATAACACAGTAATTTGTGGTCACTTGTGCCTCAAGTTTCTCAGTGGACAGCTATAAAACAGGTGCATATCGAAGATATGATATTAGTCATGGCTCAATCGTTCACGTTGACACTCTCCGGAGAATCATCTATATTGGGGACTCAATATTTTCCGCCTATCGAGTTATCAGCAACAAAGGAATATGTTCTCGGGCTCATAGAGCTCTTGACATTCAACTCAATTCCTAATATTGATGAAGGATTTAATAAGTTTCACATATCACATCCGCAGAGATCCGTGAATGGTATTCAAACACCCGACACAATAATTACAATACCCACAGGTAGCTATGAAATCGACGATATTGCAAGTTATTTGAAAAAGTCACTACCCAAGGATATTACAGTCAATCTAAAAGCTAACAATAATGAGCTGCATAGTGAAATCGCGTGTAATCATGCGGTAAACTTTGAATCAGAAAATTCCATAGGCCGACTGCTTGGATTCAAATCAAATATTCTCTCGGGCGGTATTGTCCATAAGTCTGAGTTACCTGTTCGCATACTCAAAGTCAACGCCTTGCGTGTTGAGTGTAATATTACCACGGGTGCATACATAAACGAACATCAAGTACACACGATTCATCAATTTTTCCCAACCGTTCCGCCTGGATATAAGATTGTGGAAGTGCCAACAAACGTCATTTACCATCCAATCACCGTGCGGTCAATACACGATATACAATTGAGAATAGTTGATCAGAGCGGAGACTTGGTCAATTTCCGAGGCGAAACCGTGACTATACGATTGCATGTGAAATCTTTAAGATAATATGGGTATAGTGTTTGAGCGCATAAGAAAGTCTGGTGGTAGCTATAAAAGTCCGACAATATGTCCAAGCATCATCAGTCATCGAGCATCTCTGATTCGAGTGACACATCAGAACGCTCAGTTTCTCCAGAGCCTAGGACTTCGACTTCGCGGTGGAAAATAAGAATTCGTTGTTATATCTGCATATGCCCATCTCGAAAATGATAAAAATCCAAGCACCTGTGACATTCGATGAGTCGATTGCTCACTGTGAAGTGCATGCACATCATCCATATGGATCGTCTACATTCAAGAATAATGACGAGATTCGCATCACTGTGCAGAATCAAGACTCGTGTGTATTACCAAGCAAAAGTTCACTCCATATCTACGGCAGGATTACAAAAGCAGATGGCACCGACGTTGGTGCAACCACGGAATTGGTCAATATGGCTGTGTGTCATATGTTTAGCGAGATGCGTTACGAGTTGAATGGTCAAGAGATTGATCAAAATAAGAATCCGGGCATCATGAGCGTTATGAAGGGATATTTATCATTCACACCCGGACAGCAACATCTTCTGGAAAACAACGGCTGGCTGGATGGCAATAACAAGCTGGCTAACACCCAGGGATACTTTGACGTTGTTATACCAATGAATTTTCTGCTTGGATTTGCTGAGGATTATAATCGGATTATCGTCAACGCAAAGCATGAGTTGATTTTGACTCGATCGAACAATGATTTGAATGCTATACGTCAAACTGCTGCGGATGAGATCAAAGTTTCGCTCCAGAAAATTGTGTGGCTGTTACCATACATCAGACTCTCGGATCCTGCAAAAATCAAGATCCTCAATTATATAGCCGCAGATCCTGCTATATCTATGAGCTTCCGCTCGTGGGAAATGTACGAGTATCCAATGCTGCCTGCAACAACGAGACACGTATGGGTTGTCAAGACGTCGACACAGCTAGAGAAGCCAAGACAAGTTATACTAGGATTCCAAACAGCACGACGAAACGATTCGATGAAAAATGCTAGCGAATTTGATCACTGCAACATCAGAGATGTTAAACTTTTCCTAAACTCACAGTGCTATCCTTATGGGAATTTGAATCTCGATATTACCAATAATCAATATGCCATTCTCTATGATATGTATACTAACTTTCAATTTTCATACTATGATAAAGAACCCGAGCCGCTTTTGTCAAAGAGTAATTTTTTGAAACAGGCTCCGCTTATTGCTATAGATTGTTCCAAGCAGAATGAATCGTTAAAGAGTGGACCGGTAGATATTCGGTTAGAATTTGAAACTAGTGTTGCATTTCCAGCAAACACGTCAGCATACTGTATGATCATACACGATCGCATTGTTGAATATAACCCCATCAGTGGGACCGTAAAAAAAGTAACCACATTTTAAGAATTCTGCATGCTTGAGAACTAGGATAAGCTTATTATAAACCAAAAGGATCAATGAATAAATGTATTCACAATTTATATATATATATACACGTGTCATAAGTATTTATTTATTTATTCAACCCAACCCATCCCATTACATAAGTGATTTTTTGTATGTATGTTAAAATTTTACTACAAAATTCAAATTTATTAAATTGGCCGCCAAGGTAGAGGATCTGAAGACGTTTTCCAGCTGCCTCTTTGTTTAAATCGGCGAGTTGAGCAGGCTCCTCCTCCAAGATCTTGCCGATTCTCGCTGGTAGGAAGATGACGTATTCGTCATCGATTGTAGCCAAGACTCTGGGGCCGAATTTCGTCTTCACTAGCTTCAGTTCAGTGATGTCATATTTCTGTTTAATCCCCAAATCAGACATCTTTTTCGTCAGCATATCATTCTGCAGACGGCTGGTGTTGTTGATTTTGCTGAAGTCCATCTGCACACGTACGAATGAATAATTTGAAATTAGTTTTTATAATAGAATTGAATATTATTGACGTGTGACAATATTCTTACCTTTATCAAACGAGTTTGCAACTGTTACGTGTTCAACTATCTGTGGGGGGGTGTATCAACGCTGAAGAGTCGAGACGCACGAGTGCAGCGCCCCGCGAGCTCTGCGCTTTTAAACCATCATCCCCACTACGATCCTCGAGAAATATAGGCGATTTTTTATAATCCCCCAAATACCAGTTTTTTAACCGCTGAACGTTTTCGAATGCGCAATGGTACCCTCCAGGCACATCCCCATGACAGTCGCCATGCCAGTGAAATATTTTTGATTCCAATCGTAGTATTCGAAAGTTTGGACATCCCAGCTCGTCTAGATCAACTATCGCAGGTATCGCATCATCTTCAGTGAAGATTTTTTCCACCCAGCGTTTCTTCTCCAATCCCTTCACATAAATGGAAGTTGCATCATGCACAACTTCCTTCACGATTTTCACCACATCCCGATACACCGTTTCCCCAACATTCCAGGGTATTCCATGGTGGAACCGTGTTAGCCACGAATTGAGATTCTTATACTCGCTCGAGAGAATCACCCAAGAGCATGGTGCTTTGAAAAGGATGCGCGTGATACATTGCTTATATTCTTCATGTCTGTGCATGCTTATTGCAGCTAGCTCTTTGACAACAAATTTTTCCCCGAAACGTCCGAAACCTTGCAGATCCAAGATTAGCTCCATGTTAACGGGCGTGTGTATGACTCCAAGTATAGACTAAGATTGTGAAAAATTCTAACACTCCGAATGATATTCATTGTCCTATTCATTGGAGCTGACCGCGCACCATGCTGGGTGCGCGAAAGATTTAGCGGTTGGACAAAAAAAAAAGAAAAAGGGGTTCAAGGCATATTTCACTGTCATTGTGAACAACATTTATAGTTTCGTTTTTCGATGAGTTTGGCCTGACTTTGAGGCATGTACCGACAAGTTCGGCTTGACTTTGATGCGCGTTCCGACAAGTTTGGCATCAGGTGGATGCATGATGGAAAATGGGGTGAAGATCGTCCCACGCAAGATTTGAACCATCCCACATCCATCACCTTAAGGTATTGCGGAAATCTTAAGATCTAGATAGTATTTATTATTCTATTCATTGGGGCTGACCGCGCACCATGCTGGTTGCACAAAAGATTCAGTGGTTGTACAAAAAGCGTTTCGCCGCATAGTTCACATTCATTATGAGCGACATTTATAGCTGCGTTTTTTTTTTTGGAGGGGTTTGGCTCAATTTTGAGGCGTGGTTTGTAAGGCCGTAGATCGGTAAGGTTGCAGAAAATCGGATAAGTTCAGACCAGCTCGCGGATCGGTAAGGTCGGAAAATCGGCTGATCGGCAAGCTGATGATAACATACCTGCTCACTGATCGGTAAGGTCGAAAATCGGATAATCGGCAATCGGATGGTAACATACCTGCCTGCGAATCGGCAGTGGCGCCCCCGCATGACGCAAAATCGACAGATAACATATCCGCTCTCAGATCGGTAGTGCAGAAAATCGGAATTCTGAGATCGGTATTGCAGAAAATCGGCAGTCTGAGATCGGTAATGCAGAAAATCGGATGGTAACACCACCGCAGCGCCTCTGGCGGCAGATCGGCGAGATCGGTAATACAGAAAATCGGATGGTAACTTACCCACTCAACAATCGGCAAGTTACCGACTGTCGGTAACCCACGACTGCAGCGCCTCTGGCGGCTGTTCCAGAATCCCCATATTATATCTACTAATTCCGGCATTAAAGTCACGCAAAAAATCCAACTAACTTAAATGCCAAAAGGACGTATCCGCCAAAAATGATTGTCCGACGAAAAATAAATATTTTGGCGGATACGCCCTTTTGACATCAGTCCAAAAAATGCTTAATGGCAGAAGGGCGTAGCTGCTACGCTTGAGTCCTTTCGCCGTTAACTTTTTGACTTGAAAGAACTAAGCGGCATTATTCGTTCCAATAGTTTTGGCATTTAAATCGCACTTTTCGGCGCTTACGCCCTTCTTCCATCAGTTACGCAGTATGTGTGCGATTCATCGCGTGAGTATTATATTGGGTTCAGAATAATTGGATCCATGTTTTTTCAGTTGAAAAAATCGTTTTTCATCATTCAAATAGTAAAACGAAGTGTAGAAACAGCCGAAAATGACAGAAATAACGGTTTTTCGTAATTTTTAGTGTGTTCCACCACTTTGTAAAAGTTCAAAAAAATAGAGCGTGTTTCCCGAGTCAAAATACACTTAGAATAGAAATTTGACATCTGCGTCTACCTTAGTTGTCAAGAAAAAAATTTCTCAACAATTTAGGAATTTTTTTGGAAGGGGAACGGGGGTAAAAATATTCCGTACAAGATCAAGTTGAAAGAACTCTATCTCCACTACACACTGTATTTGTTTCATAAGGATTCGTTGACTTGGCGATAAGTTAGGAAATAGAGACGAAAAACTGGGTTTTCTAGGGTGGTAAGGCCAGCAGAAGGGGGGAGGGGGCTAAAATTCGTGTCGAGCACTTTTTTTTTACTGTACCAACATAATGAAACTATAATCAGCCCAAAAAGTTGAGTGGGCCAAATCACTATTTTTATCCGGCAATAGCCTTTGTTATGTGATGATTCATGTTCATTGTTACAACGAAGAAGAAGAAATCCAAACATCTTACACTCGGACTTTATAACCGGCGAATCATCCAAAGTTACTGAACCCCCTATTCTGGACGTAGAGCTTGCTAATTTATTGAGCAAAGCTTCTAGTATCTTGAATCTGGACAATGCAGTACCAGTAACTCATACGAACAATAATCTACGTGACAATTTAGTAGTGGAATATCGATAATATCGTGAAAAATGCTTTGTATGAGAACGCAAATGACAAACCTTCTTCTGCTAGTAGTGGTAAGAAGCTACCCAGACAACACATCAGTCTTGAATGCGTCTTTAAGACGTCTTTCTGGAGACGGCTTTCAGACGACGCAAAAAGACGACTTAGAGACGTAATTTTCGGGTGAATTTAGGACCTATTCCTCCGACGTCTTGAAGTCGACTTTAAAGAATCTTTAAAGCCCTGCGCAGCGGCATGATGTGATCGTATATTGTATATAATTTAGTGTTGTATAGTGCACGCATGGAGTGAAGAAAACGCAGCTATTATTTGAAGTAAGTGTCAACTAGTAATACAATACCTTTACAATAATTATCCATCAAGTATCAATACTGTATTCGATTTCGGTGATAATAGCAGTAAAAATCATGAACGGGTATATGATCCGTCTAAACTGCAGTGTCTCAACTATCGCCGGTATCTACATAACCTATAAATGTCAGTGCCCCAGTCAAAGAATTACACACCGAAAAGACTTATGTCACTATTTGATCCTAGTAAATATTCATTTGGCGATATACAAATAACATTACTTGAAATGAATAATTTTTTTTTAGTGTAGCAACTACCAGGACGCAGACTTTCGCGGATGGGATTATTGAGCGCCTGAAACATGTCTCAGAAACGTCCAAAATTCGTATTTTTAACGGCTTAGAGCCGTGTTTAAGGCGTCTCGGAGCAGTCTTTGAAGCGTTGTAAAGGTGTCCACTTCGGACGTCTTTGAGGCAACGAGATGTGTTGCATTCGTCGACTTTGCGACGTCTTTAAGCCGCCCTACAGAAGATTTTAAAGACGTCTTTCCGTTCTCACATGACGTCTTAAAGACGTCTTTAAGATGGCGTACGTGTTGTCTGGGTACTTAAAAAGAGACTTCGGTGATATTCTCGGCAAAAATGACTGAGAAGTAAATTTTGATTTTTGTACGGAAAAAGGTTCCTAATACCATATCTCATCAATAAAACATATCATGGTTCCCATCTGATTTTTTACACTTAGAGCGGTATAGATAACATCTTCCTATTCAATTGTCATCATTGAACTCGTTGAGCTTTGTTCGATCAGTTTTAAAGTTCCCAGTGATGCTGGAAACTCTACGATGAGTTAGTCCTCCGAAGCCGGTGATTTCCGCTGCGGAAGGTTTCTTGCGTCTCAAAAGTTTGCAAAAAAGCTCTCAACTTATAGAAGTTATCCAAATCATGTTTCCAAAGCTACTACAGAAGTAAATTTGAAGAATAGTTTATGATTTTTTTCAAATTTATTTCATTTGTAACGTTGAGCAACAGAAAATTTACAATAAATGGCACGAATTTTCTATTTTTCTTTGTTTGAATTGGAGTTATTCTTCAAATTTTACTCTACTGCTGTTTCTATAACATGATTCTGAATCAATTCTGTGAGTTTGAAGCTCTTCGGTTAACTTTTGACAGACTGCGGACCTTTCGAAGCCCAAGTTTTAAGGGGGATAGTTACCCTTGAAATTTTCAAAAAATCGATAATTCGTTTTCGAGGTATTCATATACCTGCATCCTTTCCCCGTATTTCAAGCTTAATAGGAATTGAAAATTCCAAAAATTGCCGAAGTTATAATCAAAAAAGTAAGCGCGCGCGTGCAGACGGTGGTACGGTACATACATATTAGGGTGGGTCAAAAAAATTGATTATTTTTTTTTTTAGTTCTGACACAGAAAAATTGGTTGCTAGGCACCTTCAGAAAGTACTCACCAAATATGAGCTCTTAATATTAATAGGAAGATCCTCCGCATCAGAGTTTTCCATTTTTACTTCAGTCTCATATAAAAAAAACCAAATCTCATTATGTATCAATTGTTCAGCAAATGTCTATACATATTTTTGTAGGAAATTGAACGCTCTACGAAAAAGGTCTCATATACTTTTTTCATAAATCTAACCATTCGAAAGATAATCGAGGTCAAAGTTTGAGAAATTTTCGAAGATTTTTTTTTTTTTTTATTAATTTTGTCACTTTCTGAAAAGTAATCATTGTCAAATGAGCAAGACATATTTTCGTACAAAATTGAACGCTCTACAAAAAAGGTCTCTTGGTATTTTTCGATAAATCTAACTATTTCCAAGTTGATTATTGGTAATTACCATTGATGGCATCGACTGAACCCCGTAAGTATCAATTTCAATGCGCAAAATGATTTGAAAGTGACACCAAACTTTAAACGCGATTTCCCACGAACTATGTTTTTCAAAACGGTGAACATGATATCTCGAAAACCGCTCCAACAATTTAGATGAAATTTGAAACTGAGGTACACAGTGACATTCCGCACGATGTATTGGAAGCGGAATTTCGGAAAAAATCTCGGAAAAAAAATTAAAAAATTTTTTAGTCGAAAAATTGCAGATTTTTTAGTCGAAAAATTGCAGATTTAATTTTCGAAACCAAAAAAAATATATAAAATTTTTTTTTCAAAATCTGCTCCCAATACGTTCACGCGATCGTTTTCCTTTTGGACTTGCGTTGCACCGCGTGAACGGTCTACACCAACTAATTAAAGGAGTGTAGGTATTTTTGTTGTGGTATTGTAATAAGTGGTTGATGATGCTTGAAATCTGAATATATTTCTAACTGATAAAGACAAAAATGTTACAAGATGATTATATATAAATTGAAGTTGAATGATATAAGTATAAATCGGTCTGAGTACTGATGACAATTGGAGTTAACAACTTGGATTAAAATAGTTATGAGTGGTTGAGTCTTGAGTTTAAGTCAAAGGAGAGATTTGTACCGACTAGTTCTGTGGTTGAAGTTGTACTGCTTTTTCCAAGTGAGTAGAAGAAAGCATTTGGATAATTTTCGGAAAAGTGGAGGGACGAGGGAGGTTGCTAATTGGTCAAAAATTAGGATTGGTGGATTTTTCGGATTGGTCGAGGATATGTCGTTTTAGTTGATTGGATAAGGAACTGTACATAGTCAAAAGTGGGAAATCGGAAAGTCCACATAGGGGAGAAAGTGGAAAATTCGAGGAATTGATACATAGAGTTTCTAGAAAGTGTACATGAGGCGATAGTTTTATGGTGCTGGAAAGAACGTGATGGAAACAATAGAAGGAAAAAACCCTTGAAAGTCACGTAGGTAGGGTTGTAAAGAGTAAAAATTTAGAGTTTATGAGTACGCATTTGGTCGCCAAGTGTGTCCATCGAAGCTGTAGAAATTAGTGAAAGTGAGTGAACGGTTTATGGTCGACGTTCGCCCTTTTGTATTGCACTCGAGTTGGATTGACCGAGCGTCTCTATAGAAATTCTTACTTCCAGCTACATTATAATATCTTAATATCTAAAATTGTGTACTGTGACATAACATACGTTTTAGTAAATATATTGAAGATTATAAAACCATTTTGTTTTTTTGTTTCAGACGATTCATTCACCTTGAATCATGTTCACCGTTTAATGGTGCACCGCGCGCAACGCTGCACGTTATTTTTAATAACTTTTTGATAAATAGAGCTAAATGACTTTTTCGTGAATGAAAATAAAGTTAATAAATGGACACTTCGAATGAAAAAAAATCGAGTGTCTATTTTTATTTATGACTTCAGAAACAATGTTTGAGAGTGGAATTAGAAACATTGAAATGAAGATAATTCTCTGATTGGATTTAGATTTGAGTCCCTTATTCCTTCATAACAGCCAAAAATCGATTTTGAATCTGTAGAATCTGTAGAAGCCATAAATTTCAATTTTGTACAGAACTCTGTATGTATAATATTGTACCACTAATATCTGTTCTATAATTATATATGTACTTGTTAGGGTTGTGGTTCACTGAGCTATGAAGCTTTCAGTAATCCTGGACACTCTGCTAAAGTTGTCTTTTGGAGCTCACATGATTTTTCTCTAGAAAAGTTCATTGCGTTCCAAAAGTTAACTGTACAACTGCAATACAAATGTAATTAGAGTGGTTTGAAGAATAAGAGACCTCGGAAGGACGATTGGTGAATGAGCTGATTGAGGGTCAGTATTAGCCGCAAAAATATCTAAGCACTGTGACGTGAACTATCTACGGGGAGGAAAAGACCCTGGTCCAGCACAATTCGGCGCTGTATCGTGAGAAAATAGAATTTACGAGAAAACTTATGCTGGGCGCCAGACGCGATTGCGTCGATTAATTAACAAAATACGATACGATAAACTCACGATTGCGACGATCGACAACTCAGCTAACTCAGTTCCTTATGATACTTAAAGTAGAGGGGCAGGGTACACCATTAACAAATTATAATTTCCTTCAGTGTGCCTTGCGGCCGTATATTCTTTGAATTAAGAGACAATATATACGATAGAAGATATTTATAATAACACAGGCGATGGGAAATTATTTAACAGAGCGATAGATGATATAAAATATCAGGTTACACCAACCAAGTAATTTTTACAGTAAGTGAAAGCAGTACAATAAAGAAAATGAATACGATAAGAAAATTAATAGAATGATAAATTAACAGAATAACAAAATAGTATTGTTAGCGATAGAGAGAAAGTCCTTGTTACGATAGCAAGCTCAACTCAGATAATTTATTAAGCGAGACAGAATTTAAGAAGAGACGATACCAGCGAAAGCATGCGTTAGAGAGACTCGATATAAAACAAGTTATTAGACTCCAGACTTGGTATCACAGAGCGATACTTCGTACCCAAAAAGCAAAGTATATCATAACACAGCTAAACGCGGCGTAAGCCTTTTGTTTTCCTTTTCAGCAAGTCAGTAACAAACGAGACAGTGGCTACAGTATTTATATGCGGCGTAATTCAATCAAGTTAGCGATATAAATGTTTTACTGAGCGATAGGGTGGTTCTAAACCATACGCAAGCAATAGTTACGATATGAAAAATATTAAACGATAGCAATACCAAATTAATAAACGATAGCAGTACAGAATTTACACAATTTACACTAAATATACCTGTAACGCGGCGCCGAAGCGACTCGCGGCTACTTCGCTGAGGATACTCCAGGAAAGGAATTACGTACTACAAATGTCATAGACAAGATAAACTGAATAATAAAACTACAATAATAAGCGATAGCGATAGCCAGAAAAATAGAAAGCCAGAACATACGATAGAAAAGCCTACGTAGCTAACTAGACGCGAGGCTGTTTAGCAAAGTATAGACGATAGCCGAGCTTCTTAGCTCACAAAACCAAATTAACACAGAACTTTTGCTTAAACGACCTCGTGTCTTTACAAAAAGGATCAAGACCTTACCTTAATTGGCTTCTTTTGCGATAACGATAAACACTATAATTTTGATGATACACACTATTAATTGATTAAACAAAACTCGATACTATGTTGCGATAATCGTTGCGATATATGATGCGATATGCCGGTGAGGCAGCTGCTTCGGGAATCCAAGCGAGAGTAGACGGAGCAATTAGCGTAGCTCACTTATATAGCCTTTATCCTTTGCTCTGGTCATCCTTCCTAGCGAAAATAGGTCACGTGATGTGTGAGGTGATTTCGTGCTTCATATCTCGATGATGATTGGTTGTCATATTTTGACAAATTCACCGCATTCTTGGTGGTGTGATGCGCAGGAGGTACCTGTTGTGCCTTGTCCGTGCGTCGTACCCCTCTTCCTACCGCCTTCCTTTAAACTTCCCCTGACGCTGGATTAACACGTAATCTCGCTCGCCAGACTATTTTCCGATACTCCAAAGGCCTTACAGCATTGGTCAATCCAATGGAAATATACGAGACAATAGTACCGTGCTGGGTACACAAGGAGCCTCGCTCACGATAAAAAGCTTGCCGGTCGGAACGCTGTACCGGGGGTTTTCTTGACCAACCACGGCCGCGATAACGGTCTCCAAGAAAGTAGATGATTGCGGGTCTAATTCGGCTCCTGGCCGATGAGTTGAAGAACCGGGAGGCTGTGAAGTGCGCTTTCGCGCGGCCCTATACGCCGATTCTCCAGCATTTAGATAAAGTAGACGGAACTCTGTTGGTTGACGGGAGGATTTTCGAGTACTTCTCGTACATCCCTATACGCCGTCGATACCAATGTAGAGGCAGGCAGATCCTCGTGGACGATAGTAGGCGCTGACCTCGACGCTTTCAGGGCGAATCGAAGGTTTGCACGCCGTTTTTTGTTTCGTGAATTTCAGATACGGTAGGTTTCAGGCCAGGATGACTGATGCGTTGTTTGCGGGAGATCCCACGGTGGTAGATCAGATGACGTATCGAGCTCGTTATTACATAATTAACAAAAATACAAATGAAATTAGCTTAATTCTAATTTTTCCCTAATCCTTAATTATTTTCCTGGAGTATCTCCCTAGGCGCCACCTCACCGACTTCTCGATAGTTTCGCCCTTGTGGCGGGGTTAGACTTATACCACGTCACAGCACATAATTTTATTACTGCGTCATAGCAAAACTATTCAAGAAAATCGTTTTATCTGGTCATAAAGTTATTGTGGCAAAAATTTGTGATGTTCTTCAATTCTATATAGAAATATTTTTTTCACATTACGCAACCAATATGAACAGCAGAACCAAATAATATTCTGATCGATAAAACAATATTGTATGCAATTACCCAATCCACTGTGATTATTAATTATAGATGCTGTTCGACAATGTTTTGATCCAGCGACGATCAAAACAATTCAAGGACTACTCAAGACTACATCCAACATGCATCGAACCGAATGCCAATATAGCGCTTTTGGATTACAGTGTCTTCCAACGATGCGAAACCCCTCGATCTTTTTTATAGCACCGTTTTTGCGACTAGCGCGTGGTCGACCAGGCGCTGAAGATACCATAGTGCATAGAATTCTTTACTCTAGTTAATAATACAATAAAAATTTGCTGAGAAAAGTATTTGAAAACTCTCAAATTCTATTTTGATAGCTCAGTTTTGATTATTTTTCTACAATAGAGAAAAATTTACATTAATTTTCGCAAAAATTCTTCAATTTAGGAGTAAATTCTGCGATAACTCGAAATCTTCAGGTTCTGGAACGTTTAAAACGAAGCTATAATTGATTTTTAACATGGTGATACATAACAAATGAAGAGAGAAGTGAAAAGAAGAAAAAAAATATGTTCTACGTGGAACAGGGCAAAAATAGCCAGCGAATGTTTAATACAGTTTTTCCGAAGCGGTTAGATTGTTTAAGAAAAACATATGATAGGTGAACGAAAAGGGGTTTAAGGGAAGACCCTACTAAAATCTTGACAAGAAGCAGTTTTTTATTTTCCAATTGGCCGAAAAAGGTTCGATTTAAAAAGTCATACTACCAATTCTAGATTATGGTAGAATATGTTTTCAACCAAAATCTCAGTCTTCTCCGATGAAAGTGTATGTGCAGGAAACCTTTCGCAGCGCTGCGCAGGATAGATTCTGCGAAAGGCTTCCTGCGCATACACTTCCATCACAGGAGACTGAAATTTTGTTCAAAAACATACTCTATCATAATCTAGAATTGGTGGTATTACTTTTTAGATTGGATATTTTTTGGCCGATGGGAAAATAAAAAACTGCTTTTTGTCAAAATTTCAATAGGGCCCTCCTTTATAGGCGGTTGATATTTTACCGGATTTTGTTGTTTTCGTCGTTTAAAATCCGCCGATGGCGGCGGAGTTCAATTTTCCGGGGAGCAATAACAACGCGTTGATGTTGAAGTAGTACATCTGGATGGGTTAGGTTTCAGAGTTTAAAAAAAAAAAATAAAAAATAATATCGCATACCTAATACTATAGTCTTAAGTTCAATCTATCGTCTTAAGTACATTTATTATACATACAAAGTGCAATAAAGTTTACTGCAACTTAACTTGAAATCATTATAGTTATTCATTTAAATATGCAATTCCATTATATATGGGGGAAGATGACACAAGTTAAACTCCCTCGAAATTTGGTGACATTTAAGAAAATATTAGGACTTTGAATTTGAAATTAAAGTCATAACACCTTCAGAAAAGTATTCTGCTTTGCCAAATTGTTTACTTTTTCTTTTTCTATTTTCGATCCAAATTTCTAATCTTCCCTTGTAAACATGACTAGTGGAAAAAGGCTTGAGAGTTACTAATTTAATTAGATAAATTCAGGGATTATGGGAGGGAACGGTACACAAATCTTGCTTCTAATTAATTATGCTCCAAAAGACTAGGCCATTTCTGTCATAACCTGCGTTGTGAGAATATTTTTTCTGGAATACTGATTTAAAAAAAAAAAAAAAAAGACTCGCTTTCAAAGTTTCTGTACGCACACCCCCCTGAGCTAATACGAGAGCGGATTCATTCAGAAGCGAAACTTACAAAAAAAGAGCAATTATTGTTGTTATTTTATTAGGCCGGGAAATTATAGGCGAACGAAGTAATTAATGTTCGTATTTTTGTTCAAAGAGAAAATAGTAATAAAAGAAGGGTGAATATCGCTATCTATGTCAAATCTGTGATCGTACAAGAAAAGATCAGTCAATGTGCTGATTTTATTGCTACCGCGAATTAGTAACAAAATTATCACGAATATTACCATTTGTTTCTGACGCAAAATTATTACATTAACAGAAATTAGCACTACTATTCCATGTCGAATACAAAATCAGACGAATTGAGTAATCAGCATAAGTCTTTGCATCCCATTTTCAAGTATGAAGAAATTGTTATTTGATCCAAACTTCAAATAGTAAGAGAAAGTACTACTTCGTTATACAATAAATGTTGCAGAAGTATAAGATTCTTGTATAATAATGGTATGAGGAATATTAGTAATGTCATAATATTCGATATACAATTATTAGAAATGAAGTATGAGAAATGTTATCTGGGTTGGTTGTTACTACTGAATGAGTAATTCTGCACAGCACATTTCATAGCCCAAAGTATTTCTGCAATAACTACTTTGTCTCCATCGGTAGGGACATAGTTTTCACGACCACGACTCAAGACACTTTCCCCACAAGCGTTTCTTGTAAGTATTGCTTGTGTCGTATTACCCTTCAGAATCTCTTCTTGCCTCGCATGTTTTTGGGAACTGGCGTGGCTTTCAACTTGCAGGATCCCGCTTCCATCGATCTGAAAAGGTACCTGCACAGTTTTCCATTATTGCCAAGGAAATATGAATATTTGTGAAATGTTTTGTTTTTATTATTTTTATTATTTTTTAATCTGATTATTATTCAATAATATCATATTTGCGTTTCTACTTTTTTATTTGTCGTACCTCATAGAAACTGCAGTTCAATCGGTACTTACGTTGCATATTTTACACATTCTGCAGCTATGATTTGTTGAATCTTTCTGAAGCCATGTATAGGTCTTCTCTCAGTCGCTATTATATTTAGAAGCTCGCCCCATGATTCATTGCTTATATCTTCTTGTCGACGCACGTTGTTGTTCTTCAAGTCTAAGTGATTGTCGGCGCACATGAGATTCTTCTTCTTCTTCTTCCATTCCTTCTAAGGCGTATATCCTTGCGGAAAGTAGCCAAGACGCACGTGAGATTATTATTATTTCTCCTGAGTCTTATACCCTGTGCGGTACGCATGTGAGATTTTCTTCTTCTTTTTCTTTAGGTCTAACGCGTACTTGCATGTGACCAACGCACGTGAGATTATTATTATTATTTCTCCTTGGGCTCATACACTGAAAGGGAAGTAGCAAGCCTCGGGTTAAATTTAGTCAGCCAGCTTATATTGTCCTGGATAATTCGATAATTCTTTATTTAAGTTTATTCAAATAAGTCGAAAAACGAAACGTTAAAATCAGGCCTGATCCCAGCACCACTTCACCGCGAACCCCTTGCCCCAATCCTGGTGGTTCTTCTCCTTCTTCTTCTCCTTAATGGTTATATCCTCGTAGAGCTAGAGGAGCTCGAGGTAAGCCCGGTCAATCCTGGTGGTTGATGCACGTGAGATCTTCTTCTTTCTCCAAAGGCTTATATCCTTGCGGAAAGTAGCCAAATGCACGTGAGATCTGTGTTTACATTCATCTAACCGAGCATAGATCACGTCTAGATGGCATACAACCTCATCGCTGATGCCATGGATCGGCGCGAGTGGCGCGCAATTGCGGCAATTCGGCGAAATAGTACATTGTATAAACCTGGTGTCGTGTTACGTCGCAGCTAGTAACCTAGTACTTTTGATAGATGTCACTACTTATTAATCGCGCTAAAATTTAAATAATAGTCCAACCAGTTATATTCAAATGATAAATAATAACAAATAGAATAAATCCCGAGAAAAAAAGATTAGATATAATCATATATGATTGGATCCAATCGTTTATATATATACGGATCCGTATTTTGGCACGATCCGAGCATTTATACATGGATCTAAATATATATACTGATATCTTGGTATATATGGTCATATATCGTTATATCTACCTATATAGTATGTATCAATTCCACCTATAGATAGTTAGATATAGCTATATATATCTATATCCAACCTCATATCAAGAGACTCGGTAGAGTCTCGCGCCAAGTACATTAAAAAGAATTTTTAAACGCGCGGCGCGAGACTCTGCCGAGTCTATATACCCGAACGGGAACTAACCGCTGTAGTGGGGGGACAATATTTTCTTAATTTCTTACGCCTCGCGATATCTACGGATTTGCAATATTTATTGTAGAATGTAGCCATGAAAAGCTTCAATTTAAGCCCTATCTCGATGAAATCGATGAACGGAGACCTGAGATATGATTAATCAACGCTTTGAGAATACCCGTTTTCATCACGAATTTTTCACCGTCTCCTTCTTCAGTCAGATCGCTTAGACCAAAACCTATGCGCAAAAAATTAGTAGAGTCGCCTTCCTTAGTAGAGACCTACCACGTACGGGAGTCAGTTGCTAGATGGCGCATCGGTTAGCGCCAGCGTTGATTGAAGATATTCGACATAGATCAAAAATCATAAAAATTTACAGACTTTTTTTGAAGTGCGGCGCGAGATTAGACAATCTTTTTTACCGCAAAGGCTATAAGGAGTGGAGAGATAATGTTTCCCACAGCTAGACGAAAGTTATACACATAGAAATAATTAAATAAAATCAAAGCGAGTTCGTCGGTCTACGATACAATAACGCTCTCCATGGCCCACAAGAGGCAGCATAATCGTGCTTTATTTGTCGTATTTTTGATGACAATTGTGGGGAATGAGGACGAGAATCATATCAAATATAGAGTAATAACTAAATTTACTTTGAAAAAATTGGAAAGCGATAGTTGTTCATTATATTACAGTGGAGTCCTATGGAAAAATAATCATATCCGTCTTCTCGTTTATTTCAAGAGATCGACCCTTTGAGGTTATGAGAATTATCTGTCAGGATTGATCGCGATTTACACAGAACAAAGGGTCAGCAGTGGAATACCCACATTTATTTGAATACTCATTTCTTTGATAATAGAAGGTGGTTTACATAAAATTGAATATTTTTGCAATGTCAAAAAAGTATTTACGGCAATAGAATAAAATTAATCGTATCTGCATATCAACCTATCTGTAGATAAATAAATCAGTTACGGAGCTTGTTACAAGCCTTGAGGAAATGTAAATGAATGTGATCAAAAAGAGAAAAACTATGCGATCTATTAGTTATCGACGATAGAGAGATGCTCCACGGTTCAAATGTCGTGTATGAAGTACTGACATATGTATTCTATACCAATACCTAGGCAGATAACATCGTTACTAAAAATGCAATCAGGTATTTGTAACTAAATGCCAAATATAATGAATAATGTGAATTAAGTCACCGTGCTCTGTGAAACGTCTTTTGCACTAGGAGCTATCAATGCATGCAATGTGGCTGATGATAATTAAATGAGCAAGATAAAGGACTAAGGACTAGAAATGTAACAAAAAAAGTTAATACAGATGTAATTTTGCTATGTAATTGTGATCATTTTGCTAGTTCAAGATAATTTGATCAGTATTCGAGCCTTTGATAATGAGATTATAGTCCTACGTAGCCTATGATATTGTCTTTGAAAGTTGACCGGAGAGTATAAGCTTGAGAGTGCTAATTTGAAATGATGTTCAAAACGCATCAACACAGCACAATCTCAAGAAGAGTTTTCACTTTTATTTTCTGATTATTCAGCAACAGAAAATTACAGTAAATTGTTATAAAATTTTTTTTCAATAGAATGCTTTAAAATTTTCTTTCAACATTCTTTCAACTTTGTTCTGTCAGTTTAAAGCTTTTTGGACAACCCTTGCTACGCAGCGAATTTTTCAGAGCGAAAATCATAAGCTAAGAAAGTATAATTTCATCATCGGTGCGAGGCTTAAATGCTTATTAAAATTGAATCACTAAAATAATCACAATTACATACAGCCAAACTACATTTTTAACTCTCAAAGTGCTGGAATTTGTTTATTTTTTAACATTATCAGAAAAAATCAGGAATTGATCGGTAGTACCAGAACTTTGAGTTCACGAAAAAGACACGAGCTCGTTAGAATTAAGAGAACGGCATGAGTTTCATGTTTTTATCTGACGAAATACCTAACTCTAGAAGTTTGATCCAAATCTATGACTCCCAGGTCTGATACTCTCCTTGTTAGTCTATCGATTACATAATCACATTAACGTGACATTCAATTTTTATCGAAAGTAAGTCTACGATATCCACGATGGAACCTAAAGCTAACGGGGGTTGAGGCTTGTCATTACAGTTCATTTTTCAGTTATCAGCAACAACACCACTTTATCACTGAAACACTTTGAATAGAACTCATAACAGTTAGATCTATAGGAATGAATCATGTTCTGAAAAATACCATTTAACAGAAACGGTTAAGAAAATCAAATGGGTACAAAAAGTTATGAAATCCCCCAAAAGCACCTCGGGTGCAAAAACCTTGCGCCAAGTACATTAAAACGTAATAGTTAGCAACAAAAGCTTCTTAAAAAAATTATCGCAGAAGTAGCATTTGATCTACAAAAGAATTGAAATCAATGGACGTTGCCAAGTACAATCAAATTTGGTTACAATTAATTCCGGACATCTCAATATAAACAACATGCGTAACACATAATGACATGCAGCATACGTACTCATAAGAACAGATCAATTAAAATTAAACTTGAGAAAAAAAAGAAACGAAAAAAAAATTTGGAGGTAGTGGTACTTGGCGGGCATTTTTGTAAAAATTACAAGAAAATATAAATTAAATTATTTTACAGCCAAAAATGCCCGCCAAGTACCACTACCTCCAAATTTTTTTTTCGTTTCTTTTTTTTCTCAAGTTTAATTTTAATTGATCTGTTCTTATGAGTACGTATGCTGCATGTCATTATGTGTTACGCATGTTGTTTATATTGAGATGTCCGAAATTAATTGTAACCAAATTTAATTGTACTTGGCAACGTCCATTGATTTCAATTCTTTTGTAGATCAAATGCTACTTCTGCGATAATTTTTTTAAGAAGCTTTTGTTGCTAACTATTACGTTTTAATGTACTTGGCGCAAGGTTTTTGCACCCGAGGTGCTTTTGGGGGATAATTAGATACATCCATATATAGTTAGATATAACTCAATGAAATCAAATCCTCTAAAAACGGTCACCCATCCAAATACTGCCCCTGAGGATAGTTGCTTAACGTCCTTGATCGAGTGATCTCCGGTTTCCATATGGCTCCAATGATCTCCTATAAGACTAGTTACATTTTTTTGAACTTATAACACCAACGATTATCCATGAGCTTTGCATATTTATATCGAAATATGGTATTTAGCGAACAGCTATAACGAATAGCTTATGATGTTTATCGCGACGACAAGATTTTAGGTTAACTACGGGAATCCACGAAAAAAAAATTTTCCAATTTCTGTACAACTAAACATTTCTACTTCTTTGAGAAGATTCATGAAAAATTATTATTGCTTTTTCTACCTGTAGAATTGTTATAGTTTTGGAGTTTACAATGTTGTTGCAATCTTGCATGGATATTTCATTTGCAATGTTGCACAGCTACGTTCCATTCTGGTTGCAGCAATATCGCACGTGCAACGTATTGAATATGAAACATTGCAATATTGCTGCAAAATGGCTACAATATTACGTGCTACATGGGGAATTATTTGCTAGATAATTTTGTCATTGGATGAAAAAATTGAAATCATATTATATTTCGAACTGACGGTATTTAATATCAATCCTTAGAAATAAGTGTCCTTTTTTCACATATTAGAAGTGTTTCTGAGTATATTTCAACAACATATGGTTTGAAATATTCTCCCAGATATTCAGGAAATATTTTTATATTGTATCTTGCAATATATCAGGAAGTTGCTTTTAAAACAATTTTTGAAAGATTTTCGACATATTCATAAAATGTTTGTTTGCAATATTCAGAAATACCCCATTGTTCTATTGTATACCATATTCATGGAACCTTTTAGAAATCTTTCATTAAAATAATTTCAGTGAAATATTTTAGAAATGTTCAAATAAAAACTTCAGAAATAGTTCGAAACATCTTTCAAATAATGTTTCCATCGAAATATTTCAGGAAATCTTCGGTGCTGTGTGGGTATATGTGCCCAGACATGATTCTATATTACAATATATAGTCATATATTATAATATCTATTTGGATATAGAAGATCATGTCCGTCTATATATACTTATATCCAATCAGATAGAATTATATATTGCGATATATGATCATGTATTACTATATATAGTTGAGTATGATCATATAAGCTCAGATCCGACATGAGAGTTAATGATTATATCTGTTTAGATACAATCAGATATACTCATATATTATTATATATAAGCAGATATAATTATATGTATATGTCCATATATCATTGGATCAAAATCTTGGATATTATCAGATAAGAAGAGAATATCTAATCATATATAATGATATCTAATTATATCTGATTATATCTTATCTTTTTTTCTCGGGAATTATAGATATCCGAACGATTCTCATGGACCTTTGTTTATCAAGAGACGCGGTAGCGTCTCGCGTCAAGTATGTACATTAAAAAAAAGCGCGACTCGCCCGAGTCTCTTTACCGTCGAGGCAGCTCTGAGCGGAGTGGGGGGATAATGTTTTTATACATTACACCGAATTGGTAATATACCGGGGATTAACGTTTTATTTTCATAATAAGGGTCGAAAGAACTTCCATTTGTGACCCAAATCTAGGCAATCGGTGCACCAACACCTAAGAAATTAATAATTTCTGAAATCGGATGGGTCAGTTTCACGATAATAATTTTTCGTCTCCTCCGTCATAATTTTTCTCCGTCGGCAGAACGCAATAATCAACATAGAAAGTCCATTATCGAGATGAAAATACATGGATAAAAATATAGTGGGAGCTGTCGCTCTTGACTATAATTACAAGTTGCATATGTTTTATGGTGTAACGAAAAATACTCCTACTGCGCACGCGCGTGCACATAACCGAAATAGTTATACGTATTCTTGAATGACAGCTGACTGCTTGGATAGATGAGAAAAATATTACGAGTAGCTGAAAACCTTTTTGAACCAACAAATGATTTCTTATTACGCTTGCTGGAAAATATGGAGAAAGTGCGGAGTAAAAAATTGTCATTTAATATTAGTCTCGATGTCCTCTGAAAGATATCCATTCAATCGTTGACGTTAGGTTGTCCAGATTTCGAGGTTATAAAAGTAGATGTCAGGTTGCTTAGGTTATCGAGATTGAGGTTATGAGAGATTTGCATAATGTCACGTCGATCGTGATTATCGAAGCTATTCATTCGTAGCATATTTTATACTTGTAAAATTTGGATATATATTAATAATTTTTGAAATTATTATACCTACGAAGCTGATGAAATGTTTATGATTTATTTACGTTATGCGGTCCTAGGTAGATCATTAAAATTAGATGACATTTTTTCATAAATACTTTCTAAAATCTGGGAATATAATTGTACTAGAATTCTAAAAATACCAACAGCTAATAAGATTCTAAATTCTCATTTCTATGAGCTCAATTATTACCGTCTTCATGAACGATTGATCAATATCAGTGATTGAATTGTCGTGGCCAGATACTATATTAATATTGGTTGCCCACTAGCACTATGACCCTATTTGGATTATGTATCTACTTCTCACTACGCGGTATCCTTGGTTAAAAATTTGAAACCCATGCTGTACGATTCATTCTAATGAGCTCGCGTTCTTTTTCTGAGCTTGAAGTTCTGGTACCACCGAGCAATTTTTCAAGATGTCTAAAAATAATGAGAAAAAAATGTTCGAGCACTTGAAAAGACTAAAGATGTAATTTTGCTATGTTATTGTGATCATTTTACTAGCTCAAGTTAATTTGATCAGCATTCGACCCTGCAGTGATGAAATCATAGTCCTCCGTAGCCCATGATTTTGTCTTCGAAAGGTTCGCTGCATATAACAAAAGTTGACTGAGTGTAACTTGACAGTACTAATTCGAAATGATGTTGAAAAAAGCATCAATGTGACACAATCTGAAGAATAGTGTCCACTCTTCTGTATGATTATTCAACAACTGTAAATGACAGTATATTATGTGAAAAATTTTTTAAACTGGATTTTCCACAATTTTCTTTGTGGATGTTTTTTTAACATTCTTTCAACTTTATTCTGTCAGTTTGAAGCTCTGTCGACAACTCTTGGTAAGCAGTGATCCTTTCAAAGTCAGAATCATAAGCTACAAAGGTCTATAATTTTATCATCGGTGGCTCGAATGCTGATTAAGCTTGAATTACCAAAATAATCACAATTAGGTAGCCTCATTACATCTTCAACTCTTTAGGTGCTCAATTATTTTATTTTTTCAAATGTTTTCAGACAAATTCAAGAATTGCTCAGTAAGACCAGAACTTCGAGCTGAAGAAAACAAGAGTTCATTAGAATGAATGGAACAGCACTGGTTTCATGGTTTCATTCGAAAAAACACCCCCAGAAGTTTTATTCAAATCTATAACTTGGAGGTCTGATATTCTCCTTATTAGTCTACCGAACAGATAATTACGTTAATATGACTTTGAATTTATATCGAAAGTAAGTCTATGATATCTACAGTGAAAGTAATGCTAATTGGGGTCAAGGCTTCTTATTACAGTTCATTTTTCAGTCATTGATAACAACACAGCCTCATCAGTGAAACTCTTTCAATAGAACTCATAACAGTTAGAGAAAATATGAGAAAAATAACATCTAACAGAAACAGCCAAGAAAATCAAAACGTCTACAAAAAGTAATAAAATCCCCCAAAAGCACCTCAGGTGCAGAAACCTTGCGCCTAGTACATTAAAACGTAAATATCAACAAAAATTCGTTACTAAAATATTCGACGAAGTAGCATCTGATCTACAAAAGTATTGAAATCAATAGACGTTACCAAGTACAATCAAATTTTCCCACATATATTATACTACAGATATTAAGAATTATCAGTCGACCAATAAGATTATTATTTATTATTGAGTAAGTATGAAGCAAATTTTTTTTCTTGCTTCAAACGCTGTGATTATAGCCAATTGCGCAATACATTTGCAATGCTAATTTTGTTGTAGAAATTCGCGAACGAGGAAATGAACATAGACCGGTGGAAATAAATCTCTTGATGCAGTAATAGTTATACCTTTTAAGTAGTAAGCATTACACTTGTTATAGTTGCGGCTCGGGGACAGATTTATTGTATTATTGAATTCATCACAAGTGAAAATAAACATAGAAGAAACCGGTACAAAAAGTAGTGAAATCCCCCCAAAAGCACCTCAGGTGCAAAAACCTTGCGCCAAGCACATTAAAACGTTGTAACTATCAACAAAACTATCAACAAAACTTTGTTACCAGAATATTTGATGAAGTAGCATTTGATCTACAAAAGTACTGAAATCAATAGACATTGCCAAGTACAATTTATTCTTTCACAATTAATTCCTGATTGTGACCTAGTGCCTATTAGTGTTTGGTTGGTATTCACATATGAATCAAGAGACTCGGTAGAGTCTCGCGCCAAGTACATTAAAAAGAATTTTTAAACGCGCGGCGCGAGACTCTGCCGAGTCTATATACCCGAACGGGAACTAACCGCTGTAGTGGGGGGACAATATTTTCTTAATTTCTTACGCCTCGCGATATCTACGGATTTGCAATATTTATTGTAGAATGTAGCCATGAAAAGCTTCAATTTAAGCCCTATCTCGATGAAATCGATGAACGGAGACCTGAGATATGATTAATCAACGCTTTGAGAATACCCGTTTTCATCACGAATTTTTCACCGTCTCCTTCTTCAGTCAGATCGCTTAGACCAAAACCTATGCGCAAAAAATTAGTAGAGTCGCCTTCCTTAGTAGAGACCTACCACGTACGGGAGTCAGTTGCTAGATGGCGCATCGGTTAGCGCCAGCGTTGATTGAAGATATTCGACATAGATCAAAAATCATAAAAATTTACAGACTTTTTTTGAAGTGCGGCGCGAGATTAGACAATCTTTTTTACCGCAAAGGCTATAAGGAGTGGAGAGATAATGTTTCCCACAGCTAGACGAAAGTTATACACATAGAAATAATTAAATAAAATCAAAGCGAGTTCGTCGGTCTACGATACAATAACGCTCTCCATGGCCCACAAGAGGCAGCATAATCGTGCTTTATTTGTCGTATTTTTGATGACAATTGTGGGGAATGAGGACGAGAATCATATCAAATATAGAGTAATAACTAAATTTACTTTGAAAAAATTGGAAAGCGATAGTTGTTCATTATATTACAGTGGAGTCCTATGGAAAAATAATCATATCCGTCTTCTCGTTTATTTCAAGAGATCGACCCTTTGAGGTTATGAGAATTATCTGTCAGGATTGATCGCGATTTACACAGAACAAAGGGTCAGCAGTGGAATACCCACATTTATTTGAATACTCATTTCTTTGATAATAGAAGGTGGTTTACATAAAATTGAATATTTTTGCAATGTCAAAAAAGTATTTACGGCAATAGAATAAAATTAATCGTATCTGCATATCAACCTATCTGTAGATAAATAAATCAGTTACGGAGCTTGTTACAAGCCTTGAGGAAATGTAAATGAATGTGATCAAAAAGAGAAAAACTATGCGATCTATTAGTTATCGACGATAGAGAGATGCTCCACGGTTCAAATGTCGTGTATGAAGTACTGACATATGTATTCTATACCAATACCTAGGCAGATAACATCGTTACTAAAAATGCAATCAGGTATTTGTAACTAAATGCCAAATATAATGAATAATGTGAATTAAGTCACCGTGCTCTGTGAAACGTCTTTTGCACTAGGAGCTATCAATGCATGCAATGTGGCTGATGATAATTAAATGAGCAAGATAAAGGACTAAGGACTAGAAATGTAACAAAAAAAGTTAATACAGATGTAATTTTGCTATGTAATTGTGATCATTTTGCTAGTTCAAGATAATTTGATCAGTATTCGAGCCTTTGATAATGAGATTATAGTCCTACGTAGCCTATGATATTGTCTTTGAAAGTTGACCGGAGAGTATAAGCTTGAGAGTGCTAATTTGAAATGATGTTCAAAACGCATCAACACAGCACAATCTCAAGAAGAGTTTTCACTTTTATTTTCTGATTATTCAGCAACAGAAAATTACAGTAAATTGTTATAAAATTTTTTTTCAATAGAATGCTTTAAAATTTTCTTTCAACATTCTTTCAACTTTGTTCTGTCAGTTTAAAGCTTTTTGGACAACCCTTGCTACGCAGCGAATTTTTCAGAGCGAAAATCATAAGCTAAGAAAGTATAATTTCATCATCGGTGCGAGGCTTAAATGCTTATTAAAATTGAATCACTAAAATAATCACAATTACATACAGCCAAACTACATTTTTAACTCTCAAAGTGCTGGAATTTGTTTATTTTTTAACATTATCAGAAAAAATCAGGAATTGATCGGTAGTACCAGAACTTTGAGTTCACGAAAAAGACACGAGCTCGTTAGAATTAAGAGAACGGCATGAGTTTCATGTTTTTATCTGACGAAATACCTAACTCTAGAAGTTTGATCCAAATCTATGACTCCCAGGTCTGATACTCTCCTTGTTAGTCTATCGATTACATAATCACATTAACGTGACATTCAATTTTTATCGAAAGTAAGTCTACGATATCCACGATGGAACCTAAAGCTAACGGGGGTTGAGGCTTGTCATTACAGTTCATTTTTCAGTTATCAGCAACAACACCACTTTATCACTGAAACACTTTGAATAGAACTCATAACAGTTAGATCTATAGGAATGAATCATGTTCTGAAAAATACCATTTAACAGAAACGGTTAAGAAAATCAAATGGGTACAAAAAGTTATGAAATCCCCCAAAAGCACCTCGGGTGCAAAAACCTTGCGCCAAGTACATTAAAACGTAATAGTTAGCAACAAAAGCTTCTTAAAAAAATTATCGCAGAAGTAGCATTTGATCTACAAAAGAATTGAAATCAATGGACGTTGCCAAGTACAATCAAATTTGGTTACAATTAATTCCGGACATCTCAATATAAACAACATGCGTAACACATAATGACATGCAGCATACGTACTCATAAGAACAGATCAATTAAAATTAAACTTGAGAAAAAAAAGAAACGAAAAAAAAATTTGGAGGTAGTGGTACTTGGCGGGCATTTTTGTAAAAATTACAAGAAAATATAAATTAAATTATTTTACAGCCAAAAATGCCCGCCAAGTACCACTACCTCCAAATTTTTTTTTCGTTTCTTTTTTTTCTCAAGTTTAATTTTAATTGATCTGTTCTTATGAGTACGTATGCTGCATGTCATTATGTGTTACGCATGTTGTTTATATTGAGATGTCCGGAATTAATTGTAACCAAATTTGATTGTACTTGGCAACGTCCATTGATTTCAATTCTTTTGTAGATCAAATGCTACTTCTGCGATAATTTTTTTAAGAAGCTTTTGTTGCTAACTATTACGTTTTAATGTATATATATGACATGCGTAACACCTTATGATATGTGACATATGTACTCATGAGAAAAGAATAATTCAAATTAAAATTGAGAAAAGAAAAAAAAAAAAAAATTTGGAGGTAGTGGTACTTGGCGGGCATTTTTGCAGAAATCACAAGAAAATATAAATTGAACTATTTCAATATTCTTGTAATAATTCACCCATCAGCCCGCCAAGTACCACGTACTCCAAATTTTTTTTTTTTTTTTTTTTCTCAATTTTAATTTGAATTATTCTTTTCTCATGAGTACATATGTCACATATCATAAGGTGTTACGCATGTCATGTATATTCATATGTGAATACCAACCAAACACTAATAGGCACTAGGTCACAATCAGGAATTAATTGTGAAAAAATAAATTGTACTTGGCAATGTCTATTGATTTCAGTACTTTTGTAGATCAAATGCTACTTCATCAAATATTCTGGTAACAAAGTTTTGTTGATAGTTTTGTTGATAGTTACAACGTTTTAATGTGCTTGGCGCAAGGTTTTTGCACCTTATCATATCCACAGAACCTCTTTAGAAGGATATAATAAATTTGGCTCTCGAGAAACAGAAAACTCAGAACATAAATTAGCTTGAAATATAAATAAGACCCAACTCCGTCTGTTTATTCTCTCGCGAAATAAAGCGAAGATCGAAACCGAGTGGGCTATACCTCTCAAGTGGATAGATGCTAGCTGACATAAAGCATACAACGCCAATACGCTCCAGCCGAGCGTAATGCGTGGGAACGAGAATAGTCCCGAGAAGGGGCAAGGCCCAACCTCCGTACATGGAAGGGGCTGTGACGTACGCCGCCTCCCCTAGCATAGATGTATGTAGAGTATAAGACTATATGTAAAATTGTGTGAGAGATATATTCAAGAACGAACGCATGAGTATGTGTGAATATACGGAGGGGGTCTCCAGCCCTGGAGCCTCCCTAGACTTTAGACACTTCTATCTTAGCGCTCGAACAGATTGGTAGCTCTCTTTCTCAAACATCAAATTCAATAACTCTAATAATAAATCTAATTTCTCTTTAATCATTGCAATAGTTATTTTATACCTTAACTCATTCCACCTTCTTAATCTTGATTAATAAACTATAAACAAACTTGAATTTCATTGAAGTGTCCATTTGGACTTTGGCGGCAAAACTTATCCACAGTTTAGGTGACAGATAACAAGGTGGCGCCTTGCGTGGCCCCCCTAGATCCACTCAGGACGTCACAGTCGGTAAATACTCTATTGTCTATGGTGTAAAGTTGGGGTGAAAATTTTGAGAAAGAATTTAAGAGAAAGAAAAAAATCCGACGTTCCTAAAAATTTTAGGAATTCTAGGACAACTCGTGTATTTTAGGACATTTTAAGGCAAATTGTCATATTTTAGGAATTTTAGGAATTTTAGGACATCTGGGAGGCCTGAAATTGTTAACATTCGTAAGACATGCCGATGGGGCATGCTTGAAGGTACCGACAGCTGAGACATTTGCCTGCTGGAGTCTGATAGAGTACGATGGCGTACTTGGTGCCATGGATCCATTGGGCAACATGATAACGGTGCTGCTTGGATATTACAAGGTGGATGTATCTTGGGCCGTAGTCAGGGGTACCCTGGCACGCTCCTTGGTCAGTGTCGTGTGGATGGGGTCCCCGTGGCGAGGCTGTGACCATTTGGCCAAGTCGATTGAACTCTTGCACGATTTTTGGTCAGGATCGTGTGGATGGAGTTATTTGGCGAAAGCCGGGACTAGGAGCAGTCGGAGTCAGGGTAGTCTTGGACTAAGTTGTCGCTGGTCACACTGTCAGTTGACTAGGGCCCCTGGCAAGGCTGGTAACCAGGTTTATTTTCCAATACTAACATCTCAGTGTTGGTTTCTGGGATGCGATTGATACTTTTGTGGAACTGATCACTCCACTGGTGGGCATCTGTTGGGTCACAGTTACTGTTCACCTTATGCATTTGAGTGTTTGTACAAAATTTTACCTTTGTTTTAGCCTAGATAAACGTAACTCTACGAATTTGGGTCGAGGTCAGCCATGTGGTCAAGAAGACCGTATGAAGCGAACCTTAAATCCGAAAGAAAGGAACAAGGACCAAAAACAGGTCTATTCTATGAGGCGTTGCGAGCCTTGTGCTCACGATTGAACGGAATCCCTGGTCAGTAGGATACTGTCGGGATGTGGCGTTAAGGACGTCAAAGCACTGTACTCGTGGACAGATCGGTTACAAGGTACTTAGGTGATGTTATGCTGGTGGAGCTAGTTCTTCTGACGTCACAGAAGAACGTAACCCAAAGTGACAGGATGACGCCTGCAGGCCTAGTCTGTAACCCAATATGACAGTTGACGCTAAACGCTTTGTACCGACTTTCGTCGCTTGCGATAGCGTGAAACTTGGTCTATTCTGTAACCATGGCTTTCGGAGGATATTCGTTCCACAGTCGTGCGCGTATATGCAGTTTGTACCAACTCCCTCCAACCAATCGAATCGCTGCTTTCATAGAGAAAATATAAGTGACTATAAGAATTACACCAAACTACACAATAGTAGCCGCAAGTCACAAACAAAGAAGAAATCTCTCTCGTTCCGTTCATGGCTCATAACCTAAAGAAGAAATAAAAAATAACATTCAAAATGTCCAAGTAAGTAATAAATAAAATCAGTTATGAAATCGCATATAATATTAATGATATGGCATTACCATTTATCGCCTTCCAAAATGTGAATAAATTCCACAGCCCTAACCAAAGAAACCAATGACAAGGAAGAGCTAACCAATGGCAGATCGATGCCACGATTGATTATTCAGGATACTTTAGGTGTCATAGGATACTTTTCGTAGACTTGCTCCTAATTTTTATTTCTCACAATAGGCGAACTCTTAGACAAATGTTAACAATCGCATGATGTATACATACAGTGCCAAACGTCATGCTTCGTAGAATGTGTTTATGTGTTTCAGACAGCTAAAATTATACCTCAAGGTTTGTGAATACCGTGTAAATGTGTCTAGATCACAGCAATGGGACGAAGGAAATTTCGCCGGCATAAGTGATTATCACCTGACCAAGTTTTATAACAAGGGCATTCTGATGGATGACCAGGCTGACATATTTGTGTATTTATTTGAAGACTATGAATAAATTAGCTGGAGCAGAATTTTTTCCAAATTATAGGATAGCTTTATGATCTATAGAAATTAAGCTTCACACGGATTTCAATTGAGTTACAATAAGAATGTTTATATCTTCAAATCAAAGAAACACTATTTTCAGACCGTTCCTCACGTTTCAGATGTAGGTAGTACATTTGAGCTTAATGATGCTCGGTCTGATATAGGTTCAGATTTCTAGGGATTTATATTGATCATTCTCTCGTTTTCACTGCATGTTTTCTGTAGTTTTTCCGTAACTAAATTCTGGAGCCGTTGTAGCCTATTTTGCAACTGCTGAGTTTACAAATATATTGTCCCTCCACAAGTCACAATTCAGAACTCATAAGTAAATGAGGAAGCAGAAGATAATACTGTTTGATCCTGTTACAATCACATCGCTTTGTACTATTATTATAACATCACCGTACCGGGTGAACTGTTCGTATCCAGTGACAAGAATAGTTTATAAGAATCCAACGTGAATTATGATCCGATAGTATGACAAGGTATGAAGTTCTAGGGGCTATTCTGAGTGCTATTTATTTCCATTGAAGCCAGCGATCAACTGTCTTTTGTCTCTAATATTTTAATGTAATGAATATCAAAAGTATAGATAATTTTTCATTGTTACCAGTAGACCAAGATTTATGAGTGAATTTATAAAGACTATTCACCACATTATAATTTCTGATTTGATATAGAATCATTGCCGTAGTTTCTTCATGTTGAAACCAATCTTTGGTCAAATTACCTTTCGATTCTACATTCATATAAGGCTGATCTTCAAATGTTCCCTGCGCCACAGTTACAGAGTGATTGATTCTACCTGGATTTCGAATCCACAGAGCTCAAAAGTATAGTGCATATTTGTTATCAACAAAAGCTACTGTTAGCCAGTACCACATTATAACTGCCAATATGGTGATTTTCTCATTCATATTTACACGTGGCTTATCAAAACGCATGGCAATGAAACCGACTAGCCCAGGTTTGTAGCTAGCATAACGTCCTAAGCGCCATCATATGACCGTTTGCACTTTTCAAATTCAAAATGTATAATTTTTCATATGTATAAATTACACAACTCTTCATACGATTCATCATGAACAAGACTTCAAAAAATAATGAAATCTCCCCCAGAAGCGCCTCTGGTGCAAAAATCTTTCGCCAAGTACATTACACAAAAATGTCGTCTTCATACAAAAAAGTATTAAAATCAGATCTTATTTCCAAGTAGGTGATATGAAATTGAGAGAATGACATTTACTTTATCTTGAATTATTAATAATTAGGCCTTAAAAAAATTTTTCATAGCATTTTCATTTTGCTACATAGAACCATGATGGATACGGTCAGAAGCAATAGCAGCTTCCATTGATTTTTTAAAAAGAATAAAATTTGAAATACGTGGTACTTGGCGGGCTTTTGTGGAAAAAGGATGAGAAAATACAAAATACACAATCATCCCGCAAGTACCACGTACTCCAAATTTTTTTATTTTCAAAAAATCAAAGGGAAGCTTCTATTGCTTCTGACCGTATCCATCATGGTTCTATGTAGTAAAATGAAAGTGCTATAAAAAATTTTTTTGAGGCCTAATTAATAATAATTCAAGATAAAGTAAATGTCATCCTCTCAAATTCAGAACACCTACTTGGCAATACGATCTGATTGCAATACTTTTTTATATGATCAGAGAGTCAAGTTACGACCACTAGAGATTCTGGCGCTAGCGCCAGATACGCACTTGGTCTTCATAAGTTCCTATTTCTGTTCACGCAGTCTTATTTGCGCGATTTAGCGTAAATAATAAAGTTGTCATTGATCTTTGGTGTATTGTTTAATAATTCCAAAACAGGGATCCGTCGCTTGTTAGTTTAGAACAAAAAGATATCAAATCACTAATTACCGTTGCGTGTTACCGGAGGGGCGAGGGGAGGGGGGCACTATAACTTAAGTGTTATACAACGTGACAACGAATAGGGAGGAGTTACGTATGTTCAAATAAAATGCGTTACATAATGCACGATCTGCCCCATTTAATGATGTAACTATTATTCTGATATTTACTTTAATCACATTGTTTGGTACTTGCCTCGAGCTAATTGCTCTACGAGGATATAACCATTCAAGGAAAAAGAAGAAGAAGCGAAGAAGAAGAAGAATTACGTTGTTTCAGCATGCTACTCTGGCAGTCGGTCAATTAGAAATTCATTTATATTTATATGACGTTATGCGCATGGAAGTTTTCTTTTACAATTCACTCAATCCTAAACATTAAACTCACCAACAGGAATTAAAAACTCATAAACTCACTACGTTGTCGTATATAATCCTTGATGAGAGTAGTTTCTAGATGTGTAAAGCTGGAAAAAAATCCCCAACCATAGCTATCGCGCAACTCACAAAACCAACCACCAACGGTGCGTCAGCGCAGTGCCTCGCACGAGGTCTGAAAGCCGAATCACTACTATTGAAGTTCACAGAGAGGCCTGTTCACGCACGGCAAGACTGCTGAAACCACCAGTGGAGCGCGTGGGTGGGTGGGGGGGATGGAATTATCTCACAATAAATATACCTATTAACAGAAAGAAGTAATTCTGAAGAAATATAGTTGAGAGAGACTTACAATTTTTTGTGAAAAGGCTCCGTCGACGAATAAAACAAAACTGGACTATAGGGACCTAGGCGGCTGATAATTTGTCAGATGGAGTAAGAGATATTGTGTTGCTATCTCTCTCTCTCTCCGCCTGATGCATTGTTAGCCGTCTATACAGGATGTCCCAATTTCATGTACCAGACCGCCCGATTTTATTTATTTCAACTTTTACAAAAAAAGCTCCAGACAAACCTAAAAAACATAGTTCTGAGAGGGATATTTGATAATGCTATGGGTTTTGAATTTTTATAGGGCTTCATGGGGTTTTTGTGAGGTAACTCTTGTTTTTTGAATGGGAACCTCTATTTTTTAGTACAGATTCATCAGCTTGCGAAATGTAGCTCATGAAAACCCCATTAGACCATGTAGGACTTCAAAACACCTTCGTCTGAAACTTTTTCTTCTAAAAGTTGAAATGAAAAAAAATTAAGCAATCTGGTACATTAAAATTTGAAGGAAATTTTCGTCGGAAGCAGGTCAATAACGACATTTTTCTTTTTGCGACGTTTCGGCTGGGCCCAGCCAGCCATCTTCAGGCTATATTTATTTAACACTATTAGTATTATGCCATACAAGTATGAATACCAAAAAAAAACATTTTTTTTTTTTTTTTTGTATTTATACTTGTATGGCATAATACTAATAGTGCTAGTCGGCTGGAAAATGACTATGTCTAATTTTGACAAATCCTCACGTTTCAGGACCCCTAGAATCCGAAAATCATGTTTTTAACGAAATGTCGGTCTGTCTGTCCGTTGTGTTCACTCGAAAATCTCAAAAACGGTTCGATAGAACAATTTGAATTTTGGCGTGACATCTTGATACATTGGCAAGATCAAACTTTTCTATAATTCATTTTGATCCGACTTCCGGCTGAGCCGCCACTGCGAAGGGCTCCTGATATTTTTAACGGAAATTTCGAATTTTCATGCTGGCAAATAAAAGTTCAAGTTGCCCCGAATCGATACATATAATATAACAGGGTGGCCACTCGACTGAAAAACCGGGAAAACCGGGAAATGTCAGGGAATTTGATCAGTCAGGGAAAAGTCAGGGAAATGTCAGGGAATTTTTCGTTGGTCAGGGAATTTTGATAAATCCGGAAGATTTAACAGAGTTTTTTTACAAAAATCGACATGCTATCGCCATCACGCCGCACCAATTCGGTAATGGGACTAGCAGACAATAATTTTTTCAATAGCCGTCGCCACCGCGCGGGGAGATGCTACGGTCTCCGCTATGTCTGCATTAACCTGCGTGTGTCGAGCTAACACACACTAACAGAACGAGCGAAGCCGTCCATATACATACATACATAATACGCACGTATTTGACGTGCAAGCGCTTGGTCTAGTGAGCGTTGAGTGTTCTACACTCAACGGTACCTAGTCCCCCATTCAATTTAGAGGTCACGTGGTCAGGTTTGAACCTGCAACGCGCGAAGTTATTGTCCGCGATTATATTTAAATGGTAAGTACATGATTCTTTTCTCATAGAATATTTAACTAAAAACTAGATTCACGTGTGTATTTTAAGTAACAAAGAGAACTCTACATTTATTCATCAAGCAAAAACGAGAGAAAATAGCTTTTTCCGGCTTAGGATAAAACATTCAAGCAATTACTATTGTCCAAATTAGATTTTATTTACTTATCCTGAAGTATTTTGCAACATAAATTCATCGAACTCGTTATGTTTCACATTACTATGTCGCGTTTTGTAACGTGTATTCGATGTAATACTACTTAGAGTTTTATTTTCAGACCCGATGTCATCCAAAGTTAGAGAAACGTCTTTCAATGAATCGTGGCTTCTGGACTCCACATTTTCTCCCTGGTTGCAAAGAGTCCCGAAAGACCCATTTTCCGCTCGATGTTCAATATGTAGTACATTGATTTCTTTGAGCAATATGGGGAAACAAGCATTGACGAGTCATATGCGTGGAAATAAACATAAATTCGCCGTTTCCAGCCAAATGAAATCTGCAAGTTTGAAAATATTTTTTCGAGCCAATAAGACGGCGGAACGAAATTCCGGATCGGATAACGCAAGAAATCCAATAGAATCAGCTGGACCGTCGGGGCCTTTACCTCAAGATCCTCAAATACCTGCAGGCATTACTTCTGTGCCTCCATCAGTGGATAGTGATTTGACGGTATCAACGCCATAACCACGAGGGCTTCAAGCATTTGTCTTGAAAGAGAAAGTCACAAAAGCAGAAATAATTTGGTGTTTACACGTGATCGTACATCATCACTCT
Organism: Macrophya alboannulata; assembly: GCA_949628255.1. NCBI lineage: Eukaryota > Metazoa > Arthropoda > Insecta > Hymenoptera > Tenthredinidae > Macrophya > Macrophya alboannulata. The sequence goes on from OX451208.1 coordinate 28,578,368, forward strand.
GTTCGAAGCAGCGCATCCACTGTATCTCTGTTCAAGTCTATGTTTTCGGACTCAGAAATTACAAGTAATATGCAACTTCAACGAACCAAAATAGGATATACCTTACTATATGGTATAACGCCATTTTTTCAAAAGGAGCTTTTCGACATGTGCGCCGATTGTTCTCACTTAGTCGTCGGGTTTGATGAATCGCACAACAAAATCGCGCAAAAAGGACAAATGGACGTCTCTGTACGATTTTGGAACTCGAAATCTAATGAAGTGTGCGTCCAATATTTTGGCTCAGCATTTTTAGGACACGCAACTGCTGAAGATTTGCTGAAAGCATTCACTCAGACTCTAAACGGAATTGATCTTAAAAAACTACTGCAAGTTTCTATGGATGGCCCCAATGTCAACCTGAAGTTTCACAAAGATTTGACTACTTATCTTCGAGGTGACCCCGATGACCCTGTTTCGATGCAGATAGGAAGTTGTGGGCTTCATTTTTTACATAATGCGTTTAAGCAAGGTATGAATGCAACTGAATGGAATGTGGTTCAGTTTCTCAGAGCGCTGCATAATTTATTCAATCATGTACCAGCTCGACGCGCTGATTACATTCATTATTCAGGATCCAACATCTTTCCTATAAAATTTTGTGACATCAGATGGCTAGAAAACTCCAAAGTAGCTGAAGGAGCTGTATCAATTCTCACCAATATTAAAAAATATGTCGATGAAATTAAAAAGAACAAGAAAGCACCTACTTGCAGCAGCTTCAAAATCATTTCCACAGCCATAGAAGATAAACTGCTTGGCCCGAAACTAAGCTTTTTTCAGTCATTGGCATCCGACCTGGAACCATTTCTAAGGAAATTCCAATCTGATGCACCTCTTGCACCTAAGCTTTATGGATCTTTAATCACAACGATGCGGAATGTAATGTCGAGATTTGTGAAGGCAGAAACTCTCAATACCACGAATGACGTATCGAACCTAGACCTTTTTAACAAAGAAAACCTGATATCATACAAAGAAGTCGATTTGGGTTACGCAACACGTGATGCTCTTCGCCGTGCGCATAGCTTAAAGTTGAACGATCGCGATGTTTTAGAATTTCGACGGGATTGCCGCAAAGCTATAGAAGTATTATGTAAGAAACTGTGCGGCGTTCACCACTTCAATTTAAACTCACGAGGGTAATTTCTTTTCTTGATCCTCAGATTGCTGGGCAGGCGACTATTCGAGATAAATATCTTGCAACCACATTAGACATATTTGTGGAACATAAATGGCTATCGGGTGTGGTCGCAGACAGAGTACAGCGACAGTTCAAAGACTTATGCGCTGCAAGTAACTTTAGCGAGACTTTGAAGGCATTCTCCGAGGATCAAAGGTTGCATCATTTCTGGTTGCGCACTATGTTCCGCGGATCTGAAGTTCCAGAAGAGCTGTCATCTTTCCTGAAAATGATTTTCATTCTGTCACATGGAAACGCATCACTAGAAAGAGGATTTTCTGTGAACAAAGAGTGCCTTGTCGAAAATCTTGCCGAGGAATCGCTGGTTGCACAAAGGCAAATATACGACGCTATTATCGCTAATGGGGGATTGGATTCGCTGACCATTTCAAAGCCTCTCATTCTTAGTACTAGAAACGCTCACGCTAGGTATGTACATGGAGGAACTGGCAAGACGTCGCACCCATGCAAATACGGAAAAAGTAGCATTACAGGAGCGAAAGAGGGCTGCTATCAAGGTAATGCCCGGTTGTATAAACAAGAGTTATCCTTTGGTTAAAACTAACCTGTGGGTTACCCATCGGATAGTACCAAATCGCGTTTTATAAACGTGGGTTAATGAATAACCGGAGGTTACCCCCGGGTTAAACTTAACCCGCCAAATTGCTTGGGTTACCCCACATGTTTAAGGGGTAACTTTCAACTGTTACATGCGAAAGCAATCGTTTGCTGAAATTTACGACGCGTTAACAATATATTATTTATAAAGTGCCGTGTGCTGTGTATTATCAGTTAAAAATATTTGAAGATAAAGAAGAATTAAGAAGCTCAACGAAGAAAACGTCAATTCTGGTAAGTATAACATTTTTCGAATCTTTACAGTAGATAGTGTACAAACGGCGAGAGGATGCCTGATTTTTTCTTGAATTTAGTTTCTGATGAAACTTTGATTTTCAATTTGAATAATTTATAAAGAGGCTGACAATAATTTCCACGGATTAAAAAGCATCAGTTTTCATTGACAAAGTCCAATCTTTCATAATATTGAAACATTCTACTGGAAAGCTGATATTCATAAAGAGGCCAGATGCAAAGAATAAATTCGTAAAGAGCATGAACAGGAACAGGGGCAGTGGATTAGTGTAGTATGTCAAATGGAAATTTTCGTAAAATAAAGTCGAATTTTCTTTATTAAAGAATTATGAAATTAATAGTTGTATATAAAATTTTCGAATTATTTGCATGATGAATCGTACAAGCACTGTTCATAATATCTAAATGAGTTTGAACGCACTATAAATTATATTTTTGCCATACGACTCAGCAATAGGCTAAGACACAATGCAAGTGAATCTATCCATCTATGATTTGATAAGAAGTGAATATAATAATCTCTAGACTAACAGAGACTAAACTACTCATAAACTAGAAATTACATATTGTATATTTATTTAAGTAAATAATATTATAGATATAAGTAAAAATGATATGATCATTATTTCAGTTGAAAATTTTCAGACATGATGGAGTCATCTTCATCTTCATCATCGTCATCATCATCATCATCGTCGTCATCGTCATCGTCGTCGTCTGCTTCATCAGCAATTTCAGATGAAGAAATGATTCGAATTGTGCCTGTAGTACGCCGACCACGAGTATTTCGTAATAGAAATTGCCCATTCGAGATTTATACCGATATTGAATTTTTTATGCGATATCGGTTCAGAAAAGCAACCGTCCAAAACTTGCTACATATTATTGGCCATGAACTTGAACACCCGACTCAACGAAATCAACCAATATCACCCTTGAACCAACTAGTCACAGCGCTCAGATTTTTGGCTACAGGATCATTCCAAATTTTGTTCGGAGACGATATGCGTATTCACAAGTCGACTGTGTGTAGAATTGTAAAAAAAGTTCTATCGTTGATCGCTGCACTTCGGCCGCGCTATATATATATGCCAAGGAACCAATATGAAATAGTAACAATAAAAGCCAAATTCCACGCCATTCACGGGTTTCCCTCTACAATTGGCTGTGTCGATGGAACACATGTTAGAATTCAATCACCAGGTGGTGATAACGCTGAATTGTATCGCAACAGAAAGGGTTACTTCTCGTATAATGTACAAGCTCTATGTAATGCCGATCTGAAAATTTTAAATATTGATGCTCGTTGGCCAGGTTCGACGCACGATAGCACAGTTTTTAATGCGTCTATGCTTCGAGTCCAATTAGAAGCGGGTGATTTCGATAATTGTTTCGTTTTGGGCGATAGTGCTTATCGGTGTACAAATCATCTTCTTACGCCAATTTTAAATCCAAACACACATGCCGAGGAGAATTACAATGCATCACACATACACACAAGAAATTGTATTGAAAGAACGTTCGGTGTCTTGAAGCGAAGATTTCCTGCGCTGTCCACCGGACTAAGAACTATTCGACGCACAACATTATCTGCCATCGTTGCAGCTGCAGTACTGCACAATATTGCAATCGAAGCAAAAGAGCCAATCCCAGATGATGGCCTCGATGATGATGCACCAGAACCGGAGCTAGAAGATCCAATTGCAGCAGCTAATTTCCGTCTCGATCAGGGCAATGCCGTGAGATCTGCTCTCATTAACACAGTGTTCAGGTAAATTTTCATACATACAACACTTTTATCACAAAATGCTATGAACATTTAACTAAATTATGGATTCAATCAATAGTTGGAAATTAATCGAATATGCAAGGGATATATCTAAATCCATGAGTTATTTTCTGAAAACTAATTACCTAATCTTGCACATCATTCAACGTGCGCGAATATCATTCGGTCAATGTATGTAATCCCAAAAAATAGTATGTACATAATATGTACATAGAAAATCGTCTGAATCAAAAGTTATAGTTACTTTTGTGCTGCACAAAACGAGGCCATGATTTTGTATCGAGCAGTTAAAAATTTTCAAATCAATCCAGAGAGTACGGATAAACACTATAGGGTAGTAACGGTCCCAAAAAATTTCAGAATTAAAAATAAATCCTGGAACTAGAGCATGTACCGTGTCTTTTTGAGGAAGGTAAGCGCTAGGGCTAGCAACCTGAAACTTCTTTATTCTGGGGACTGCTTTCAACCGTACCCTGTTCGAGCTAACTTTATTCTGTTGTAGAATGTAAGCCAGCTGGAAGATAGCCAAGGCCCCGATTGCCGCGGCGATCAGTCTACAGCCAATCATCACTTTTGTCTTCTGTGTCTTCAACGGCCCTTGGGTTTTCCCATAGACTCCATAGTTTTACCGTTCAAACAAAATAAAGTTGACTCGAACAGGTTATGGTTGAACGCAGTCCCCAGAATGAAGAAGTTTTAGGTTTGTATCCGTGGCGTTCACCTTCCTCGAAAAGTCACAAACTATACGCTCGGGAGTGAAAGCGGCCTTTGCTCCATATATGCACGATATACTATTATTTAATTACTACAAATTTGTCTTCTCACTTCAGCTTCGCATTAATTACATGTTGTCCGGTCGATACCATTCTAAAAGAACATACTTAGGTACAATTGTAATGAAGGTAACGGAAATCGTGCCGTGTAACAGGCAGACCAATTACAGTAGAACCTCGATTATCCGAACCAATTGGGACCGGGCCTAGTTCGGATAATCGAAAATTCGGATAATCGAACAGTAATGTTAGGTGACACGATGTTCAGCGCTGGGAAATATTCAATATATATGTAACACACCTACACATATATATGTTATAATATTTACATAAATATATTATTTAATAACATTTATAAACATTTAACATTCGGTTTAAAGTCTTTTTCTAAGTATCAAATGTCTAAGTAACAAATATGTATGTAATAAAACACGAAAAACGCGCGCATAACAAAACAAAAAAAAACAACAGCAAGTTGAGGTTCGGATAATAGAAGGTTCGGTTAAAGCGATCGTGGTTCGGATAACGGAGGGTTCGGATAACAGAGGTTCGGATAATCGAGGTTCTACTGTATACATATATTGCGTATAACACGTGAAATTGTTTGAAACGGCCACGTGTATTCGAGAACTTCACATTAATACAATGCGTAGTAATTTATAACAGCTTTATCAGTGGTTTTTATTTATCGGTAAATGATTCATATTCTTTTAACTTAATTTTATACTCCAGTTCCTTTGTATTGCGTTCAATTTTTTTAATTTCAAGTTCAATTAATTTAATTTGCGCCTCAGTGTTCAGAATTTCTAATTTTTTTTCAAATAAAATTTCTTGATTTTTGACATCGAGTTCTTTTGACTTTAAATCAATTTTTTTAATTTCTTTACCCGTATCCAATAACTGTGCTTTGTCCCCCAGAATTTTTATTTTTTCATTTTGAGATGCCTGATCAAAACTATTTTTCATTTTTTTACGGTGGATCAATGTTTCGGCAATATTCAAAACTGCGTTTCGTTTAGGTTTAGATGCTGAAGATTGCTTTTTGGGCCATGACGCAGAAGGCCTTGCTGCTGGTGTCTGCGAGCAAGTGATGGATGAAGTACTCGGAGTTGGGGATGACTGGGGTTTGGCAAAGGAGATAGTGGACGATGAAGGGACTCTTGCAAAGGAAGTACGGGGTGTATTGATAACTATCGAAGTCATCGAAGGGGGTGGTATCATAGGGACTGGAACAACAGGCTCTGCTAAATAAAAAGATTTGGACTATTGAAAAATTTAATGTATTCTATGTATGTAGATTCATTTTCAAGTTTTACTTTTTCAATCGCTCAATCAGAATGATTAGAATAATAATCGATTATATATCACTAGACGATGACAGAATGACTGTAAGGTACCTGAAGATTCAACTTCATAGATTATCGGCAGATAAAATCTTCAGTACCCAGCAAATCGTCTGGATGTCGTGGATTTTGAGGTTCAGTATTGTCCAAGTCAATTGCATCTGTTATTTGAAATAAAACAAAAAAATATTGTGAAATCGTTGAAACATAACATAATTATCATGTATTCATTATTGTAAATCGTGTGCTCTAGCATTTTGGTGATTATGTTTAATTATTTCAGTTTACCATCTTTGTATAGTATGGCACTGTCGTCAAATGGGTTAATATCTGGTTCGAACTGATCTTTTAATAGTTCCTGGATTTTAAAATCAGTTTCAGTCGATTGTGGTGTAAATGATCCACCGCCAGTTTTGTGAAGTTCAATCTAGAAGAGGTATTTGAATAGTACTTAATAGATATGTGTGTATTGTTTCGGAAGTACAATTTACAAATTTGACATCCTGATTATTTGGAATATAAATGTTGAATTTGAATATGGGGCATTCTTCGTCAGAACGTACTGGAATAATAATTCGAATTTTTTATTTCATCTAAATTTTGATGGTTGATTACATTTAATCAGATGAGCTTTCACAATTGTTTTCGTTTATCAGTTCTTGAGATATGAATATTTTCTTTAGAAAATTCATAAATTCTTTAAAAATTGACCAAATGAGGTTTTTTTGTTTTTTTTTTTGAAAATTGTTGTTTTTAACTATACTTTGTGAAAAAAAAATACAAAAAACGTGGTTTTTGTCAATTGCGGTATGATTTTTTCATTCAAAGCTCAAACTTCACGATTTCGGGAGGTTGGACATTTTTTTTTTTAATTCTCAGAAAAAACATTGTTTTTTCTACAAATTATGCCGTTGGATTTATCGTGGGATCACATCTCATTCTATTTTTTTATTTCTGATTTCAAATCTTCTTGCGTAAATTGATTCGCTCTACATTTCTCAAAAGATTCAAAATAACGATTCCGTTGTTTATGGAAGCCTATGGCTTCACTTTGATTATAAAAATATGAAATTATTTGAATTTATGGAGTCGTCAATTACGATATCGGGACAAATAATTTCATATTTTTATACTCAAAGTAAAGCCATAGGCTTCCAGAATCAACGGAATTGTTATTTTGAATCTTTTTAGAAATTTAGTATGATTAAATTTACGTGAAAATATTTTGAATCAGAAAGAAAATAGAATGAGATGTGACCCCACGATAAATTCTACGGCATAGTTTGTTGAAAAAAATATGTTTTTATGAGAATTTTTTCAAAAATCAAAAAAAAATGTCCAACTCCAATAGTAATCACATTTTTGTATTTTTTTTTTCTTAAAGTATAGTTAATAACAAAAAATTAAAAAAAAAATCACCTCATTTGGTGAATTTTTCAAGAAGTTATGAATTTTCGAAAAAAAAAAATCGAAAATTCATATCTCAGAAGCAGACAAACAGAAAAAATCTAAAAAAATTGTGAAAGCTATCATTGAGTGTAATCACCCATAAAAATTTTGATAAAATAGAAAATTCGAATTATTATTCTCGTACGTTCTGACGGAGAATGCCCCATATATTCTAATGCTTACTAAAACTATAGTCATGTGTGTAATGTAATAGAATTACTGGATATTCATGAACGTACTTACTCTGTCGTTATTTAAATTAGATCTAGCACTTTTCTTTAAAACCTTGTATAATTCTTTTAATTGTTTGCTAGATCGAATGCCGCTTTGGTTGCTGGCATTGTAAGTGACCGTTAGTGCGTCCCAGGATTCATTTTTTACGTCATTTGTCGTAGCGTCAGTCTGTTTATTTTCCAGAACTTTCTTGTATTTGTCCACTAATCCTATCAATAAATTTTTTTCGTATAATGTGAAATTTTTTCCACGTTTATTGTTAATTTCCTCTATATTTTTTTTAATTATTTGACGAGGCATTTTTAGAACTAATGACGCGACAATACGTTTGGCGATCCGAAAACTGAATGTTGTTATTTCGAACGTCGATTGTTAAATTCTCGTTTGCGCCTTCAAATTTTTAAAACGCATTCACATAGATGCGGCTGTGTTCGCTTCATCTGCCATCTTGTGGAATCGCAAAGAAATAATAATTTGAGTGTTACCCATCGGCTTGCTAACCGTCGGATAAATTAGGTATACATTGTTTTATAAAACCTATGAAAGGACAACCCATGGGTTAAATTTAACCCAGGGTTAGTTAACGCTTAGGTTACCCATTCGTTTATACAACCGGGCATAAAAGAGTTAGCTGCTAAGAAACAAAAGCTTTTAGAACACGCTGCGAAGGGAGCATCATTGATAGAAGCAGAGATAGAGACTCTTCGTGAATAAGCCTCAAGACTGACTATTATAATAGAAAAACAATGTACTAGTCGAAATCCGTACTTCCTGAGCTCGTGTCCCTCATGTTTTTCGGATAATGTTTATTCAATATATGTATAGGTATATTCAGTGACATATGTTATGTCAAGTTTAAAGAAACCTTGACTGAAAATATTATATCATATGAAGCTAGTCTTAGGCAGTGAGTTCTTTAAATACAAAGAAAATTTATTTATGCATTCCAAAGTTGGAATTTTTACTTCATAAGTGTTGACTGTATTTATATCGTTTTCATACATGCAAATATCCAAATAAACGCCTGTGTGATATCATGTCAAAATGGTTTTGGCGTGTCAATTTTATTTTTTACCCATTATCGTTAAAAAATATGAAATAATTCGATCAAGACAAATATGTTGAGCATTTTTCAGTCATGTATGAATAATATTACTAAAACATTCAGTGTTTTTTTACATATTGTATGTGTATACCAGTGGTGTACACTACATTAAGAAGTCAGGGAAAAATAATTTTTTCAGTCAGGGAAACCGGGAAATGTCAGGGAATTTTGCAAATGGAATCGAGTGGCCACCCTGAATATAGGTATGTATAGGGTTTTGACGCCAACTGACCCGACAAACGAGTGTTCAATTGATAATCGAACCAACTCCTTCTATGATCTCAGGAGCGGCTCAATAGAAAGATTTGAGTTTTGGCATGTCGTTTCTATACGTTAAGAGAATGAACCTTTTCGACAACTCATTTCAATCCGACTTCCGGATCGACCGGAAGTGGAGAAGACTCCCGATTTTTGACCGGAAACTTGAAGTTTTCACGCTGGAAAATGAAAGTTCGAGTCGCCCCGAATCGATACATACATATGGGGCATTCCATGGTAAATCACACAGTATAAAACTCGACTGACTTCAATTTGATTAATACTTTTTTATATTATTGTTATCACCGAAAAGGACATTTGTGATTTTTTTCAAATTTTTATTGCCAGCCGTTCTATTTTTTTTTTTTCTCCCCTAATAATTGTAACTCACATTCGAAATATGATTCGAAAAAGTAATTCGAGCCAATTTTTTCGTCATTTCACGCAGTTTAATGCAAAAATATTAGGCAAATTTATAAGCATTATCGAGCATTTTCATCTGGTTTGAAGCAAAAAATAGCAAGTTTCACCAAGTATGCCCCCTGCGATCCTGTCCGGAAAAATCACAAAAATTCTTCATTGGAAATCAAAAATTTTAAGCATAAAGCGATGATGGAGAAATGATTACTTTAATTTTCTTGATTTTTTTTTGTATGATTTTCCGTTGCTTTTCAATTACAATTTCCAATTGTTACTCCAATACTATAAAGAAGGTGATGCACATCCACCAAGTTAGTTTTTTTACGAACAGACATTATAAATAAAAATAATTATTTTTTGAGCAAATAATCATTCTTTTAATTAATTTGCATCTATAGCTATAATATTATATGATATTATTATTTAATATTTTCGCCATGTAATTTTGTGTGTAGAACCTGCTTCTTGCTGGTAAAACTTATTTCATTAAAGCGAGAAAACCTTTTATTGTTTATAATAAACTTGGCAAAAAAAAAAAATATAACATCGACGGGATTCAAACCCCGATCGTCCGCGTATCATCCGTAGCTACACATACGCGTTCACCATCTGGCTTTTGCGATTGTTTTTTGTTTTTTCACAAATGGTTGCACTATGTTTCACCATTACTGCAAAACAAATATTATACAAGAAAGTGTCATTTGAATCTGGTTTCTGGATATAACGTTGTTTTCTTCAAGCTGACGCGATTCTGACCGACGTTTTGAAAATAATTATTATTACTAAAAAGTGTATTACCGTGAATAAAGTAACCATATATTGAGTAGACACACAAGGTATGGACTAGATTTGATGGTGCATCTCAATCCTGCATGATGCGCACGTACAAGTATCCGATGCTAATTTCCACTTGATACGCATATTTTCAGACACTCGTCGCAGACCTTTAGTTCGATTCTTGTGTGTCACTTCGTTAAAAGGATTGCAACAGCGATCGTAAGATTTTCGCGGGGCCATAGTATTAATTTAATAGAATCAAAATGACAACCTGCAAAACTTATACACGTCATTCCAATACTCATGAAGAAAAGCGAGTCGAATTTTTTTTTTGTATGAATCTTATTCCGTCTACGTTCTGGTATCAAACAATCTCCCAGTAACTGCACCATCAAATCTAGTCCACCAAAGGTTAAGATTAAACTAAGAACTTAGCTTGCAGTGTGTCTACTCAATATATGGTTACTTTATTCACGGTAATACACTTTTTAGTAATAATAATTCTTTTCAAAACGTCGGTCAGAATCGCGTCAGCTCGAAGAAAACAACGTTATATCCAGAAACCAGATTCAAATGACACTTTCTTGTATAATATTTGTTATGCAGTAATGCGGACGATCGGGGTTCGAATCCCGTCGATGTTATATTTTTTTTTTTTTTTTTTTTGCCAACTTTAATTATAAACAATAAAAGGTTTTCTCGCTTTATTGAAATAAGTTTTACCAGCAAGAAGCAGGTTCTACACACAAAATTACATGGCGAAAATGTTAAATAATAATATCATATAATGTTATAGCTATAGATGCAAATTAATTAAAAGAATGATTATTTGCTCAAAAAATAATTATTTTTATTTATAATGTCGGTTCGTAAAAAAACTAACTTGGTGGATGTGCATCACCTTCTTTATAGTATTGGAGTAACAATTGAAAATTGTAATTGAAAAGCAACGGAAAATCATACAAAAAAAAATCAAGAAAATTAAAGTAATCATTTCTCCATCATCGCTTTAGGCTTAAAATTTTTGATTTTCAATGAAGAATTTTTGTGATTTTTCCGGACAGGATCGCAGGGGGCATACTTGGTGAAACTTGCTATTTTTTGCTTCAAACCGGATGAAAATGCTCGATATAATGCTTGAAAATTTGCCTAATATTTTCACATTAAACTGCGTGGAATGACGAAAAAATTGGCTCGAATTACTTTTTCAAATCATATTTCGAATGAGAGTTACAATTATTAGGGAAAAAAAAAAAAATTGAACGGCTGGCAATAAAAATTTGAAAAAAATCACAGATGTCCTTTTCAATGATAACAATAATACAAAATAATGTTAATCAAATTGAAGTCAGTCGAGTTTTATACTGTGTGATTTACCATGGAATGCCCCATATATACATATATGGGATTCCGACGCTATCTGACCCGACAAACGATTGATCAATTGATAATCGAACAAACTCCTTCTATGATCTCAGGAGCGGCTCGATAGAAAAATTTAAGTTTTAGCATGTAGTTTCTTTACGTTGGGAGGATGAACCTTTTCGACACCTCATTTCAATCTGACTTCCGGATCGACCGGAAGTGCAGAAGCCTCCTGATTTCTGACTGGAAACTTGAAGTTTTTTCGATAAAAATTGAAAGATATCTTCACCCAGAAACCAAACATGTACTAGTCAGAGTAGTTCAATCATCATATTTATCAATAATAAAGTACTTGATACTATCAACAATAAAGGACGTGATAAGCTTCGAAATTGAGCATGTTGTTTTTTGGGCACTGGAAAGAAGAATGTCTTCGATATTGCATTTGTGATATTCGCGGATTATTTAATTTTTCAATTTCAAGTAAAAATCAGGATAACATCACGTTAGTAATGCCATAAGGTCGTAAGCACAAAAAAATTCTTTGCGGATATGTCAACATGATTTTATATTAGTAACGTGATATAGTCTTTGTGCTCACTATTGATTGAAAATAAATATGTCATCATGATCCACAATCGAATTTATCCCTCTACAGTAGAACCTCGATTATCCGAACCTCTGTTATCCGAACCCTCCGTTATCCGAACCACGATCGCTTTAACCGAACCTTCTATTATCCGAACCTCAACTTGCTGTTGTTTTTTTTTGTTTTGTTATGCGCGCGTTTTTCGTGTTTTATTACATACATATTTGTTACTTAGACATTTGATACTTAGAAAAAGACTTTAAACCAAATGTTAAATGTTTATAAATGTTATTAAATAATATATTTATGTAAATATTATAACATATATATGTGTAGGTGTGTTAGGTATATTGAATATTTCCCAGCGCTGAACATCGTGTCACCTAACATTACTGTTCGATTATCCGAACTAGGCCCGGTCCCAATTGGTTCGGATAATCGAGGTTCTACTGTACAGTAGAACCTCGATTATCCGAACCAATTGGGACCGGGCCTAGTTCGGATAATCGAACAGTAATGTTAGGTGACACGATGTTCAGCGCTGGGAAATATTCAATATACCTAACACACCTACACATATATATGTTATAATATTTACATAAATATATTATTTAATAACATTTATAAACATTTAACATTTGGTTTAAAGTCTTTTTCTAAGTATCAAATGTCTAAGTAACAAATATGTATGTAATAAAACACGAAAAACGCGCGCATAACAAAACAAAAAAAAACAACAGCAAGTTGAGGTTCGGATAATAGAAGGTTCGGTTAAAGCGATCGTGGTTCGGATAACGGAGGGTTCGGATAACAGAGGTTCGGATAATCGAGGTTCTACTGTATTTATTTCATACACATACATATCGGTGCGATGATTTCATATATAAACATGAAGACAGCATTTTCAGAATTATTGAATGTAAATTATGCAACAAAAAATGATCGGATGAAAAGTTCTACGCGAATAGATTCGCCGCTTGTTTTTATAATTCGCCTATTGCACTTTTCCACGAAAACTCCCAAATAGAAATAAGCTTGCACAGTGGACTACCGTGAATCTGCTCTCTCTCGGCTATCTATACCCAGGTTCCCACGAGTTTCAAAATTAGGAGGCTCTTTCAAAAAGTGGGGCATCTATCCCGGTTTTACCCTATGGGTACCAGGAACGCATTCGTGAGTATTCGAGATTTTTAGAAAGAGTTCAAGACGCTCTAGTACGCAGGTTTTTTAAATATCGAAAAAACACGTGTATTTCAAAGGGGGAAATCCCCCCCTTTGGTATTGGCCAATTTTTAAGATTATAGACGGCTGAAACTTGTTCCACATTGTTTTTGAATAATTTGAAGCTGATCTGGGGGGCGGCCCGGTAAAAATTCGTCCGAGCCCCAAATAAGGACCACCCTAATGTATACGTTTAATATGGCGGCTGCAAGTGGAAACGTGCAATTTGGAGTAAAATTTTGAGAATTTTTTTAATTTTGAGAAAAATTATTCGATGCGTATATTAAGTACCACTCGCCTGTTTCGGCACGTATCGCATCCTCCACCGAAACGGACACTTCCACTGAAGTGTCCGTTTCGGGATCGTACAAAGTACATAATTTCCCTTGCCGCCATGTCTTTTTTCTATCTCGTACGAGCGAAATGGGCGCGACGCGGTCGCAAGCAGTGACGTCATCTATGACGTGGCGATCGCTCGCGACGACCACGGGTCTTAGGTGGAACGACACAGACAATCGTTACGGGCGTTAAGTGGAACGTACCCATAACCTTCAAGAATCATAAAACTACATAAAATTTCATAAAATTATAACATGCGTCTGGCTACATTCCGTCAGGAGTTAAGCCTTAGGAACAAAAAAAAAAAAAAAAAACTGGCAACCGCGTTCCAAAAACACGGACTAGTCTATTGCCAGTTTACTGTTGCCACTCAATGGTGAAAATTCGGTCAAGATTCTTCGAAAAAGTAATTTTATATCAAATCTGGTAGCGATTGTAACATTAAAACTTGTTAAAACGAGCCCCGGCATCCTCTGGAATGATCATAAATTATTTGTCCGTCTATTTTTTTATTTCACGAACTCAAGTCTTTGAGGTTATGATAATTATCTGTCACATTGATTGTGATCTTAATAATACTGACCTTAACTTATACATATTACATTCTTTCAGTACAGGTTGTTTCACAGAAGACTTCCTCACACGGACTTTTAAGACTGATTTCAACGATTATCTCCAATTTTCAGATGAGTATTGATTATTCCAAACAAGCAGATGTATAAAGTGTCGAACATGCTTAATGAAATTTGTTTTCATTCTTGTGGTAGAGCTAACGAAAATCATGCCACAAGATTCGTAAGTGCTTTATACGTGTACTCAAACTACAGCGACAGAAGCAAGAGAAGAGTGTCGTTATAAACTATTGGCCGGATAAGATTCATAAGAGCATTTTGAATGAAAAATACACTGACATCTTTTTTTAAAGACTGAAATTCAAACTTTTATCATATTACGTTTTCTGTATTTTGTTCCCATATTTTTACTGAATTCATTGATTCATAACAAAGATATTCAATTCTTTACACTTGTGTAAAGCTGATTTTAAAATATTTATTATCACCATGATATTTCTTCTAAAATATTTTTTCAAATATCGCATAAAACCATTCTGATAGAATATTGATAATATACTGCCTCTTATTTACCAACGATGTTTTATACAGGGTGAATCTCTTCAAGCATCGATTTCGAGAGTGGCCAGTTTGACCAGCTAATTAACAGTCAGCGGAATCAAGTCGAAGCGTGGTGTTGACGCAGGAAGGATACCAGATCTTTTCCTACTGGAAAGAATATCAACATGAACTGAATCGTATAACATGAAGCAAATACTACTGCTGGAATGAAACTGTGATAAGCGGTGCTAATTGATAGCAGTAGCTTGTCACATCAATTGAAACTGATTGGTTGTTAGAGCACTCCTTCGTATTAACTTGACGCTACATCTGATCACGAGACTTGACAAATCTCACCTTGTATATTGTGCAGTGGGTGTAGATTGCCTGACAATATCAGCGTTTAGATTTGATTCAATCCTTACCTTGGTTTCACTACGTGTTTTCTATAATATTTTAGTAACTCAAACCTTTATTATACGTTCAATCTGTCTCACAGAGGGAGTAATAAGATAATTGACAAAGACTTCGCACTTGCAGTTTTCCAAAAACGAGCTGAACTTACGAGCTGAACTTACTGAAGCAGCGAAAGATAATAGCGCCCAATCGTTTGTATTACTAACAAACATAGATGGATAAATATCAGCTATCTTCGATATAAACTCATATTGCATCAAAATAGTTTTTAAAAATTTGGTAATACCTATTCCACCTGATTTTTTATGCAACAATAGAGCAGCATTTTAGACGCTACTGATTTTCATTGAAGCCAATGATGAAGATTTTTTTGTTTCTCATATTTTTCTGTAACAAATATCAAGAGTACAACTCATTTTCATTAATATCAGCAAATCGAGATTCGCATGAATCGGAAATCTGAATCTGAATCTTGAAAATGGACTACGCTCATATCAAAATTAGTAGACTACAAACACTAGTTTCTACAATATAATTTTTGTATTCAAATTGAGAGAGGAGTTAATAGATGTTGAACATAATCTTTTTGTTTGTGACAAATTTCGAGTTAATTCAGCAAGTTGTGAGAGATATATTACAGGAAGTTGTTTAATTCCTGTGAGGCTGATTTTCGGGTGTATCTTCTGTTACAGTTGCGGGCTAATCGACTTCTGTTTCAATCCAAGTAGGGTTTTGCACACGACTGCTTTGAACCCGACAAAAAAGTTTTAAGTAAAAGTTGTTGGAAATCTATCAATTGAAAAGTTTGGTTATTAGCATTTTATTGTTTAAACAATTATTAGAAGAGATATCGGTCAAAAAGTCAATAAATAATTATTAATTATCTCAAAATGGCGGCACTTCCACCCTCCAACTTTGTAAGGATTTTGTGTATTTACATTCAGTACGTCATATTGAACCTATCTAAACAAAAAAATAACTCCTGTAATTTAGTGCATTATGGACAAGAGTAACGGGCTCCGCTATTGCCTGTACTAATATGAATGCCGATTGGATTAATTCGGATTGATCCAGATTGTGAAGTTTGTGCGGATTGACTTTGGATTAATTCGTATTGAAAGGTTTTATTGATTTTCAGTTAGTTACGGAATGATTTTGATTTTAAACTTCTGCGGAATACCTCGGACACAGATTTTAGAACGTCTCTGATTCATTCATAATTATTCTGATAGGATTTCTATTCGAAATTTTTGCCAGGTTTGTGTTGTATTGCATTCTTATCAAATAAATCTCCGGTTTTAATTTTGTTATTATTATTTTTCATTTTATTTCTACATTTCCTAAGGTTGAATATGATAAAAAATGATTCCTCAATCATGTCTTTACTTAGTTAGGTAGTTATATTTTTTGTTTCTTTACGTAGACTTCTTTCGGTATTTCACGTATTTTTTTCAACCTGTTTAGTTCCACGAAGGAGTTGTTTGGGTGTCATCTTTTTTGAATCTACCTTCGTGATGTCTGTCATGATTTTCACAAGAAAATGAATCGGATTAGCTGTAACCAAATTAAAAACGAAACATGTTATTCAATGGTTATGAGTCATATCAACTCGACGCGCTTCTCACATTGTATGTTAATTTTTTCTGGTTCAAATTGCATCTGGGACCTCAACTAATTAGAAAGATAAAAACATATCCAATTTGATTTAGAAAAATATTCACCATTTGTTTGGACAGTTCCAATTGCCAGCTGAATATGGTCGCCTTTTTCAAATTCGAATTGGTCATCATCGTCCAATGTATTGGCAACTATCGGGATATGAATTTCGAGTTTCTAATAGCCGTCGGTGATTGATCCACACGCGAATTCGTTTCCTTTTCCGGATTGCTTCTCGATGATTCCAAAATTGCTTTTTACGAATCCGTGCACTTCTAAAATATCGATATAATATAATAATACAATAATATATTATAATAATAAATATCAATATAATAATAATAATAATAATAATAATAATAATAATGTAATATATTTTTAAACAATTTTTTATTAATGTAAAACGTGATTTTTTTCGACATTTCGATTTGAAGTTTCGTAAGCATACGTGTTACCATCTATAATTATCAATAAATTAATTTCCATCCACACTAAAACAGCCAGTGTTGACTCGGAAACAAAACTTTAAACCACAGTAGGTTCATGCAGATTACAGATCGCAGATCTGTTGTTTGAAGCTATTAAAATTGTTAAGACAGACTTCCTTCCTCCCTCCCTCCCGCTTTCCCGAGAAATACGTAAGCGATTCCTACGTGACCGTTTTTTGCTCTACAAGATACATTTTCTATCGTGAAATTTGTAGAGTTGCTGTCTGAGTTGCTAGATTTTATGCAGAAATATATCTGTTGATCGCTCGAAAGTAAAATATGTCCGCGTGATGAATTCACATGGCATACTTTTTTTCGCAGTGTGAGTATATTCTTAATTTTCATGATTGCACTCAATATTCACATGCTACAGTTATGAAATCATGTTTTTCTAAAAGTTCAATTTGTATGTTTCGGTACGAAAAAATCAATTTTCTATTAAATCATAGCAGTGAGTATTGTGCGCCCAATTATTTTATGATATTTCGGAATACTTTTGATTTTTCCAATTGATTTTTCAGCTTGCTTCTAGGTTTAGCCATTATGCCCAAGGCTGAGGAGCACTATGTGTCTTAAATTATTTATTCTGAATTCCGTTTTTTATTTTTTCTCCTGTGCGAATACCCTAAATTTTAATTCTAAGATATTTTTGCCAATGAATTCAACTATCGATTCCCTCTAGTCCTGAATAAAAAATGCACGGAGAGACCGTTTTGGTAATGATTCTTAGAAAATCGATATTCATTTCTATAAAAAATTAGTAAAGTGGTGACAATCGTCACTTTTAGTAACGGCTCCTAGCGACGTTTAGAAATCATTACCACCCGCAGTAAAGCTGCGGAACTAGTGAGAATATTGTTGATATCCATTGCTACTAACTAGGAGATGGTCATACCTCCGGATCACAGATCTTGCTTCCATTATCTGGGGTGTTTTCTGGTGCCAAAATATGAAATACCTGCTATATAACTTCCGTGATTGGCCCTTCGTTCTTCCAATTTGCTAAATATACTGTACCGATGACCATTAAATGAATCTGGCTAATTACCTTAGCATAATTAGTCGAGATTTCACGTTATGAGATTCCACATCAGAGTGAATATTTGTACATTAAATTATGTAATTTTTGCACGCCAAATTTTAAAAATGTATCATCCTAGGTGAGTCATTCCATCTCAAATCGACCAATGGTTGGAATCGACTACTTTCGATTTGGATGAATTTTTTTCAGAAGTTTTCTTTTATCATAAAACGAAGTTCTGCCAAAGGAAAAAAATTAAAAATTTTTCTTACGCAAGTTATGCGAAGAGTTATGACATTTCAATTTCGCATAACTAATTGCGTAAGAAAAATTTTTAATTTTTTTCCTTTGGCAGAACTTCGTTTTATGATAAAAGAAAACTTCTGACAAAAATTCATCCAAATCGAAAGTGGTCGATTCCAACCATTGGTCGATTTGAGATGGAATGACCCACCCAGGATGATGAATTTTTAAAATTTGGTGTGCAAAAATTACATAATTTAATGTACAAATATTCACTCTGATGTGGAATCTCATAACGCGAAACCTCGACTAATTATGCTAGGGTAATTAGCCAGATTCATTTAATGGTCATCGGTACAGTATATTTAGCAAATTGGAAGAACGAAGGGCCAATCACGGAAGTTATATAGCAGGTATTTCATATTGTGGCACCAGAAAACACCCCAGATAATGGAAGCAAGATCTGTGATCCGGAGGTACGACCATCTCCTAGTAAGTTAGGAACTATTATTACACTGAGAGAAGAAGTCGTTGACTTGAAAAGAAAAAAAAAAAGATTTAAACTAAACAAATCCGGCCACTACTAACTTAATACACTGCAGTTGAACGAAATAACTATATCAACTTCAATGGACTACATATTTGCTCGTTTTAAAAGAATCATTTCGTGCCAGCATAATTAATGATATTACCTAATATCATACCTATACGGAGGCCAAAAAACTTTTTTTTTCTATAAACCCATTCGATTCTTCCATACCTCACCTATATGCTCTGATCGCGATGCTAACGAATTACAATTAACCGCATATAAATTAAAACGCATTTTCTTGTTCGCTGACCGGGATTCGATCCGGGGACGCTTGTATTACGAGTCGCACGCTCTAACCACTACGCTATTCTATCGCACAAGACTTATCGCAACATTTTTCTATACGTCTTCAGAGCTACCTCTAGCAATGATACTGCTACTCCTTTTTGCTTCTTATATGCCTGTATAGCTACAAGCATTCGGAAGGAATCATTACTACACATGATATCATTGTTTGATATTTGAACTAGAAATAAAACTGAATGTGGTATGGTACTTAACGCTTTAGCCAATATTAAATTCAGTACTCTACATATTGTTAGGAACTACTCCCATGCAAATACAGTAGAACCTTATCCGAACCAATTGGGACCGGGCCTAGTTCGGATAATCGAAAATTCGGATAATCGAACAGTAATGTTAGGTGACACGATGTTCAGCGCTAGGAAATATTCAATATACCGTGCGATTATGAGGAAGGTATATACAGGATGCAGGCAACCCAACAGTCAAATTTCCGAAGATTGCCGAAGACAGGGTATTTATTAAGAAAAAATGCAACAGGTCATTAATTAAGGAAAAATGCAAGTCGATCTAGTCATCTCTAAACAAATGGACACAACTCATACATACATATACATGCATGTGTTGTATCCATGTGTAACAATTAATGACAAATACCCTACCTTCGGCAATCTTCGAAAATTTGACTGTTGGGTTGCCTGCATCCTGTATATACCTTCCTCATAATCGCACGGTATATGTAACACACCTACACATATATATGTTATAATATTTACATAAATATATTATTTAATAACATTTATAAACATTTAACATTTGGTTTAAAGTCTTTTTCTAAGTATCAAATGTCTAAGTAACAAATATGTATGTAATAAAACACGAAAAACGCGCGCATAACAAAACAAAAAAAAACAACAGCAAGTTGAGGTTCGGATAATAGAAGGTTCGGTTAAAGCGATCGTGGTTCGGATAACGGAGGGTTCGGATAACAGACGTTCGGATAATCGAGGTTCTACTGTAGTAAAAAGTGCGGTATTGGTATAGGATAGATTTCAATTTTTTTTTATATCGAACTGTTACTACGTGATATAGGAATTATTTCTGGATTTTCTTGAAATAGTTCACAAAAAAACTAAATCTCTCAAAATTTCTAGCGAATTCTTGGAAACTCTCGAAAATACTAAGCCAGAATAGTAATCATTACCAGAATGGTCTCTCCGTGTGTGTCTGAAAAAAAATTTTTTTTAATCAAATAGTGAAGAATAACCCATTGCGGTCAAGTCTCCCTATCATGGATTTCTTTGAATGGCGTATATAATATATAATATATTATAGAGCACAGTTATTTACTTATGCATTTGTTGAATTGAGCGACTTTTCCAATCTCTGTCAATTCAAGTTCATCGGCGTTCTCTTCCGATTCGATATTCCGTTTGCCCAATACATTAATGATTGTATTCGACTGTATTACCAGTTCCCATGCAACAGTTCCTTTGTTAAAATTTCGATTCACACTTGGCTTACAATACGCTCCGTCTGAATGGACAATCTGTAACCGGTTTATCATTGAAAAGTTGGAAATTTTTTTTGTTCCACTTTCATATTCAAGTTGGCTATTTAGACAAAAGGAATTTACCATATAAAATTTGAAACGAAATAAAATATGTAGTTTTCCCCTCGGTTTTCCCTAAAATTTCATTTACGTGCATTTTGAGTTCAAAATAGGGTTTCACCAATATCCATTTTTTTTTCTTTGAGTTTTTTTGTGCAGCAATTCATCAAACAAAAATTTATTGCATTTTCATCTTTTTTATAAAAATTTACGGTTTTTGCTGTGTGATAGAAATGGATAAAAATCTTCTCGTAAACGGCTGTTTTTAAAAATCGGTATGAATTCTGTAAATTTTTTGTTCGTAGTCTTAAATTTTTTAAATCTGCGATAGATTCAGTGAGGGTCGGGGTCAAACCTTGTGCACGCTCATTTGGACTACCGCATATCGACCGCTCCTAAGAGTAAGAACGTAACTCGCGAAGCGCGCTAGTAACGACCTATCTCAGACATAGCACTATAGTAAGAACGTATTTCGTGAATGCGGCCTAGTATGAACGTATCTCACCGCTCCGCTTAGTAACGCCCTAACTCGGAGGTAGCGCTAGTACAAACGTAGTTCGGAAGTTGCGCTGGTATAAACGCAACTGGCGAAAAATCTTGTAAAACCGTATTTCACCGTTGCGTCTAGTAAGAACTTAATTCATTAGCAACGCTGGTAGGGGAGGGCGGAGGAAAATAGGGCGGTTTGAGCCGAATGAAAATCCCTTTCTGTATTTCAATGATCCATGAGTTGATGGTTGACGATTCAATACTGCGCTCTGCTATGCCGATCTTGCTATCACAAATAGCTGTAAATTATTACCAAAATGTGTAAGCCAAATAATGATTCACCTGAATATCAGTTTGCCGCAATTCGTTTGTATCACCGTGAATCATCTGGGCCTTTAATTATCCTATATGATTTGTACCGTCAAATAGTTTGTATAATTTGTATTATAGCAAAGAAATTTAATTTATAATGTATCAATCGTTATTGACGACAATTTGAGGTTTCGAGGTATATAGGCGTATAATTAGTATACCTATATAAGAGTAAATAAATGTACATAGGATATATATCAGCATACATGTGCATTAGGGTAGTCCTTAAGGGGTCTGGCCACCCTGGCCGCACGGAAAATAGGCTTATTCTAAGAAAATTTGTGAACTCGACAATATTCAACGGAATTTATTGATTTTTGCACACATGCTAGTTCATAGCTTGATGAACATCTCTTATGATTTTCGTCAAAAAATACTACAAAATGGCGGCTTCGCAGTAGTTGCCGTGAAGGTCCTCCACCGCACACGCGTGTAGCTGGCGGTTGATAAATCTCCGGAACGGGTCATCTGAAAAAAAAAAAAAAAATTTGGCTTATTCTTGAAGGGTGTTACTAGAATGTAGCATAGGATTTTTTTTGTCCTATCACTACGAAAATTTTTATGAAAAATTTTTATGAAAAATATTAAAAAAAAAAAAAATATATTAAATTCATGAAAAATTTTTCAGGTTAAAAAATTTATAAAGAAAAAAGTAATCAACTCATCAAAAAAATCCTATGCTACATTTTAGATAATATATCTGAGAGTATTGTGTGAAAATTTCAAGCAATCGGACCACTAGTTTCCGAAATTTACGAGCGGCAAGGTCTAAAAATGTAGTTTCGAGATAAACGCAAAAGAAAGTAAGAGTGCAGTTTTGCAGACGTCGGTGCGGTGTTTGTTCGGCTTACCTTCAATCAGCGATTCCTGGCCCATATAATTGTCCTTCTGTAGCTGCTTGAGCATCTTGGGCCTGGTTTTGAAGCGATCTACGAGCTTGGCGAGCTAATTTCGTGTTTTGTTGAGCTCGTATCTTTCCGGTTTCGCAACGCAGCTTGTCGGTTTTCTCGCAGAAGTCGTAGCAGCGATACCCGATTTCCAGATTCATTACATTCATCAGTACCATTATGCTTTTTTTATAGCCATCGTTGAAAATGCTGGTAGCAAGATGGGTAGCAATTTGGACGATGTCTGCACCACTTGGACTAGTTTTTTGAGCCATTGACCAAATAACCGCGTTGAGGCTCTCGTTGTTATTTTGCGTGAAGCCTCCTTCACACCGCTCCAACAGTTCATCTGAACTGAGGTCCGTATAAATTGGTTCAATGGCCTCTTGAACGATTACAGGTAAAGGATCCTTGTGATTGTACTCATCCAAAGTGCCGCTCGCTTTTGATTTTTGCCAAGTGCAGCACGAGTCTTCTCCAGGGGGACAGTTGTCATGCTGTGGGTTTTCGTCAGTCGAGATCTTGTGTTGGTAAGTTGCCCAGATGGCCTTCTTCATTTCGTCTTTGGAATGAGAAAACCTTCGAATAGCAAGACCATAATATACCGTCAGCTCGTCGATTAGCTTATCGGTAAGTTTTCCTCTTCCACCCAGCCCTTTGTTCGTTTTTTTTACGTTACGAAGTCGTGTGCCCATTCTTTTCTGCACGTGTCCAATACATTCTTTTTTTATCACTTTTTCTTCGTATGGATTCGCATCAACAATTCCTTTATAAGTTTTTGAATCCCCATCTCCGATGTAATTCGTGTAACGGACAGAATATTTTTCTATTGACCTCAAAAATATTTCCTTCACGCTGTCGACTTCCATTTTCCCGGACGATCCTTCACGATTGGTGGAACATTCTTCTTCGTGATCTTCATACCATAAGTCGAATTCAAGTGCACTGAGTTTTTTACTCCAATACTCACAAGCTTTACAGTGCGAAGATTTCACGATCGAATCTATCACTTTTCCTGAGTAATATCCAATAATCGTCGATACGCCGTAGTGCGAACTGTAGCCTCGCTTGCGCCAAGTCCCATCACCAGAAACAGTCAAACCTGGACCCTTTCCGATTTCTGATGTCAATTTCAGTTCCTCTTGCAAGTTGCACAGCATTTTTCATTGACACGTTGCACACAGTTTCTGCAGCAGTTTTGATATTCCCGATGATAGTATCGTAGAACGAATGGTACACTGCGTTCGGTAAATCCATAATCCCACAAAATTTTTCTATTCCTCTCAGACCAAGCCCTAACAGTCGAAATGCGAAGATGATTCGTCTGTTTATATCATAGTGTTGCGTGCGAACACCCAAGTAGATTAATAATAACATAATATTAAGCATATTCTTTAATCCATAATTTAACTCTAAGAACCACGGTCAATCCAACGACGGGGACGGTACGGGCGCTAGACAAAAGACCGGACACCGACCATAAAACCCTCGAATCTCGACCGTTTGCCTATTACCGATGTGCACATTTGGTGACCAAATGTGCGACCAGGCCTACGTGACTTTCTAGAACTTTTTTCTCCATTGTTTCTTACACATCCCTTTGTCTATCATAAAACTTTCTACCTACATACCTCTTCTTAGAAACCATGTTCACGCGGGATCCTACTTCTAAAAACCTCGTTTCCGGTACAACTGTTCGACCAATCCCAAAATTCGACACCAGTTTCCACCAATCCCAATAATCGACCAATCCCAATTTTCCACCAATTAACATTAACCAAAAAACCCCTACTCCCAAAAACTTCTCCAAAATTCTTCCTTCGACTAACTTCCAAAAGACACTTCAACTCGACTCTTCAAACCGACAACAGCTACTCAACTAAGCGGGACATGTCAAGTTCTCTTAGTTAACAGCAGAATACAGTAACATCGAACGTAGTGTTATTGTAATCAAAGTATCAATTATCAACTATCGAATATCAATTATCAAAAATTCCAAACTAACAAGTATCAACTATATTATCAACTATCCATTATCAAGTATCAAATCAGACGATTAACAATTAGTTTATCAAAAAATCGATCTAACAACGAATCATCTATCTATCAACTAATCCAATTACGAAACCAAGTCAAAAACTATCAACAACTAATCTATGTAACAAATAGAAGATAAAGTATCAATTAAACACTAGTTTTAAAAAAGGCTCTATTGTAAATATTATTTCAATCGGTAAATATTTAAATATACAGTTGTGTTTGTTTAATTCAAGTGAACAATTTCTTTCTAAAAAATACCCTCACTCCATTAGTTTGTAGTGCGGGAGAAACATTTATGGTCCTTCGAGCCGGATCCTTTGTATCCGTTAAACAATTGATCAACTAAATAATACCAAAATCAAGTGCATCTGAATTATCATTCAAAGGCAATAAAGATTCAAACAAGTGTCGTGTTGGTGAATATCTACATCGAGACTCCAATCCTCGAGATTCCACAACGATCAAGCTGACAATATCGAGAGAAGGGAAACCAACGGACGCAACGAAGACTTCAGTAAGGTAAGCTCGTTCTGTTAATCGCCGTTCCCAAGTGATTTTTGTCCTACAAATTTATCCCTTAATTCACCATGGTCAGGGAAAACAAAATAAACGCGTTGAAACGAAAACGCATCGAGATTAAGGGTAAAATCACGCGATATCAAACATTTCTCGTCACCCAAAGGGATTCACCAGACATAGACGAAATACAAGTAAAGGTCGAGGCTTTGTCTGAACTTTTCAAAAAGGTATACATTATCCATGAGGAATTGATGGAAGAAGACTTAAACGGACAGGAAACTCACGCACAGGAGCTTGAAGCCATGGAGGAAGATTATTATGCAGTCTTAACCGAATCGCGTAAATTAATTCGTAAGGCCGAAGGGACACAGGTAGCAGTCACCAATTCTGATCCCAGTCGTTCCTCGACCCCAGCTTCAATTTCTACGCAAAACAATATATCGATTCCACATCCAAAACTGCCAGAGTTTAAGCTACCAAGGTTCGACGCTGGCATCGAGAAATGGTATTCTCTTCGCGACAAATTTCAATCGCGAATTGGGGACAATCAGAGCATCCCAGCTATCGACAAAATGCATTATCTTCAATCCTCGTTAACCGGTAAGGCTGCTCGTGCAATCGAAGCTATTGAGACTACGGAGGCTAATTACCAGGTAGCATGGGATATACTAAAAAACGAATACGACAATTCACGTAGAGCGATCCTTCGTCATTGGTCAATCCTGCACAGTATCCCGCGGCTGCCAAAGGATACGCCTGAAGCACTTGATGAGCTAATCGACACATTCAGGCAACATCTTCGGGCGCTGAAGGGACTGAACGAGCCGGTAGAACAATGGAATAGTTGTATAATTTACATCCTACTGTCGAAGATCAGCGAACAAACCAAATATCAATGGGAGATCACACTTCCTGATAATAAAATGCCCGCGTATACATCTCTTATCGACTTCTTGGAGAAACGTGGGAGCTGTTCTGATCACGCAGCATCCACATCTAAGGAGGCGTCATCGAAAGCACAACGCGAATCCAAGACACACGCGAAACCACACACGCAACCGCGTAGTCAGGCGTTTGTAACAACCAATACAAAAGAATCAACACAATTGAAATCCAATAATAACAATGGACAAGCTGCATCGACAATTCCAGCTAACAATTCGTCATCGTCCGCGGTCAATAACTATCCTTGTCCAATATGCCGAGAAATACATACGGTCTATAAATGCAGAACCTTTCTTGCATCGTCAATAGAATAGAGAGGGCTATTAGCAAAGAAGGCCTCCCTGTGTCACAATTGTCTGGGCAAGGGTCATCTACCTAAGGATTGCAAAGGGGGTGCTTGTCGTATCTGCGGTCAAGGGCACCACACCTTCCTTCACCCAGAAGCGACCCCCGCGGCGACAACCGGGTCGACCTGACTACACTCGGGCCTAATCAAATCGCTATCTCTCGATGCACCAACAGACGATATCATTCCAACCGCTATAATCAACGTTCTACACCAAAATAATTCAAACGTTCGATGTCGTGCCATCATTGACACGGGCTCTTCAACCAATTTCATCACCAATGAACTCGCGA
This sequence comes from Macrophya alboannulata, assembly GCA_949628255.1. Taxonomy (NCBI): domain Eukaryota; kingdom Metazoa; phylum Arthropoda; class Insecta; order Hymenoptera; family Tenthredinidae; genus Macrophya; species Macrophya alboannulata. Next base: position 28,605,400 of record OX451208.1, read on the forward strand.
ATAATTTAAAGCTACCGAAAAAGGATTGTCGCATTCCTATTGGGGCTTTAAATGAGCTATCTACTGTGGCCAATCACTGGGTCACCGCCACTATCAAATCAACCAATAACGGTTATCAGAAAACTCTCGACTTCCTAGTAGTTCCGAGAATCACATCAATTACTCCAGATCAACAAGTCGATCGTCAATTCATAAACATTCCGTCAAATATCAAATTAGCTGACCCAGAATTTCACAAACCAGCTCCGGTACAATTGTTATTAGGTTCAGGGGTATCGTTGTCTCTGCTCTGTGTCGGCCAAATCAAGTTATCGAACCAACAACAACCCGATTTATACCTGCAAAAGACCCTAGTCGGTTGGGTTATCGGCGGGAGCGTAGCTCCACCATCAAACAAAAAGCGTGCCAGATGTCATCTTATCAGCTTGCACAACGATATCAGTAGGTTCTGGGAGCTCGAAAAAGGCGTCGCCACCAAACATCTATCAAGCGAAGAGGCTGCGTGTGAGGAACATTTCAAGGAACACGTAACTCGCAACTCAGACGGTAGATACGTGGTAGCACTTCCATTCAACGAGAAGAAACATCGACTCGGTGCATCACGTATGATAGCCCTCAAGCGTCTATTAGGTCTCGAAAGACGTTTAAATAAGGATCCCGGTCTGCGTCAACAATATCAATCGGTCATCAATGAATACATTGAACTAGGCCACATGGTCAAAATCAACGGGGAGCCAGAAGACGGATTTTACCTCCCTCATCACGCAGTAATCAAGGAATCCAGCCTTACTACCAAGGTTCGCGTAGTCTTTGATGGATCTGCAGCATCCAGCACAGGTATCTCGCTTAACGACGCGCTCATGGTTGGTCCTCTCATCCAAGACGATCTCCTCACACTCGTACTCTGGTTCCGAATGCCCAACTATTTGGTGACGGGAGACATCGAGAAGATGTTCAGACAAGTGCTGATACGAGAAGAAGATCGGAAATATCTTCGCGTTCTGTGGAGAGAAGAAGACGGATCCATCGCCACTTACGAGCTAACTACGGATACATTCGGGCTTGGTCCAGCTTCTTTCTTAGCCATTAGGTGTGTACACCAACTAGCCGACGACGAAAAACAACGATATCCAAGGGCGGCGAAGAGCTTGAAACGACGGCTCTACGTCGACGACTTTCTAGATAGTGCGCAGACAGTCGAAGAAGCAATTCAACTGAGAGATGAAGTAATCGAACTTCTCAAGGCTGGTGAATTTAATCTCCGGCAATGTGCCTCCAACTCGCCACAAGTGCTACGAGGCCTTCCGGACTGTAGCATCAATCGACAACTCCAAGACAAGAACGATCCAAATCTCAAGACTCTCGGAATGCATTGGAACTCTCATCAAGATCGAATCATCTATACCGTCAAACCCATCGTTACTCCTGCATTCAGTACCAAACGAATTATTTTTTCCGAGATAGCTAAAATTTTCGACCCTCTTGGCCTACTAAATCCGGCAATAGTCTCAGTCAAGCTATTGATGCAAACGCTCTGGAAACTAAAGGTAGATTGGGATGAGTCTTTGCCGTTAGACGTTCATACGAGATGGACTACGTTTGTCGCACAGCTTCCGGCGTTAAATCAAATTTCATTTGAAAGGAAAATGTTGCACGATCAACCGATAAACGTACAGCTCCATGGCTTCTGCGACGCCAGTGAAAAGGCCTATGGGGCGTGCATATATCTACGATCTACAAATCAAGCAGGGGACGTTCAAGTGCGTCTTTTCTGCGCAAAATCACGAGTTGCGCCTATCAAAACTCTCCAAACCATCCCGCGACTAGAGTTGTGTGCAGCGGTACTTTTAGCCAATTTATATACCACTGTAAAATCAGCGATAGACAGCGACATCAACCAATTCTACTTCTGGACTGATTCAATGATCACGCTACATTGGATCAACACGTCTCCTCATCTCCTCAAAACCTTTGTTGCGAACCGTGTAGCTGAGATCCAATCTAAGACAAACACGTCAGAATGGGGACATGTACGTACTCACGACAATCCTGCTGACCTGCTTACGCGGGGTCTGTTACCTGACGACCTCAACAACGCAAGAATCTGGAGAGAGGGGCCCGGCTGGCTAGCCGGGGGAGAAGACGATTGGCCCAAACAAGGAACAATTAACAATGAAGACGTACCTGACGAACGACGAAAGATGACCTGCCTAGCAACAACGTCAACCGGTGACAGTATCCTGCTGCGGTACTCGTACTACACAAAATTACAACGGGTCATAGCCTTTTGTTTACGATTCAAAAGGTCTAACCATGCAAAAGGGTGTTTAACTATAGAAGAACTACGAGCAGCATCTACGATAATACTCAGGCTGGTGCAACGATCTTCATTCCATCTAGAGCTGAGGTGCCTTCAACGGGGTGAACCGATACCGACGAAAAGTAGATTGCTGACACTGAGACCCTTTATCGACGACAACGGAATCTTACGTGTTGGAGGCAGACTTCAACACTCTGAATATTCATATCAACAGAAACATCCAATCATCTTACCGAAATCTCATCACGTAACTAAACTCATCATTGAACAAGAACACATCAACAATTTGCATGGAGGCACACAGTCAACATTATGCACTATACGCCAAAAATACTGGCCTATCGATGGGAGAAACCAGGTGCGCAAGGTCATCCGTACTTGCATACGTTGCGCCAAGACTAATCCGACCCAGATAGAGTACGTAATGGGCAACCTACCTAAGGTTCGGATAACTGAGGCTCGACCATTTTCGAATGTCGGAGTTGATTACTTCGGGCCCTTCTACATCAAAGAAAAAAGATACCGAAACCGAAACAAAATCAAGGTCTATATCGCGATCTTCGTATGCCTCGCGGTAAAGGCGGTCCATATCGAAGTCGTCAGTGACCTCACCACAGAAGGATTCCTGGCGGCGCTACGCCGATTCATCTCTAGAAGAGGAAGATGCAATACCATATACTCCGACAACGGTACCAACTTCGTCGGCGCAAACAACGAATTGAAGGAGATACAAGCTCTTCTCAATTCGCAACAACACAACAACAAGGTCCATGACCACCTTGCTGAAAAGGGTATTAAATGGCAATTCATCCCTCCTCAGTCTCCACACGTCGGTGGGATTTGGGAGGCTGCCGTGAAGTCATTCGAACATCATTTGAAGCGTGTAGTTGGGTCAGAACTCTTCACCTTTGAACAACTGACCACGTTAACGACCGAAATCGAAGCCGTTCTAAATTCGCGACCATTAACTCCATTATCTTCCGATCCCAACGATCTAAACACACTGACTCCCTCTCATTTCCTCATCGGCGATTCACTTACGAGTTTACCTGAGCAGGATTTTTCAGCTACGTCATCCAACCGCTTGTCCACCTGGCAGCACATTCAAAAGGTCAAGCAAGACTTTTGGACCAGGTGGCACAAGGAGTACATAAACGAGCTGAACATACGTCACAAATGGACTAGCGGCGAGCATCCAATCAAGGAAGGTTCCATTGTTATCATACGGGATGATAACGTTCCACCTTTGCAATGGCGCCTTGGACGAGTTATCACGGCACATCCTGGTCCAGATGGAATAATCCGGACCGTGCGTGTGAAAACAGCGACGGGTCTGCTAGATCGCAATGTAAAAAGACTAGCACCCTTGCCAGTGAATATCGATTCGAATGAATAAGGAAACAAAAACTCTATATATTATATATGTACATATATTAGAAACATTAGCGTCAAGACTAGTACTAGACAATTACTCTACGATCTAGATTATTTACTCATAATGTAATATCGCCAAATTTCAGACAGTATCCTTGATCGCACAGCTCTCAACCGGGGGAGTATGTTGCGTGCGAACACCCAAGTAGATTAATAATAACATAATATTAAGCATATTCTTTAATCCATAATTTAACTCTAAGAACCACGGTCAATCCAACGACGGGGACGGTACGGGCGCTAGACAAAAGACCGGACACCGACCATAAAACCCTCGAATCTCGACCGTTTGCCTATTACCGATGTGCACATTTGGTGACCAAATGTGCGACCAGGCCTACGTGACTTTCTAGAACTTTTTTCTCCATTGTTTCTTACACATCCCTTTGTCTATCATAAAACTTTCTACCTACATACCTCTTCCTAGAAACCATGTTCACGCGGGATCCTACTTCTAAAAACCTCGTTTCCGGTACAACTGTTCGACCAATCCCAAAATTCGACACCAGTTTCCACCAATCCCAATAATCGACCAATCCCAATTTTCCACCAATTAACATTAACCAAAAAACCCCTACTCCCAAAAACTTCTCCAAAATTCTTCCTTCGACTAACTTCCAAAAGACACTTCAACTCGACTCTTCAAACCGACAACAGCTACTCAACTAAGCGGGACATGTCAAGTTCTCTTAGTTAACAGCAGAATACAGTAACATCGAACGTAGTGTTATTGTAATCAAAGTATCAATTATCAACTATCGAATATCAATTATCAAAAATTCCAAACTAACAAGTATCAACTATATTATCAACTATCCATTATCAAGTATCAAATCAGACGATTAACAATTAGTTTATCAAAAAATCGATCTAACAACGAATCATCTATCTATCAACTAATCCAATTACGAAACCAAGTCAAAAACTATCAACAACTAATCTATGTAACAAATAGAAGATAAAGTATCAATTAAACACTAGTTTTAAAAAAGGCTCTATTGTAAATATTATTTCAATCGGTAAATATTTGAATATACAGTTGTGTTTGTTTAATTCAAGTGAACAATTTCTTTCTAAAAAATACCCTCACTCCATTAGTTTGTAGTGCGGGAGAAACACATAGGCTTTGCTATTGACGAGAGGACTAGAATCGACAGTTGTTGGTTCACAAGTGTTACAAGAAATCACTAATTTGAAACCGAGTCCACGAATACTCGATTCCGCGAACTTTACATCACCGTTACATGTCTTACATTTGACAACGCTGCTAATTACCGAAAAAACAGTAGAAAAATTGAGAATCCGATACCCAAAACTCGCCGAAACCGGTACATCGATATCTTGGCCAGCGTTCAGTTTTTTCGCTGCTGTGCTGGTACCATCTTTATCCTGCTCCATTTCATGTCGATTCAGTGGTCGATGTTTCCGTTTTACACTCGTTGATCGCCTCTTCCGAGTTTTCGTTCCTTTGGTATCCAGATAAACTAGACCTTCTGGCTGATCAACTTCCATTTTCGTCGTGAAATTAAAATTTATACGATGCGTGTTTCTATGTTACTGACTGATATTCTCAAACTGAAAATCACGGTTTATATAGGAAAATTTGCAAAAAGAAACGATAGGACAGGTATTTGGAACCAGCCGCGCGGGTCAAAGCCGTTGGTCAAACCGCGCGCGACCGGGTTGCAGGAGCGCGCACCCGGCTCGCAGGTGCGGCGCGACCTTTTCCGTAAAAATGCCTGTAACTTTGGCAATTTTTGGAATTTCGATAGGGTGATGGCCTCAATTGTAGCTAAAGGTTTAGTGTTCATTATAAGAGGAAAAAGAAATCGGTTTTCTGAAAATTTCAGGGTGGCCAGACCCCTTAAACGGTTGATTCTTTGAATTCTCTACACAGTTGGAAGAAACCTGTTAATTTCAACATCTTTTACCCGTCCCAGAAAGTCCACATAAATTTTCCTGTCAATTTAACATCCCATTTCTGTCACGCGTTTACTAGAAAAGCCTGTTCATATTTTGACAGACAAATAACAGGTTCGACTGTGAATAGAACAGAAAAATAATGTTAACTGTACATGAATAATATGTTGAATTCTACATACAATAACTGTCAAATAGTAGGATCTAACATCTTTCAAATGATAATCTAACATATGGGCAAGTCCACCAATTATCAACAAATGAACGGGACGTCAGAAAATCGATTTGTCTGAAATTTTTACCCCTTATAGTGTGTACTAAGATTGAAAACTTCACCAAGTTGGAACCCTCTAGGACTCACCGTTCGCCAGAAATGCCATATACAAATTTGCCATTTCGACCTAATTCAGGTTTTAACGCGAATTGTTTTCGTATCGTTATCGGCATAAAAAAATTATAAAAATATACGTATCTTATGTGAAAAATTCTCACCTTTCCGAGTATGTTATTCATTTCTGGCTAACTTATCGAAATTAATCTCAAAAACACGTTTTTCGTCGAAAAATCGCTTTTTTTCATGCGCCACCAAATTTTATCTTACTTTTGAATTTTTTATCTGAAAGCTGAGATTTTTTCAGTAAGAAACCCAAATTTGTAGAGTGGGACGGCTATGGGATCCCGCGTGAGCTAAATTCAATTGATGAAAAGTGTATTATTCGCCAATTAGGGGGACCAGTACAGCTTGGTTTCGGAAATTTGGAGTACTCCAAAATTCATTTATTTGTCAACCAAAGCTTATTTCACATCAAAAAAAAATTTTCTTCGAAAAACTTTGTCGTAAGGTTTCAGACACATCGTTGGTACAATTCAACCTCTCAAGGTCCTGCTTTCTTCAGACAGCAATTCTACATCTTATGAACGTAGGGATCGGTAAAAAAAAATTCATGTGAAAAGTTACGGTCAATTATCCAAAATTTCCAAAATTTAGGACACTAATTTGCAAATAACTTGGCCTACACGAAATTGTTCAAAAATTCCCTCGTTCACACGATGAAGATTTCTTTTCTGAACAAAATGAGCCCTCAACGACCTTAATCGGAACAACGATGTGCCTAAAACCTTACGACAAATGTTTTCGAAGAAATTTTTTTTTTTTTATGTAAAATAAACGTTGGCTGAGAAATGAATGCATTTTGGAGTATGGACATACTCCGAATTTCCAAAACCAAGCTGTACTGGTTCCCTTAAGCGTGTGAATAATACACTTTTCATCAATTGAATTTAGCTCACGCGGGATCCCATAGCCGTCCCACTCTACAAATTTGGGTTTCTTACTGAAAAAATCTCAGCTTTCAGATAAAAAATTCAAAAGTAAGATAAAATTTGGTGGCGCATGAAAAAAAGCGATTTTTCGCTGAAAAACGTGTTTTTGAGATTAATTTCGATAAGTTAGCCAGAAATGAATAACATATTCGGAAAGGTGAAAATTTTTCACACAAGATACGTATATTTTCATAATTTTTTCATGCCGATAACGATACGAAAACAATTCGCGTATAAACCTGAATTAGGTCGAAATGGCAAATTTGTATATGGCATTTCTCGCGAACGGTAAGTCCTAGAGCGTTCCAACTTGGTGAACTTCTCAATCTTAGTACACACTATAAGAGGTGAAAATTTCAGACGAATCGATTTTTTGACGTCCCGTTCATTTGTTTATAATTGGTGGACTTGCCCAGATGTATCTTGTTAGTAATAACATGTAAATCTTCAATTCTACTCGTTTTTGCATAAATTCCCTGTTAAAAGTAACCAGTAAGAGATGTCGGTTTCACATCAATTTCCTGTTAAAAGTAACAGGTGATAATCATTCAATTTTCTTATTTTATCTATATTTTATGATCAATTAACATCTTTTTTCGATATTTAACATTGGGGGCATTCCATGACATCTCGATCAAGATTCGGCGTCGATGTCTCAGATTTGTTTGACAATTTTTTGCATAAAAGTACATGCCGAAAAACGCAATCCTAATTTTTTTCAGAATTTTTTGATCCAGCGTCTCTGAAGTATGATTTAAAAACTTGAAAAAAAAAAACACCCACTTTGTAAAATCTGAAAAAAATTCAGAAAAATCTTATGAATTATAACAAAATTTTGGACTTCTATTAGATCATGGAGATCCTATAACTTCAAAAGATAAATAAGGAAAATAAAAAATTGAAAAATTATTATTATTCCATTGCATTTTTGACATCAGAATGAACATAGAAGCTCCTTATAATATGGGCCGAAAAATGTCTATTTGGAGAGTTACAGGAAATCAAATATATTAATATAATATTTAAATTCGCAAATTTATATTTACTAGCTCAGTCGCGCGCTTCGCGCGCGTCAATGACTGATTTTCGGAACTTGCCCATAGTATTAGGATATTGATTGCCCGATCGTCGAGTCACTACTCAAAAATACAGGTGTCTATAAAGATGTTGGTTTGTCTATCTGTGTTGCTCTGCCTAAAAAATTCGCCGAATAAAACTGAAATGAAATAAAAATCGTGGCAAAAGCCTTAACACACGTACGTTGAACCGCAACGAAAGGCTGCAGATTATATACATATATTCAAAGTCAGACAGATGTCAATTTCACTTCTAAGGCAGACAGATGTCAATGTACAGGTTACTGATAATGCGCATACAAATAACGCGCGTTTGACAACGCGGCCGAACGCGACCTATTGATTCAGCGCCGCGATTATCTCGAACCTCGCTCCTTGGAGACAAACGCCCAATCAGAACACGAATAAAATGCTCACAGGATTTCGATTCCTTCTCCTTTATAATTACGGATAAATATTATCTTGATATTTTTGATTCCCTGTAACTCTCTAAATAGACATTTTTCGGCCCATATTATAAGGAGCTTTTATGTTGATTCTGATGTCAAAAATGCAATGGAATAATAATAATTTTCCAATTTTTTATTTTCCTTATTTATCTTTTGAAGTTATAAAATCTCCATCTTCTAATAGGTGTCAAAAATTTTGTTATATTTCATAAGATTTTCCTGAATTTCTTCAAATTTTTCAGACCAAGCTTTTTTGAGTTATAATTTTTTTCAACCAAAAAAGAGGGACCATTTTTAAAAATCTGAAAAAAATTCACAAAAATTGTAAGACTGACGTAGAACAGTTTCCTGCTAGTGAGAATGTGGAACACATTTTTCTTATATTTTTTCGTACTAAATAAAGAAATTTTTTTTCAGGAAAACAAAAAAAATTCTAGTGCAGACAGAGACGTGGTTTGGGAGACATAAAATAATGTGGAACATAATCTCCCAATGCAATGGAGTCATTTTTACCAAAGAATACTCGAGTGCAGAAATGTACAAAACACACACCTCGTTAAAAAAATAAAACGTTCTTCAGCAATCAAAAAAATGAAATTATGAAGATCTATCTAAAGATTATGTTCCACGTTGTTTTATGTCTTCCAAACCACGTCTCTGTCCACAGCGGATTTTTTTTGTGTTTTTTTGAAAAAAACAATTTTTCATTGAGTAAAAAAAAATATAAGAAAAATGTGTTCCACATTCTCACTAGCGGGGAATTGTTCTACGTCATTTATACAATTTTTGTGAATTTTTTCAGATTTTTAAAAATGGTCCTTCTTTTTTGGTTAAAAAAAATTATAACTCAGAAAGGCTTGGTCTGAAAAATTTTTAAAAAATTAGGAAAATGTTTCAGAGCAAGGCCAACGATATAAAAAATTACGGGGCAAATCGGAGATGGTGCGGTCTGGAGGCTAGGTGAATTGACGTGGACAGCCCCATATACAAACATATACATGTACGTGGGAAACACTTATTTTTTAAACCAGGAAGTAATCTGTTATTATCACATATTCATTGCCATGGAGAGTATGCAGTTCATAACATTTCGTATACTGCAGTTCAATAACTTTCACTATATTTAAGTTATTGCATTGCTTTGAGATGGTATAACCTAAACATTTTTCAGAAATCATTGACTTCTCCACTCCTCAAAAATGATGTAAACTGTTGATTGATATAAGAAAAGAAAAGTAACATTTTTCCAAAATTAGGAAGCGTTTCTGAATCCGATACACATATAAATTTATCTAAAATAAAAGTTACACTATCTCGATACAGCACACTTTTTCCAATGAAAATCTGAGTATCAGGGGAAATTTCTAATTGTTCTACAATAAAAGAGCAATAGGCACTACGTGGTAAGGTACACTTTTGAAAGTTTTTTAATATTGATTGATTGATTGATTGATTGAATATATATTTATGCCCTGGTTAGACCTTGGGGCAATGATAAAATACAATTATTGACAAAGAAACACTTAGGTGGTAATACATATAACAAAAATTGTTAGCTAAGTAGCTAGTTCAAGAGCAAAACGGAGCAGGAGAGAATAACTTAAAAACTAGACGGTTATACATACACCGGGGAATGAGAAAAGCCATACAGCAGTATGGAAAAAATAAAATAAAATAAATAAATAATATCCGAGTTGAAGATAAAAGATACAAAATAAAATAAAATAGAAAAAAGAAAGGCAATTAAAAGTACGTACATCAGAAAATTACAATAGAAGAATAAAATAGTATATTAAATAGGTAGGTACACAATGAAAATATAGTTTCGACCACTGCGAAGGGATGAGTTTAGGTAAAGCGAGTATAAAAAGAGCAAAGAGCTAGAAGCAGCGTGTCGACTAATCAGACCCTGTGTCACGATCAAATAGGTGGGCGAAAAGTTTGGTCTTAAACGATTGCAGAGATTGCCCCTCAGTTACCTCCGCAGGAAGAGAGTGCCAAAAGTAGATCGCAGAAAGATAAAATGAGTTGCGGTAGGTGACAGTGCGGTGTTGGGGCACATGAAACACTATAGAGCCCGCCTGGCGAGTTGGTCGACTATCAGACGGTCTATAACGAACGAATAGTTCAGCCAAATAGGACGGCATATTGCCTTGGAGAAGGTTGAAGACCGCGATGCCGAGGAAATAGAGCCGCCTAGATCTAACTGTGAGCCAACCGAGCTGCCTACGGTAGGGCGTAACGTGTTCATCCCTTCGCAGATGGTTGAAAACGAATCTGATCGCAGTATTAATTAGGCGCTGCAGCATTGTATTTAATTCACCAGACAGTTCATTATAAACGAGGCAGCAAGAATCTAATAGTGGGAAGATGAGGGTGACTACGAGCTTGGCCCTCAACTCTCGTGACAGGGCATTTCGATGATATTTTAGTCTATATAGAGAAAAGTTAACTTTTTTTTGACACCGCTAGAATATGACCCCGCCACGAGAGATTGGAGCGCATGATGACACCAAGATTTCGCACCTCATTTACATAAGGAAGTACACTACCATCCACAACAATAGGAGGAAGACTTGCAAGGTCAAGACGATTAATGAAGACTCCGCTGCCCGAAATGAGAACCGTCGACTTGGATAAGTTAAGCTTGAGACCATTTGCCACTGCGTAATTCGCGACAACATTGACATCATGGGCGAGCTTAGCAATCGCTTCAGCAAGCTCGGAGGGAGGACAAGTAAGGTAAATTTGTGTGTCATCAGCAAAGATCGGATGCCGCGTGTACTGTAAATCGGCACCGATATCATTGATAAATAAAGAAAAAAGCAAAGGCCCTAACACCGATCCCTGGGGAACACCTGAATGTGTGTGCAACCAGGTAGAGCATATACCTCGATCGTCTACTACCGCCTGTGATCTTCCCGAGAGGTAAGAATAGACCCATCGTAATGCAACGTCAGAGACACCCAGCCGTTTTAGTTTGACCAGGAGGTGAAGATGGCAAACAGTGTCGAACGCTTTGCTGAAGTCGAAGAGGACTAGTAACGTCAAGCACCTATCATCGACGGCCCGCCTTATGTCATGGGCTAACCTAAGTAAGGCCGATTGGGTGCTAAACCCTACTCTATAGCCAGACTGGTACGGGCCAAAAAGATTGTGGGCGTTAACATAGTCAAGGATCTGCGAGTGGACAATTCTTTCAAAAATTTTGGAGAGTTCGCATAAGTTAGCAATAGGCCGAGTGTCCGACGTGGAACGAGGTGGATTGACTTTGAGCAGCGGACGTATAAACACCGAAAAACTCGCATACTTATCTTCAGTATAATATACTTACCATCAGTATATTTTCAGTTTAAATACGAGGCTAGTATATCATCTTATTTTAAGGTGAAATTCCTCTAATTTAACATGTTTAGTGTGCCTTCCTCTAAAACATCAGTATATCTCTAATCCTCGTACCCGTGGCATTTAGTATATTTTCCTCTAATAATGAATATCCACCATTATGTCATTAAGAGGATATATTATAATACCATGAAATATATTATAATACTTGGAGGGTTCTGCATTTCTTCTAGTTGATAAGAAAAAATTCACACACACACCAATAAGCGGATGTGAAATTCACAAATTTTCTTGCACTATCAGGCCCAATATAACCTACAAAACTTCATAACAAATACTGCCAGTAGGAATATTGTACTTCCGTGTAAATGAATTGATGAGTTCTTCCAGGTCGTTTTTTATGAGCCACTCTTGCACCTCGTCATTCATTGGGTACGTTCGTCTTGCTTGCTTTTTCGCTGAGAGCGCTCACGAATGTCGCTTTCGCCGTTCGTCTTGTCGCTTCGAAGCGCTGCAGTGAAGCGATTCTCGCACCTTTTCACGCGGTAGCCAAGCCGAATGGGCCAAAGTGCTACATGAAAACGTTGGCGCTGACAGCGAAAAAGCTAACAAACCGAACGCACCCATTATCACAGATGATTATTCAGCAAGCTGACACAACGCACCGCAACGCACATACGCACTTCTTCTCCTTTTTTTCCATGTTCCATTTTCCATCCTATGTTGCAATATTGCATCAGTGACCAACGGGCGTGCTGTCTATTAGGAGATCTACTAAAGTTTAGAGGACATCTTCACGATTATGATAAAAGAGGAAAACATACTAAAATAATTAAATGACTGTATTAGAGGACCGAATTAGTATGGAAATATACTAAACACAAGTATGCGGGTTTTTCGGTAAAGGCACGTTTCCAGCTCGACGGAAAGAAACCTAAACCTAGACACTGGTTGAAACGCGTGGCAAGAGGATAGGATAAACTAGGAAGTAACAGGTGTATCACATAAAGTGAAATGCCATCAGGTCCAGCACCACGCGAAGGCGAGGTAGATGACTTAATGAAGGTGAAAACCTTCTCTGAAGTGACGGGTGAAAACTCGAACGTCGCCCTGGCTAGATTCGGATCATCTAACGATGCTAAAAAATCAGTAAAAACATCAGAGTCATTTGATTTAAAAGTATTAGCATCAAGCTCAGCAGCAGCATTAGCAATGCTGATAAACGTTGCGTTAAGTTCATCCGAAGAGAAGAAAGTAAGCAGAGAGGTGATTTGACAAGACCGAGCTTAGCTAGTTCGCGCCATAATTTCACACTATCTGTAATGACCGATAGGGAACGCCAGTTAAAGTCATCAGCTGCCAACCGCATGTCAGTCGAAAGTTGGTCACGAAATTGCCTATATATGGCTAAAGCAAGCACACTACCCGAGCGTCTTGCATGCTTATACCGAGATGTTTTCTTGAAACTGTATGGTCGACAGCGCACGCGCGAGTTTCGGCGTCTGCTCATGCAGGCTAGCCATCCTGAGTTTTAGCTGTCAAACTTTGTTTCGGCGGCTAAGCGGTTGATTTGGATTTTTGAGGCTAGAATCGCGAATAATTGAAGTCGTGATTCGAAAATGCTTGGAAAGCTTTCAGTGTTGAATTTGAAACTCGACTTTAGAGAGAATTGTTGAAATTTATTCGCAATACTGCCTTGCTTCGATGCAATGTATCGGTTTTTTCGAGAATTCGTTTTATTTAACCAAGATTGAAAACTTTTTGTTTGAATGATGGGTACTCTGTAAAAATAAAGCAGGTACGTGAAACCAGTTCATCCAATTATTTTAATTTGTTACAGTCAAAATAACACCTGTACCTGTACTTAAATAAACAAATAAACCAATAAATAACAACCCAAATTCTTTCTATCTACAGGAAATATTGTTAAATGACTGCTGATTAGTTGGCTACTCCTAGAATACATCTGCAACGCCCAATGTCATCGCATCTTTGCCATTCATCGAAACCTCCTATTCAGTTTCATGACATGTAGCGACCATTACCACTTTTGTCGGCTGATGACCGAACTCGTAGATCTTAGGTCGTAGGTTTTTCTACGGTCTAGGTCTTTCTCATAATGGCTTTTTCAGTTTCAAATTAATGCGTGAAATGTATCTTCGAAATACATTTCTTGCTTTCTCATAATGTCAGAGGTAAATTAAGTTCTATAAGTTCTGAAAATGAAGAATAAAGGCGAAGAGGCGGAGAGACCATCATGAAATTCTTGATTTTCAACTTGTGCCGATGGATAAATCCTGTCTTTCAGGTTCTATTTTTGCTCTCAGAGTGAGATTTTATTTGATTCAAACAGTGCGAACATGAAACCCAGGAATAAACTCGATAGAGATTTACGAACCTTCAGGCGTTAGGGAGACGTTACTGAAATTTTGACGAAAACGATTTTTTCATTTTCAAAATTACTAAATAGAATGTAATTGTAAATTCGTTACTACAAGAAGTTTGACGATAGATGAGCTTTGACTAACTAGGAGTGTCCCAGGGTTCCGGTGCACGGATTTTGTTCAAATTTGGAGAGGTATTTCTTTGGCCCAAAATACTAGCCCTCTGATCTTTAATTCCATCTCATAGGCCTTTCTTCTCCTAGAAAATATTATATTATCGTGCAATTCATTAGTCCTTTGCCATGGCTTTAGATTGAGGCAGCGAACTTGAATATATCACTGAAACTTTTTCATTCGAGCATGAAAATGAATATTTCACGCGTTAATTTACTGTAGTGTGCGAGCATCGGAAGTATGCCTGTGTGGGTGCGTTTGGTATGCGTGAGTATTGTCTGAACGCTAGTGTATGAGTGCCGTGTACTTGAAGTATGTAGAGTAGTCAGTAGGACGCCGGACTTTGTAGATACTGGACGAAAATAAAGACGATTGTACAACTATCCACCCAACGTATTCATACCTGCAATTTTTATCCTACAACTTGGGGGCTCAGCCGCGATCGAAAACTTGGCGAGATAGTTGTTGCAGCGAGTTCGGTGCAAGACGATAATGACGACTAAGACGATTTCAAGACGATAATCCATGACGATCTCAAGACGACAAACTAAGACGATTTTAAGACGACAACGACGACGATTTTGAGACGATTTGATGTCGCACGACGTGAAGACGAACCAGTGATTGTGCAGTGAATGAATAGTGATTGTTACAAGTGATGGCGCCAGCAAAAAGTGCTCAGGAGTTCACGGTCACTGAACTAAAAGACATTTTGAAATCGATGGGACAGAGTGCGGCAGGCACAAAAGCCGAACTAATAAGCAGGCTAATGGCGGAAGATCCGAGTGGTGACTGGATACGCGCCGCTAACGAAAGATTCGGACGACAAAATGGTGATGAGCAGATGGACGGTGAAGATGAATCCACGAGAATGACAAATCGCTCTCATGAAGACTGGCAACGAGAAGCAGAAATGCAGCGAAGAGAGAAAGAATTGACGGAACGAGAAGTAGCATTAGCTCGTCAGGAAATAGCATTCCTTCGACGATTAACTGAAGCAAACGTCCCGGTGCCAGACAGGCCGATGGTGCAGGATACTTTTCCGAGAGTTAACGTGAATGCGATTTCGGAGCTTTTGAATGTTTCCGATGGAAGCAGTGCAGGCGTGTACGATAAATGGGAAGCACAAGTGAGATTACTCCAAACATCATACAGACTGGATCAACAGATGACGAAAATTCTCATTGGGACACGCCTGAAAGGCCGAGCGTTGGATTGGTTCCATTCGAAACCTGAACACATAGGAATGGCAGTTGAGGATCTGCTAGGAGAATTGAAGGCGATGTTTTCACATAGGCAGAGCAAAGTCACCATGCGAAAACAATTTGAGGATCGAGTTTGGAAGAGAGGAGAAGCTTTCAGCGACTACTTCCATGAAAAAATCATATTGGCGAATCGTGTTCCGGTTAACGACGACGAAGTCGTTGACTACATCATCGACGGCATTCCGGATTTATCGTTGAGAGATCAGGCTCGCATCCACCGTTTCGATACCACAGCTTCTCTCTTAGAGGCATTTAAGACGGTTACGCTTCGAACGAGGGGATTAACGAACGATAACACCGGTGCGAAGTCCAACGAGCAGTCCTTTGAACAACAGAAGAGCGATGGAAGGGATGAGGCAAGGCCAGATGTGCGTCGTTGTTATAATTGTGGACAACAAGGTCATGTGAGTGTAAGATGTCCATCTAAACATAAAGGATCGAAGTGTTTCTCTTGTGGTGAGTACGGGCACGTGGCACCTAGATGCCCGAAAAAGCGAAGTGATACCAAGGAAACAAACGCGGTACGAAGTCACAGTCTTGTAAATTGTTCGCAGAAGAAATTTGTTAAGAATGTTGTCATAGCCGGTCGCGACGTAAAAGCACTGATAGACACAGGAAGCCATATAAGTTTGATGCGTGCAGAGCAAAAATAAAAATAGGTTCACCTCCGTTGAAAGAGGACGAAATAAGTTTCCGTGGCGTTGGATCGGACAATAATAGAACACTAGGAATTTTAAATGTAAATGTTATGATTGACGACAACTCTTTTGTAGTGAAGGTACATGTAGTCACAGACACACTCATTCAGTACGGGCTACTAATCGGCGCAGATTTCTTAGATACAGTCGAAATGCATGTCAGAAATGGTAAAATTGCTATCTCCAAACTTAGTTATGACTATACTTCAAACCCTGACGTATCGGAATTATCTCTGATAAATGACATACGCGAAGTAAACACGGTCGACGTATCCCATGTACCGAATGGGTATGAAGAACAATTAAGACGAATGATATCCGATTATAGAGTTGATAAGGTGTGCGAGACGAATGTTAGAATGCGCTTGGTTTTGAAAGACGACGAGGCTGTTTATCAAAGGCCTAGACGGTTATCAGTATCAGAAAAGGAGTTGGTAAATGATCAAATTAGTGTATGGTTGCGAGATGGAATAATACGGCCGTCGTTGTCAGAGTACGCCAGCCCTATTGTTCTAGTAAAAAAGAAAAACGGAGCAACTAGATTATGTGTAGACTATAGGCAGATAAACAAGAAAATAGTAAAAGATCGCTATCCGTTGCCTCTGATAGAAGATCAATTAGATGTGTTACAGGGAGCAAGAATTTTCAGTACCTTAGATTTGAAGAATGGATTCTTTCACGTTGCAGTAGATGAAAGCAGTCGGAAATATACGGCATTTGTGGTTCCAGATGGACATTATGAGTTTTTGAAAGTTCCTTTCGGATTATGTAATTCACCTTCTGTGTTCCAGAAATTTATAAGCGTAGTTTTTAAAGATTTGGTAGCTGCAAAAGTCGTATTAACTTACATGGATGACCTTATTATTCCGTCAGCCGATTTGGAGAGTGGGCTGAAAAATCTCGCGTTAGTGTTGAGTGTAGCGTGCAAGTATGGCTTGAAAATAAATTGGAAGAAGTGTTCCTTTTTACAGACCGAGGTAGAATATCTAGGACATATTGTGACGAAAAGTGGCATTCGCCCCTCGGAAGGTAAGACAAAGGCGGTCATGAAGTTTGCAAAACCCACCGACGTTAGGCAAGTCCAAAGCTTCTTGGGATTGACCGGTTATTTTCGTAAATTTATACCCCAGTATTCAACAATTGCACGACCTTTGTCTAACTTGTTGAGAGCGAATGTAGCCTTTGAGTGGAATAAAGAGCAAGCTAATGCGTTTGAACGTCTGAGAGAGATTTTGAGTGACAAGCCTGTTTTGCGACTCTATAATGTAAAAGCCGAAACAGAGTTGCATACAGACGCAAGTATGCATGGGTATGGTGCGATTCTACTCCAGCGAGATAGTGAAGACGGTAATATGCACCCGGTGTATTACGCGAGTGGAAAGACGACGGAAAGCGAATCGCGTTACACTAGTTACGAGTTGGAAGTGCTCGCGATAATTAAGGCGTTAAAAAAGTTTAGAGTGTATTTGCTAGGTATAGACTTTAAAGTGGTTACAGATTGCCAGGCGTTTGTCATGGCAATGAACAAAAAGGATTTGTGTGTGCGGGTAGCTCGATGGGCTCTTTTATTGGAAGAATTTCGGTATTCAATTGAGCATCGTCCGGGCAAAAGTATGTCTCATGTCGATGCCCTGAGCCGTTACCCCCTTCCTTCGTGTTTGGTAATTGACGAGTGCGAAAGTGGCCTTATCGCCCGGTTACGAAAAGTGCAGAACGACGATAGCGACTTGAAAAAGATCATCGATCTTTTGCAACACCAACAGTGCGAGGACTTCATAGTCAAGAACGGACTCTTAGTTAAACAGTGCGACGGCGAGGTGCGCGTGGTAGTGCCGAAAGCGATGCAGTCGCATGTGATCAGACGGGTGCACGAAAATGGTCATTTCGGAGTTAACAAAACGGAGACGCTTTTGAAGCGGGACTATTGGTTTCAGGACATGCGACATAAGGTGGAGAAGGTTATACGAAATTGTTTAAGTTGTATTTTAGCTGAGAAGAAACATGGCAAGCAGGAAGGCTTTCTGCATCCCATAGACAAGGGCGACGTGCCACTGGATACGTACCACATCGACCACGCAGGGCCGTTGCCTTCTACAAAGAAAAGTTATTGTTATATTTTCGCTGTTATAGACTCTTTTTCAAAGTTTGTTTGGCTTTACGCAACCAAAACGACGAATGCTGCGGAGGTGTTAAATCGACTACGAAAGCAGGCAGGGATTTTTGGGAACCCGCGCAGGATTATATCAGATAGAGGATCGGCGTTTACATCCGTCGCCTTTGAAGAATATTGTAAAGAGGAAGGTATTCAACATACCTTGATTACGACGGGCGTTCCTGGAGCGAATGGCCAAGTTGAACGTGTCAACCGCACGTTAAAACCACTGTTGACGAAGCTAGCCGCGCCGAAAAAAGAAGAATGGCATAAGTACTTGGAAACTGCACAATGTTATCTAAATGCAACCCCAAGCCGAAGTACTAGCGTGGCGCCGTTTGATTTGTTATTCGGAACTCGAATACGAATGAAGAGCGATCCGACGATTAGAGAGGCTATAGAAGAAGAGTGGGCAACTATGTTAAAGGAGGATCGCGACGAATTACGAAGACAAGCAAAGGAAAAAATATTAAAGGTTCAAGAGGAGAATAGAAATTGCTATAACAAAAAGAGAAAAGGAGCAATCCAGTACAAGGTTGACGAATTAGTGGCTATAAACCGAACGCAGATTGCACCTGGGTTGAAATTAGCTGCAAAATTTCTTGGCCCTTATCAAGTCACAAGAGTCCTTAGAAATGACAGATACTGTGTAGAAAAGATCGGAGAACATGAGGGACCGCGTCAAACTACGACAACAGCTGATTATATGAAGCCCTGGATAAACGACGACAGTGACGAGTCACTCACCGACGAGGACATCTGAGGACAGATGCCCGATCAGGATGGCCGACTGTAGTGTGCGAGCATCGGAAGTATGCCTGTGTGGGTGTGTTTGGTATGCGTGAGTATTGTCTGAACGCTAGTGTATGAGTGCCGTGTACTTGAAGTATGTAGAGTAGTCAGTAGGACGCCGGACTTTGTAGATACTGGACGAAAATAAAGACGATTGTACAACTATCCACCCAACGTATTCATACCTGCAATTTTTATCCTACATTACCATATCTTTTTTTTTGTTTGAAAAATTTTTTTACCTTTTATTTTTATTAAAAAAGTTTAATCATTAAAAAAAAAAAAAAAAAAGATGGTAAATTAACGCGTTAAATATTCATTTTTATGCTCGAATGAAAAAGTTTCAGTGATCTATTCAAGTTCGCTGCATCAATCTAGCGTCTAGAGCCATGGCGACCCTACTGAAAATATTCATGTGATAAATCACATGATGTTATGAAAGAATTTTGAATGTCATTTATCATATGATTTGTCTTGTGAATTCGCTAAAATATATGAGAAATCACATAATAAATCACATAGGCACGAATCATCAGATATAGTATATCAAAAATCATATGGTCAATCATATAGTTTATCATGTAATTTGTTTTGTATTATATCTGATGATACGTGGTTATGTGATTTATTACGTAATTTCTTATATATTTTAGCAAATTCACAAGACAAATCATATGATAAATTACATTGAGAACTCTTTCATAACATCATGTGATTTATCAGGTGAACATTTTCAGTAGGGGAAGGACCAATAAATTGCACGATAATAATATTTTCTTGAAGAAGAAAGGCCTATGAGATGGAATTGAAGATCAGAGGGCTAGTATTTTGGACCAAAGAACCACCTCTCCAAACTTGAACAAAATCCGTGCACCGGAACCCTAGGACACTCCTAGTAAGTTAAAATGTCCTAGAAGAGAATTTGCATTGAACTGGGCTACCTTAATTAGCGATTGAGATGGTGCTCTAGACGGAACGAGTGCAGGTGGTGAAAGTCACGCCAGTTTGTCGATGTCGGCGTTAGATTTGATGGTGATGACGGGGGCCCCGTCAGCTTTACACTGAGAGAATTTTATGATAGCGTGTACGATATTAGAATGGTATAATATGGAATGGTATTGTATGGTTCATAATAACATAAGAGATGGTAACCATTACCATCTCAGTGGTAGATTTTTTTGTACAGATCGTGAATTTTTTTATACAGATGGTAAATATTATCATCCGGGTGTTGAATTCAATCATCGCTATTACTTCGGCTATTACAATCGGTTGTTAGTGTGTTTTCACAATAATGCGATAGTAGTATTTACTATAAAATTCTCTCAGTGTACGCACGCGAATTGTGGCCGATCTAATCCAGACATACTTATAGCCCAGTTCGGATGCTTTAGCTTTCACACGGCGAAGCATACCATAGACGTCGGAAGGGACAAACTCATTGATGAAGATCATCCCAGGACGATTCAGGTCAAAGACCTCACGGACAGGTAAGTCCCCTTTAGCCCGCTTCATAGAAATAATATGATCACGTACCATTGCTGATTTAAGGGTAACTATCAGAGACTTAGTGCCCGATGCAGCGGACGATGACGGACCAGGCTCACTGTCAATTGCACTATGTGACCTTCTACGCAAGAAGTGGACTTGGGAGACTTCACTTAGCTGCTCTGAGCTTCCTAGCGCGGCAAAGATCTTCTGGACAATCATCATAGGCGCATCGTCGATGGAGACAGGAATGCCCGCCAGAATAACTTCTTCTGGAGTAGAGGGTAGTGGCCCAGAAGGAGAGGCCCTAATGAGTTCTAGCTCACGCAATAGTTGGGCATTGCTAGCTTCTAGCTGAGCTATGCTGGCCTCAAGATGAGCAATTTGGTCTACATGACTATCCACCTTGGCGATCAGTTCTGGCAAACAGTTCAATTTATTAGCTATCTCATCATTAATTTTAGTCTGCCTAGTTATGACTGCAGCTAACTCTATATTAGTTTTGTTTGCTTGGTTAATCGAATCTAACAATCTGTCCAATAGAGCTTTATCCATTATAGGCGGTTCGGTGTTTTCAAAATTGGTAGTTCTAAAGTTATTAAAGTGTGCAAGGCAGCAAGGATTGGCACTTTTATACTGGACATAGATTGCACCACACCCTGGGTGAAACAGGTGCTTGCATTCAGGGCAATATTGGAGGTGTTTCGAATGAGAATTGGTATTTCCAATTGTAATATTCATTTTGTTGATGGCGCATTGCCAACATATGACACGTATCCTTGTAATTTTTTAATTTTCTCGACAAATCTGTAAAATAACTGTGTTTACTTTCAAATCTCATTGCCCAAAATGCTCTTAATGGGCCCATTTTTCGAATTATCCCGGGGTAATGTGTGATGAAATGGTGTTTCGGTGTTAAATAAGTGTCATATGCTTTCATGTAAGTAGAGTGGTGTTGTTCTATTAGATCTTTCAAGCGATGCATCATTTCATTTGTTATTTCAGGATCGGAACAAATTTTTATAATTTTTATCAATAGCAGAATAGTTCTCCATTTAGCAAGGTAATTCCATGAAGTTTGCTCACAACGTCTTGTAATATTAGCAGTAAAAATAATACAAGGCACCATGTTTGAGCAGCTCCTTGTCTAATTTTACCCCCTGTTCCGTCCAAACGAATCGGACTTGGTTCATTAGCCCTATTGCATAACCCATAATCAAAGACATTGATTCTATGATTAAGTTCTTCGAGCGAAATTAGGTTATCGTCAACTATAGTTTTAGCAAACATTTTTATTTCGCCCTGGCAAATCCCTTCTAATAAGTCATGCATGATATCAGCCGTATGATTTTTTCCCATGCGATAATGCTTCAGTTCATTAAATTTAGTCTTATTTTTGACCCCGTAAATATTTGTTACGTTTTTTGTCCCTTAGTATCTGTAGCTTTTTCAATTTGATTTGCATGGTTTTCAAAAGACTCACTATCTCCAATTAACTCCTCATTTTCAGTACAAGTTGTTCGAGCCATACTCTTGTGCATTAAGCAAATCCTACAGTAATAGTCTGCATTGAAGCACTGAACCATACCAAATAATATCGTACCACCTAAATTGTCATGGCTTAACGCTACCAATGTTCCCTCTATATGAGCATTCAATTTTGCACAAAAAATTCCTTCTGTTTCTAAAACCTTCAAATCTTCTACGATTACCTCCAATATAGGATTTACTCCAAAATTTTTCAGATCTTCGTTGTAAGTTAAAGCAAGTAAGTGAATATTTTTTAAGTAAGAATTAATATGCATGGGTAATATTGACTAGTAAGGTTTGAATATCATAATAGGATAGGTAGCGACATCTCACTTAGAGTAGGCAGATAGGTAATAGCTATTGTAAACATCTTTTTCTGGGAATCAAGAAACAATGCGACCTTTTGTCCTGTTTCGTCGGGTAGTAACACGTAAGGCGTCGAGTGTATCGGAACTAATATGTAACTAGCGAATACTCTTACTGTCCAAAGATTTAATGAAAGTAGATATTCTTTAACAAAGTATAGGAGTCTGCACTTATTAAAACCTAGACGAATCCAAATCCACTGTCCAACAGGTTATGGGCCCAGGGAGAATCGTAGCGAGACGTCTAGAAGTAATCGGCTTTATCAATTCGCGCGAAAGAAGTAATCGGTAAGCGTGCTCGTGTTGAAAGTGTTGAAAAATCAGTAAGAAAGATGTCGGAAGATCACATGACGCGGTCGATGGCGAAATTCGACGGAACAAATTTCCAATTGTGGAAATTTCAGATGGTGTTACTACTCGTGGCCCAGGACATTTATGATGTCGTCAACGGGGATCGAATACATCCCGGCGACGGAGCAGCGGTTGCGGCAACGAGAAAAACATGGGTAAAGGACAATGCAAAGGCCATGTTCTTGATCTCTGCCGCAATGGACTACTCGCAGCTATCATATTTAGCCACGTGTGTTAGCGCGAAAGGGATGTGGGATAAACTCAGTTCGATCCACGAACTGAAAACAGCATCCAACAAACTGCTTCTTCTACAAAAATTTCATGGATATAAAATGGCGGATAGGGACTCGGTCGTTCGGCACGTAGCAAAAATTCAAAGCATGGCGCAGCAGCTCAGCGACCTAGATGAAAGACAGTCAGACTCGGCTGTAATGGCGAAAATCCTAGGAAGCCTACCAAATAAATACAACGCTTTGATCACAGCGTGGGACAGCGTCGCGCCGGATCATCAGACAATACAGAGTCTACAGGAACGCCTGATAATAGAAGAAAAACGATTGTCTAACGACGATGAAATTTCAAATGCTTTGGCTGCCACAACGCTCAGAGAAAAAAGGAAGGTGCCAAACGACACCGGCAACAAGGAACAGCATTCAAACAGTGAAACCAGACGTCCTGTTCCTGAGTGTTTTTACTGTGGAAAAAAGGGACATATAAAAAGGTTCTGCAGGAAGAAGAAACGTGACGAAAAGAACGGAAATCCAGCTGACGGCGAAAACAGTGGTGGAAGTTCGAGCTCAGGTGCGTGCGCATTCATCGTTACAAACGATAGCAGTGCCACCGGGAGTGAAAACAGTGTCACAAGAGAAGGCAACTATGATAAATTACCGACGAAGCAACAGGTAGAATATCTCTTGTCAGGACACTAAGGAAATCTGGATTACCAATAGCGAGGCGTCCAGACATATCACTTTCCGCAGAGATTGGTTGACCGACTTCCAGTCGAGCACGAACGAAACAGTTTACGTGGGAGATGACGGCACATGCGAAGTGCAAGGCAAAGGCACCGTCCATATTGAAAAACTCGTGAACGGCGTATGGGAGAAGGGATCTATACGTGATGTGTTATATGTACCGACGATGAAAAAGAACCTTTTCTCTGTAGGTGTATGTACCGGGAACAATTACGAAGTGCGTTTCAAGGGACAAGGTGTAGTGATACTTTCAGGGAACTTAACTGTGGCACAGGGTGTTAGACAAGGAAACGATATCTTTCGTATGTTTTTCAGAAACACAAGACATATCGAAGCAAACATAACGGGTTGTGAACTAAAGATTTGGCATGAACGGTTAGGTCATGTAAACAAGGAGACAATACTGCGAATGGCAGAAAACGGCATGATAAAAGGAGTGAAGTTGAGTGATGCGAACAATTTCTTTTGTGAAGCATGTCAATTCGGCAAGTCTCACCGAAAGACATTCGACAAGCAAAAGTCAAGCAGACTGTCAGTTCCGGGAGAACTATTTCATAGCGACGTGTGCGGTCCATTACAAGTAGAATCAGTCGGTGGTGCCAGACATTTTCTTACTTTTAAGGACGATGCTTCCGGATTTCGTGTGATTTACTTCATCAAACACAAGTCTGACGTGGTGGCTAGATTCAAGACGTTCGAGCGTTACATAGCCAACAAATATGAAGAGACTGAGGACTGACAATGGAACCGAGTATTGCAACAGGGAGATGATGGAGTATCTCGCCAGTCGAGGGATCCAACATGAGCATACGGCTCCATATACACCTCAACAGAATGGTAGGGCGGAGAGGGACAATAGAACGATCGTCGAGAGTGCGAGGACGATGTTGCAATCTGCAAATCTACCAAGGTATTTATGGGCCGAGGCTGTGGCAATAGCGGTGTATATACTCAACCGTACTACAACAATGAAGTCGAAAGACACCACTCCGTATGAGGTATGGACAGGCAAGAAGGCAAGTCTAACGCATCTTAGAATTTTTGGATGTTATGCATATATGCACGTACCAAATCAACAAAGTGTTACGACCTGGATTATAGGTTTATTATTCTGAGATTTCGTAGTTAGACACTTTGAATTTATGTTTCTAAGATTGGTCGAGTTCTGTATTTCTTACCGAGTCGTGAATAACTAGTTCCGATGATTGTCGTTTAGCTCGTATCTGTTGAGGTAATGGCTATTTAACAGTCACTACTATGCGTAGTTGAAATAATTATTAATGAAGTTCGTTTTCAATTAACAATATTTATTTAACAACAATTAATTAAACAATCTGCACAACAATTTTGTATGTTAATCAAACACTTGGATGTTGATTAATTTTGAGTTATAGTTTATAGTTTTATGATAGTTATTTTATAATGTTAAACTGTTTCACCAAATTATTCAGAGTTGATTATTATAAGATCTATGATTCTATGAGTTCGATCTTTACTTATTGAGATTCTGTGACTAACTGTCTGATATTCTGTAAAAAGGACCTCTCCTCGCGGCCACGCGAAGGAGGGGCTCTGGAAAACTCGCGGGAAAGCGAGGTTTTTTCTATTGGTAAAAAACACATAAAACAAAAGCGGGAAAAAATGTGGTTGGATAGAACTGCATTTGCGCGAGACGATTGGGTCAGAGGCCCAAGCGTCGAGACGCTAAAGAGGGATGCTGGAAGCGTCTATGTTTTATCCTCTTTTAAACAAAGTGATCTTTGTCTTCCAAAATTTCCGCTTTTGGTCTTAAAATTCTAAGGGTCTTGAAGATTTATGTTTCCTCAATAAACTTAGTTTCTAGATTTTCAAAGTTTACTTTAAGATTTCAAATATCAAATTTATGGTTTCTTGAGTGTTTCCAGATATATTCGTTTCGTGAGAAAAGAAGAAATAATTGTTTATATTAACTTGGATTGTTTATCTAAAAGTATAGGTTTATAACTAAAAGTAAAGTAATATAAAAGAATAAAGGAAAAAATTATAAATGGGATTACATCAAGGGATGAAATATCTAAGATCTGATGATATTTGCATGTCAATGATCATACCTTCAGTATGATGTAGGGTAACTACTATACCGATAGACGGCTCTCAGCCTAGGACGTAACAAAAGGTCGAAACTCGATTCAAAAGCAAAAAAACTCATATTAGTTGGTTATCAGGCTGAATCCACTAATTACCATTTATTTGATCCAGTAACGAGGAAAGTTACCGAGTCTAGAAGTGTGACGTTCAACGAAGGCGGCAAGAGGTCAGAAGGAGCCCCAGCGCAGCTTGAACTCCTCACACAACTAACTTTTCGTAGACCCGAAGAAAACGAAGAAGCAAATAAAGAGGTCGAAGAAGTCTTTCTCGAAGCCGAAGATGACATCGATGAGAATGAACGTGAGATGGGTGAAGCGCAAGATCAGCACAACAGAAACGCTGACGCAACCCAAATGCAACTCCGTGACAGAAACGTGATTAAGAAGCCGCACAGATATGAGGTGAACATAGCAGAGTGCGAAGAACCCTCCTCCTACGAAGAAGCCATGTCGTCAGCTGACGCAGTTCACTGGCAGAAGGCTATTCAAGAGGAATTAAAAGCCCATGAGACAAGTGGCACATGGAAGATCGTACCAGCTGAAGACCAGCTGAACGTCATCGATTCAAAGTGGGTGTTCAAAAGAAAGAGAAATGCAGCAGGAGACATCCAGAGGCACAAGGCTCGCCTATGCGCGAGAGGTTTTCTTCAACGACCAGGTCAAGAGTATCTGGAAACATTCTCGCCTGTGGTGAGATACGATTCAATAAGAGTGTTTCTAGCGATAGTTGCGTGCAATGATCTGGAAGTGATACAGTTTGATGTGAAAACCCCGTTTTTGTATGGTAGATTAGATGAAGATGTATATATGGCAATCCCAGAGGGATTAAGTGTGCAGAATGAACACAGGCCTAGCATTTGTAAGCTTGTAAAGGCTCTGTATGGTTTGAAACAAGCGTCCAGGTGCTGGAATCGCGAGTTTAAGTTATTCCTGATGCAATTTGACTTTAAGGAAAGTGATGCGGATAAGTGTATTTTCATCAGTGAAATAGACAATGAAAAGACATATCTAATTCTATTTGTAGACGATGGACTCATAGCGGCTAAGAGTCACAGCGTCCTTGATAAGATAATAGAAGCGTTAAGAGGATTCTTCGAGATAACAGTAGGAACCGTAGAAACGTTCGTAGGTCTTCAGATTGAGAGAGATAGGAAAAATAGACGAATGTTTGTACATCAAAAATCCTACACAGAACAAATAATAAGAAAGTATAGAATGACAGAAGGGAGAGCGATAGACATACCTGCAGACCCTCATGCAGTCTTGCAGCCTGTCAGTGATAATGAAACAGCAATAACAAATGTACCTTTTAGAGAAGCTGTAGGCTCACTATTATTTTTGTCTACTGTGTCTAGGCCAGATATTTCTTTTGCAGTGAACTCAGTAAGCAGGTTTTTAAATAACCATAGCGAAAGCCATTGGCAAGCGATCAAAAGAATCATACGCTATCTGATAGGCACAATAGATCTAGGAAGAGTATATCAAAGGGAAAGTTCTACGATAGATAAATTTTTAACTGGATATTCAGATTCAGATTATGCAAGCGATCTGTGTACCAGAAGATCAACCACTGGCTACGTCTTTACATTATAGCAGGTGGCCCGATAACTTGGGCATCTCAGAGACAAAAGATGGTGACGTTGAGCACCACTGAGGCAGAGTATGTCGCTGCTGCGACGGCTGCCAAAGAATGTGTGTGGTTGAAAAGATTGTTAAAAGATTTTGGGTATGAGTCTGATACTATGTGTGAACTGCTTGTGGATAACCAGAGCGCAATTAAGCTATCGAAAAATCCAGAGTTCCACAAACTCATCAAGCATATAGACATTAAGTACCACTATATCAGAGAGAAGGTAGAAAGCGGAGAGCTTTTAGTCAGATACGTTCCTTCAGAACGACAACTGGCAGATATTTTTACAAAGGCGCTGCCAAAGCAACGTTTTTGCGACATGAGAAGTAGACTAAAGATGCAGCAACTATCAGGATATTCAAACAGAGGGGATGTTGACCAGTAAGGTTTGAATATCATAATAGGATAGGTAGCGACATCTCACTCAGAGTAGGCAGATAGGTAATAGCTATTGTAAACATCTTTTTCTGGGAATCAAGAAACAATGCGACCTTTTGTCTTGTTTCGTCGGGTAGTAACACGTAAGGCGTCGAGTGTATCGGAACTAACATGTAACTAGCGAATACTCTTACTGTCCAAAGATTTAATAAAAGTAGATATTCTTTAACAAAGTGTAAGTCTGCACTTATTAAAACCTAGACGAATCCAAATCCACTGTCCAACAGGTAAGTTGTGGATAGTAAAGTAAAATCCCCCGATCTTATGATTGCCCGCTCTACTACCTTGCGCATTGCAAATTTCAAATTCGTCGAAATATATTTGTAATTAAATTGTGTGAACATTATCTTCAAAAAAATTATTTATTTTTTACAATTCGCCATCAACAAAATGTGTGTACGCAGAAGAATTAGGTTCATTTTTTTTTTAAATGTACTGTAAAACGTCATCGTGTTGTAAGAGATACCTTAAATTTTCTAGAATAGGCACATATGAATAAGTACAAGTGACAGGTACTTGTTTGTATATTTTTAATTGTTCATCATGAATTGAGTCGAATCTTAATCCATGTGATTTTTTAACTGGATGTATCATTTGTTGTTTGAGGCACTGCCTCCTTTTGTACTTTGTTAATTGATTAGTAAATGCAAAACGCATTGCATCAAAAAGAGATTGGCATTGTCCCGAATCTGCAATTTCTATAAGAACATCATCTAGGAATGGGAAAATTAATTCTGTCGTAGGTACACTGTGATATTGTATCGATCGTTATATCAGGAAGACGTAATGAATACAAATTTGAAATAAAACTGGATACTTTTTCTTCAATATTGTGATCATCTTTGTTAGCTGTTACATAAGTTTCCGAATCATTTTCATATATTTGTTCAATTCTATTCCCATCTACTTGTTCCTCCAAAGAATCTACAGCGTTACTACACGATGCATTTGCAAAATCATTTTCACAATGAGACGGTATTGTTTTACTATTACATCTTGAAAGATGTCTTCGAAAACCACTGTACGTTGTACATACAGCAGGGCAGTTAGAGCAATTTAAAATTAATTTTCGTCCCTCAAACAACAAATGTTCTGATAGTAAATGCTTACAAAGGTTTCTAATGTCGGGAAAACTCAAGTCACATTTGAAACATTGAAAACTCATTTTCATGCAAATGCAGTGCAGCCTCTACTATGAATATGTGCCCATTCGATAAACTATCAGTATAAAAATTTTGCTATAAGTAAAAGAATAATAAAATAAGTAGGCTAACCAAAATAACGAAAATCAACAATAATCTTACATTTAATCTTCAGCCGATCTGTTTTCAGTCTTTTTCAGCTATGTCTTTCATAGCGGTAATCCTAGAATGAATATCTATGATCTTCGGCGTAACGGTGCAACTGATTTTGTAAAAGTGATGTTGCAGATACAGCCAAAAACTTGATAGATTTTTATCGAAAGTTGTGTCAAAAACGAAATGTGCCTCAAACAGGAAATCCACGGCTTCTATAGAATCCAATGAAGGAAGCAAGATATAAAAATGATCGATTGCTAAAAAATATTGATTAATAGCGTTTTTATTAGGTCCCACTGCAATTAATTTCGGCTGCTCATATTTTTCTCGTTCAAGAGATTGTAAAGGCGTTCCACTCTGCAAAATAATTTAATATTCATTTTACACTGACAAATTCATTTATCTATTCAGTGTAATTTACAACAATCTTTTAATCACTAACCGGATTAAAAACGATAAGGTTGTCGATATTATTTTCCTTTTTGCCCCTTGCTGCAGCCTTTCTTCCTTTAGCGACTGGTGGCAGTAATAGAGTTAATGCCAATATTGCATTAGTCTGCCTATCCCAATCTAAAACATTCAAATCCACACGTATGATGAGTAAAAAATGATGAAGTCTAGTAAATGATGTTGCGTGCCATACTTCGCTAGATAGAATTATATATTACGTCGCTATCGATAATTGCTATATTACTCTAGGACCCGCGGAGCCGAGGGTCGACGTGCCATTCGAACCCAAGGCAAGTGGGCAATGAATGCCTTGCTTATATTTCCCAGACATTTGGCAACCAATAATGTGGAAAAACGTAAATCACCTCAACTTTTTAGCTGTCATTGCTTTACAGCTCCTTTTACTTTCCCTAAAAATTTCAACTCTATTGTCTAAGCATGCATCGCCTCGAACCCTTACCTCTCCTCCATATAGTCCTTCCAAGAAACTGAATGTTTAAACAATCCTTACTCCAGCCTCCAAACTTCCCACTCTAAGAATTCCTGACCAATCCTCACATTTAAACAAATCTCCCACTCGCCTAATTCAACCAATCAGCAGAAATTAACAATATCCTACCCTTACTCAATTTTCTTTTCCACACCCACTAACGCCAACGACCAAAAATTAACTCCAACCTTTCTTCAGTCAAGTCCAAAAAATCAAACGCAAAACAACTAAAAACCTTAAACATATCAAGTCTATCCGCAAATCTTCAACCATAAACATATTTATCCACTCTTACTCTGTCGCTAATCCATTAAAATCATTTACTTTCAACATTATCCTTTTTATTCATTCACTTTATTAAATTTTATGTTAAGTTTTGTATTCGAAAATATATTTCAAGTTTGTTGTTAATATCATTCTTCAGCAATTCATTTCTCACCTAAACAATCTAATCCTAAACAAGAACTAGTCACACAAGGACGTTGTCGGCGTGTGATACGTTACAAATGATATTCACAATATATCCAAAAATAAAGAAATTTCTTTACCAAGCAAATTTTCATTGGCTTTTTCCACTATGTAAAGTTTCAATATATCATTTGCACAATTTGGAAAGTTTTTTGATAAGCCATCAAAAATGCTTTTAGGTTGCAGAAGCTCAAACTCAATTTGGATCTGAAATATAATAATACAGCAACTTCGATATATACAAGGTTCAATTGTATAATGATAAGTAGGAACATTATTATTATATCATCGAACAGAATATGAAATGGAAGTATCTTTACCAGTTCTGGCATGCCCACAAATCTAGGGAATGTTGTATAAAACTCATCGTTCATACAATTGGCTCTTCGATATGCAAAAGTCAATTTAGTTTTTTCATTAATTATTTCTTGATCAATCGGTTCTTCATTCGAAGTCACAGGAGATTCATCAGATACATTCTCTCCTTTGTGGTTTTTTGAGCGATTTTGTCTTGTAGTGTTGGCGATTGCTGTTTCTATGTACCCGGTTCCTGTATTCGGGTTATAATAGTGTTCCTGAAATGCAATGTTAAATTTGGTTAAACCGATAGTCAATTGAATTGCATTAAAATGAGGGTAGTCATACTATATGAATCATATTATGAATGGAACATTGTAAGAATCGAAATATTTTGTCAACCATTGTAAGAATTCTGCCACGCTTGGAAAGTCTTCCATGGAAACTAAACCGAAGATGCCTTGTGATACTGCAAATTTTTTTTTTTTTTTTTTTTTTTTTTTCAAGTTTTGGTACGTTTTTGCGAACTCACGTGACCAAGTGGTCCACCTGAATTCTTCATATTTCGAAATATTTCTATAACGGCCTTGGCATATCCACATTTATCGACTCTATTTAGTCGTCGTTTTTCTACAGTCTTAATGTTTATTAACTCTCGGGCTATAATTTTGACTAAAAGTTACCGTGTTTTATCAGTCAATATTTTCTCTCGACGATACTCTTCCAGTATGTTCGATCCACAAGGATTTTCATTAATCAGTGTTAGCAGTCTCTACAAGGATAAGGAAAAGAGGAAGGTACATGATGCTAACAAGTTTACACCAACGCGTGAAAAATATTGAATTTGTGGAATATTAGTGATGGATATGGTTTTGTAAATATATTTGAAAATATCATGCGAATGTGTCAAGGGAAAATAACAACGAATACAAAGTTCATATTCACCTGTTTTACTGAAGTAGCATCAATTATACGCTTGTTAGTAAGGCGTGTGATCGGAATTTCTCTTAATGCTTGCTGGTCGCTATTGTTAGGGGATCTTTTGTTCTTATTGGAAGCTGGTAAGTGAGTCATTGGGACCCCATCATTGAACACTACTGTACATACATATATAAAATCGCAAAATTTTTAATACATATAGATTCAGATCTTCAGATTCATTCTCTTCAACAATGATTGTAATATTTTTTTCTCTTAAATTCAATTTTATTGTGCTATAGTCAAAAATGTTTTCGTTGCTGTTTAAAGAAACTGTATCACTCGTACCGGAAGATTTTGAAGAGCATGCACCTGCTAAAAATAATAAGAAGAATATTCTATCACTGATTGTTTGCACTTATATGGAACTCTCACTCTCTCATAATTTCTGTGATACAAATAAGCTACAATCTTACAGATATCCCTCAAGCTCGGTTCATCGAGTACTATTTGAATTAGAACGCCTTTTTGCGACATTTCGATGTATTTCATGATGAAATTTTCCCGTAACTTTGCACCATTCGCATCAGCGAATGTAAATATTTTATCAGTTAGGGCGGGAAACAAAGCTAGAGCTATGAGAAAATAATATGTATAAATTACTTCAGTGAATGTCCAACGTTTCTATAAGATTAGGCCTGTGACGTATATATACATTGAGGTGGTTCTTATTTTGGGTATTGTTGAAATTTAATACAGACGCCCCCAAGAATCCTTCAAAATATATTTTAAAAAAAAGTGTGTGTGTGGCGTAATACGTACAGTCCTGATCATTAATGGTTTACCCGAAAAATCATCGTCGTTTAACATGGTTTGAACTCCACTAGCGTCACCATGCGCCCACAGTCGACGTTTAGCAGACAGCGCGCGCGTCAACACAGATCAACAATGTTGCTTGAATGACTTGAAGTTGTAGCGCTACGCATATTTCTCGAACGAAGCGTCTGCTTGTCGACTCGTCGATTTGAGTCTATGCTACATGAGTCGAAAATCCGAGCGCAGCTATGTTCATGTTAAAACCATTAATGATCAGGACTGTACGATAGAGATGAAACTGCTTTCTTGTTCAACGAAAAGACTTAAGGCTTAAGACTTACATGTAAGTATATCTATAAATATAAAGATATACCTATGTATATCTTATTCAGGTATATGTCAATCTCACACTTTTGGATGCACTTGAAAATTTTCGGTCCCCTGCCAAAAGAAGTTTCACTTCAAAAATGCCTGTAAAGTTTGTGCCCTCGATATTAATATTAACACGTGCCTTAAAGCGACCAAAATTTAAAATGCAAAATACATGTATTTTTGCGCGCCGATTGTACGGAAATTGTTATCTCACGAGATAATTGATCATAAATTGTCAAATTTGGCTTAGTTGTTGCCAACAACAAGAAGTACAAAAAAGTATTTTTATTATGTTTTTTTTTCGACGGTAAATTTCCGAAATATGAACATAACTTTTTTCTCCTATTTGCAACAGAACGGAAATTTATTTTCGACAAAAAATATATTGAAAATACTTTCTTGTACCTCATGTTGTTGGCAACAACTAATCCAAGTTTCAGAATTTTTGATCAATTATCTCGTGAGATGACAATTTTAATACAATCGATGCACAAAAATACATGTGTTTTGCATTTAAAAGTTTGGTCGCTTTGAGGCACGTGTTAATATTGATATTAAGGGCTCAAACTCTACAGACATTTTTTTGAATATATTTGTAAGTATTCGTGGGGACGTCCGTATTCAATTTCAAAAATACCCAAAGTAAGAACCACCCTAATATACCGTCTGTTTGCTCGGAGGCTTCGCAGTAACTCCAGTTGCGGAACGTCAGACAGGTACAGTCGTCCACGGCGTGGGTAGCCACGCTGCGCTGTATTATCGGTATGGCGCGCCACTGAACGACGCCGTTGAAGTATTGAACTCCACAGCTTATGATCACGTGGATCGAACCTAGACTGTGATCTACTATACCATACATAATAGTCGAGCAGTGAGCCATACCGATAATACAGCGTAACGTGGTTACCCAGGCCGTGGATGACTGTAACCGTATGGCGTTTTGCAACTGGAGTTACTGCGAAGCCTACAAGCAAACACGCGGTACATAAACACATGCAAGCACGTTACCAGTACGTGCGTGCCGGTGCATAGGGTTTGAAGCGAACCTTTAGAGACGAGTATTCAACAATCATGCATACAATACACTTTTACGCGTATTGAATTACGTAACAGGCTTCTACAAATTGTTTCAAGATCTACCATTGGCAACGATGTCATGGTATTGGGAGGGTTCATTTATTTTCGCCCACTCCCCGTCTTCCCCAAATTGTAGGACAAAATACAATATCGATGATTTTTTGAGCTAGCGAAAATAAAATCAGTTCTGAAATTCATGTTGAACGGTGGAAATCTATATCAGCCCACTTCTGTATCTTGAAATCCATACTCTGACGCGTAACTAGACAGTTCTTAGAGATAAATCATTTTTTCGTATATATCGATGATTTTTTGAGCTAGCGAAAATAAAATCAGTTCTGAAATTCATGTTAAACGGTGGAAATCTATATCAGCCGACTCCTGTATCTTGAAATCCATACTCTGACGCGTGGAAAGACAGTTCTTAGAGATAAATCATTTTATAGTATATATCGATGGATTTTTCGAGCTAGCGAAAATAAAATCAGTTCTGAAATTCATGTTAAACGGTGGAAATCTATATCAGCCGATTCCTGTATCTTGAAATCCATACTCTGACGCGTAAATAGACAGTTCTTAGAGATAAATCATTTTATCGTATATATCGATGGATTTTTTGAGCTAGCGAAAATAAAATCAGTTCTGAAATTCATGTTAAACGGTGGAAATCTATATCAGCCCACTTCTGTATCTTGAAATCTATACTCTGACGCGTAAAAATACAGTTCTTAGAGATAAATCATTTCATCGTGTATATCGATGGATTTTTTGAGCGAGCAAAAATGAAATCAGTTCTGAAATTCATGTTAAACGGTGGAAATCCATATCAGCCGACTTCTGTATCTTGAAATTCATACTCTGCCGCGTAAAAAGACAGTTCTTAGAGATAAATCATTTTATCGTATATATCGATGGATTTTTGAGCTAGCGAAAATAAAATCAGTTCTGAAATTCATGTTAAACGGTGGAAACCTATATCAGCCGACATCTGTATCTTGAAATCCATACTCTGACGCGTAAAAAGACAGTTCTTACAGATAAATCATTTCATATTATATATCGATGGATTTTTTGAGCTAGCGAAAATAAAATCAGTTCTGAAATTCATGTGAAACGGTGGAAATCTATATCAGCCGACTCCTGTATCTTGAAATCCATACTCTGACGCGTAAAAAGACAGTTCTTAGAGATAAAACATTTTATCGTGTATATCGATGATTTTTTGAGCTAGCGAAAATAAAATCAGTTCTGAAATTCATGTTAAACGGTGGAAATCTATATCAGCCGACTCCTGTATCTTGAAATCCATACTCTGACGCGTAAAAAGACAGTTCTTAGAGATAAATCATTTTTTCGTATATATCGATGATTTTTTGAGCTAGCGAAAATAAAATCAGTTCTGAAATTCATGTGAAACGGTGGAAATCTATATCAGCCGACTCCTGTATCTTGAAATCCATACTCTGACGCGTAAAAAGACAGTTCTTAGAGATAAAACATTTTATCGTGTATATCGATGATTTTTTGAGCTAGCGAAAATAAAATCAGTTCTGAAATTCATGTTGAACGGTGGAAATCTATATCAGCCGACTCCTGTATCTTGAAATCCATACTCTGACGCGTAAAAAGACAGTTCTTAGAGATAAATCATTTTTTCGTATATATCGATGGATTTTTTGAGCTAGCGAAAATAAAATCAGTTCTGAAATTCATGTTAAACGGTGGAAATCTATATCAGCCCACTTCTGTATCTTGAAAGCTATACTCTGACGCGTAAAAATACAGTTCTTAGAGATAAATCATTTCATCGTGTATATCGATGGATTTTTTGAGCGAGCAAAAATGAAATCAGTTCTGAAATTCATGTTAAACGGTGGAAATCCATATCAGCCGACTTCTGTATCTTGAAATTCATACTCTGCCGCGTGAAAAGACAGTTCTTAGAGATAAATCATTTTATCGTATATATCGATGGATTTTTGAGCTAGCGAAAATAAAATCAGTTCTGAAATTCATGTTAAACGGTGGAAATCTATATCAGCCGACATCTGTATCTTGAAATCCATACTCTGACGCGTAAAAAGACAGTTCTTACAGATGAATCATTTCATATTATATATCGATGGATTTTTTGAGCTAGCGAAAACTAAATCAGTTCTGAAATTCATGTTAAACGGTGCAAATCTATATCAGCCGACTCCTGTATCTTGAAATCCATACTCTGACGCGTAAAAAGACAGTTCTTAGAGATAAATCATTTTTTCGTATATATCGATGATTTTCTGAGCTAGCGAAAATAAGATCAGTTCTGAAATTCATGTGAAACGGTGGAAATCTATATCAGCCGACTCCTGTATCTTGAAATCCATACTCTGACGCGTAAAAAGACAGTTCTTAGAGATGAAACATTTTATCGTGTATATCGATGATTTTTTGAGCTAGCGAAAATAATATCAGTTCTGAAATTCATGTTAAACGGTGGAAATCTATATCAGCCGACTCCTGTATCTTGAAATCCATACTCTGACGCGTAAAAAGACAGTTCTTAGAGATAAATCATTTTTTCGTATATATCGATGATTTTTTGAGCTAGCGAAAATAAAATCAGTTTTCATGTTAAACGGTGGAAATCTATATCAGCCGACTCCTGTATCTTGAAATCCATACTCTGACGCGTAAAAAGACAGTTCTTAGAGATAAATCATTTTTTCGTATATATCGATGATTTTCTGAGCTAGCGAAAATAAGATCAGTTCTGAAATTCATGTGAAACGGTGGAAATCTATATCAGCCGACTCCTGTATCTTGAAATCCATACTCTGACGCGTAAAAAGACAGTTTTTAGAGATAAATCATTTTTTCGTATATATCGATGATTTTTTGAGCTAGCGAAAATAGAATCAGTTCTGAAATTCATGTTAAACGGTGGAAATCTATATCAGCCGACTCCTGTATCTTGAAATTCATACTCTGACGCGTAAAAAGACAGTTCTTAGAGATAAATCATTTTATCGTATATATCGATGGATTTTTTGAGCTAGAGAAAATACAATCAGTTCTGAAATTCATGTTAAACGGTGGAAATCTATATCAGCCGACTCCTGTATCTTGAAATCCATACTCTGACGCGTAAAAAGACAGTTCTTAGAGATAAATCATTTTATCGTATATATCGATGGATTTTTTGAGCTAGCGAAAATAAAATCAGTTCTGAAATTCATGTTAAACGGTGGAAATCTATATCAGCCGACTCCTGTATCTTGAAATTCATACTCTGACGCGTAAAAAGACAGTTCTTAGAGATAAATCATTTTTTCGTATATATCGATGATTTTTTGAGCTAGCGAAAATAAAATCAGTTTTCATGTTAAACGGTGGAAATCTATATCAGCCGACTCCTGTATCTTGAAATCCATACTCTGACGCGTGAAAAGACAGTTCTTAGAGATAAATCATTTTTTCGTATTCATCGATGGATTTTTTAAGCTGGCAAAATAAAATCAGTTCTGAAATTCATGTTAAACGGTGGAAATCTATATCAGCCGACTCCTGTATCTTGATATTCATACTCTGACGCGTAAAAAGACAGTTCTTAGAGATAAATCGTTTTTTCGTATATATCGATTGTTTTTTTGAGCTAGCGAAAATAAAATCAGTTCTGAAATTCATGTTAAACGGTGGAAATCTATATCAGCCCACTTCTGTATCTTGAAATCCATACTCTGAAGCGTAAAAATACAGTTCTTAGAGATAAATCATTTCATCGTGTATATCGATGGATTTTTTGAGCGAGCAAAAATGAAATCAGTTCTGAAATTCATGTTAAACGGTGGAAATCTATATCAGCCGACTCCTGTATCTTGAAATCCATACTCTGACGCGTAAAAAGACAGTTCTTAGAGATAAATCATTTTTTCGTATATATCGATGATTTTTTGAGCTAGCGAAAATAAAATCAGTTCTGAAATTCATGTTAAACGGTGGAAATCTATATCAGCCGACTCCTGTATCTTGAAATCCATACTCTGACGCGTAAAAAGACAGTTCTTAGAGATAAAACATTTTATCGTGTATATCGATGATTTTTTGAGCTAGCGAAAATAAAATCAGTTCTGAAATTCATGTTGAACGGTGGAAATCTATATCAGCCGACTCCTGTATCTTGAAATCCATACTCTGACGCGTAAAAAGACAGTTCTTAGAGATAAATCATTTTTTCGTATATATCGATGGATTTTTTGAGCTAGCGAAAATAAAATCAGTTCTGAAATTCATGTTAAACGGTGGAAATCTATATCAGCCCACTTCTGTATCTTGAAAGCTATACTCTGACGCGTAAAAATACAGTTCTTAGAGATAAATCATTTCATCGTGTATATCGATGGATTTTTTGAGCGAGCAAAAATGAAATCAGTTCTGAAATTCATGTTAAACGGTGGAAATCCATATCAGCCGACTTCTGTATCTTGAAATTCATACTCTGCCGCGTGAAAAGACAGTTCTTAGAGATAAATCATTTTATCGTATATATCGATGGATTTTTGAGCTAGCGAAAATAAAATCAGTTCTGAAATTCATGTTAAACGGTGGAAATCTATATCAGCCGACATCTGTATCTTGAAATCCATACTCTGACGCGTAAAAAGACAGTTCTTACAGATGAATCATTTCATATTATATATCGATGGATTTTTTGAGCTAGCGAAAACTAAATCAGTTCTGAAATTCATGTTAAACGGTGCAAATCTATATCAGCCGACTCCTGTATCTTGAAATCCATACTCTGACGCGTAAAAAGACAGTTCTTAGAGATAAATCATTTTTTCGTATATATCGATGATTTTTCGAGCTAGCGAAAATAAGATCAGTTCTGAAATTCATGTGAAACGGTGGAAATCTATATCAGCCGACTCCTGTATCTTGAAATCCATACTCTGACGCGTAAAAAGACAGTTCTTAGAGATGAAACATTTTATCGTGTATATCGATGATTTTTTGAGCTAGCGAAAATAATATCAGTTCTGAAATTCATGTTAAACGGTGGAAATCTATATCAGCCGACTCCTGTATCTTGAAATCCATACTCTGACGCGTAAAAAGACAGTTCTTAGAGATAAATCATTTTTTCGTATATATCGATGATTTTTTGAGCTAGCGAAAATAAAATCAGTTTTCATGTTAAACGGTGGAAATCTATATCAGCCGACTCCTGTATCTTGAAATCCATACTCTGACGCGTAAAAAGACAGTTCTTAGAGATAAATCATTTTTTCGTATATATCGATGATTTTCTGAGCTAGCGAAAATAAGATCAGTTCTGAAATTCATGTGAAACGGTGGAAATCTATATCAGCCGACTCCTGTATCTTGAAATCCATACTCTGACGCGTAAAAAGACAGTTCTTAGAGATAAATCATTTTTTCGTATATATCGATGATTTTTTGAGCTAGCGAAAATAGAATCAGTTCTGAAATTCATGTTAAACGGTGGAAATCTATATCAGCCGACTCCTGTATCTTGAAATTCATACTCTGACGCGTAAAAAGACAGTTCTTAGAGATAAATCATTTTATCGTATATATCGATGGATTTTTTGAGCTAGAGAAAATACAATCAGTTCTGAAATTCATGTTAAACGGTGGAAATCTATATCAGCCGACTCCTGTATCTTGAAATCCATACTCTGACGCGTAAAAAGACAGTTCTTAGAGATAAATCATTTTATCGTATATATCGATGGATTTTTTGAGCTAGCGAAAATAAAATCAGTTCTGAAATTCATGTTAAACGGTGGAAATCTATATCAGCCGACTCCTGTATCTTGAAATTCATACTCTGACGCGTAAAAAGACAGTTCTTAGAGATAAATCATTTTTTCGTATATATCGATGATTTTTTGAGCTAGCGAAAATAAAATCAGTTTTCATGTTAAACGGTGGAAATCTATATCAGCCGACTCCTGTATCTTGAAATCCATACTCTGACGCGTGAAAAGACAGTTCTTAGAGATAAATCATTTTTTCGTATTCATCGATGGATTTTTTAAGCTGGCAAAATAAAATCAGTTCTGAAATTCATGTTAAACGGTGGAAATCTATATCAGCCGACTCCTGTATCTTGATATTCATACTCTGACGCGTAAAAAGACAGTTCTTAGAGATAAATCGTTTTTTCGTATATATCGATTGTTTTTTTGAGCTAGCGAAAATAAAATCAGTTCTGAAATTCATGTTAAACGGTGGAAATCTATATCAGCCCACTTCTGTATCTTGAAATCCATACTCTGAAGCGTAAAAATACAGTTCTTAGAGATAAATCATTTCATCGTGTATATCGATGGATTTTTTGAGCGAGCAAAAATGAAATCAGTTCTGAAATTCATGTTAAACGGTGGAAATCTATATCAGCCGACTCCTGTATCTTGAAATCCATACTCTGACGCGTAAAAAGACAGTTCTTAGAGATAAATCATTTTTTCGTATATATCGATGATTTTTTGAGCTAGCGAAAATAAAATCAGTTCTGAAATTCATGTTAAACGGTGGAAATCTATATCAGCCGACTCCTGTATCTTGAAATCCATACTCTGACGCGTAAAAAGACAGTTCTTAGAGATAAATCATTTTTTCGTATATATCGATGATTTTTTGAGCTAGCGAAAATAAAATCAGTTCTGAAATTCATGTTAAACGGTGGAAATCTATATCAGCCGACTCCTGTATCTTGAAATCCATACTCTGACGCGTAAAAAGACAGTTCTTAGAGATAAAACATTTTATCGTGTATATCGATGATTTTTTGAGCTAGCGAAAATAAAATCAGTTCTGAAATTCATGTTAAACGGTGGAAATCTATATCAGCCGACTCCTGTATCTTGAAATCCATACTCTGACGCGTAAAAAGACAGTTCTTAGAGATAAATCATTTTTTCGTATATATCGATGGATTTTTTGAGCTAGCGAAAATAAAATCAGTTCTGAAATTCATGTTAAACGGTGGAAATCTATATCAGCCCACTTCTGTATCTTGAAAGCTATACTCTGACGCGTAAAAATACAGTTCTTAGAGATAAATCATTTCATCGTGTATATCGATGGATTTTTTGAGCGAGCAAAAATGAAATCAGTTCTGAAATTCATGTTAAACGGTGGAAATCCATATCAGCCGACTTCTGTATCTTGAAATTCA
Organism: Macrophya alboannulata; assembly: GCA_949628255.1. Lineage (NCBI taxonomy): Eukaryota > Metazoa > Arthropoda > Insecta > Hymenoptera > Tenthredinidae > Macrophya > Macrophya alboannulata. The sequence goes on from OX451208.1 coordinate 28,647,009, forward strand.
TACTCTGCCGCGTGAAAAGACAGTTCTTAGAGATAAATCATTTTATCGTATATATCGATGGATTTTTGAGCTAGCGAAAATAAAATCAGTTCTGAAATTCATGTTAAACGGTGGAAATCTATATCAGCCGACATCTGTATCTTGAAATCCATACTCTGACTCGTAAAAAGACAGTTCTTACAGATGAATCATTTCATATTATATATCGATGGATTTTTTGAGCTAGCGAAAACTAAATCAGTTCTGAAATTCATGTTAAACGGTGCAAATCTATATCAGCCGACTCCTGTATCTTGAAATCCATACTCTGACGCGTAAAAAGACAGTTCTCAGAGATAAATCATTTTTTCGTATATATCGATGATTTTCTGAGCTAGCGAAAATAAGATCAGTTCTGAAATTCATGTGAAACGGTGGAAATCTATATCAGCCGACTCCTGTATCTTGAAATCCATACTCTGACGCGTAAAAAGACAGTTCTTAGAGATAAAACATTTTATCGTGTATATCGATGATTTTTTGAGCTAGCGAAAATATAATCAGTTCTGAAATTCATGTTAAACGGTGTAAATCTATATCAGCCGACTCCTGTATCTTGAAATCCATACTCTGACGCGTAAAAAGACAGTTCTTAGAGATAAATCATTTTTTCGTATATATCGATGATTTTTTGAGCTAGCGAAAATAGAATCAGTTCTGAAATTCATGTTAAACGGTGGAAATCTATATCAGCCGACTCCTGTATCTTGAAATTCATACTCTGACGCGTAAAAAGACAGTTCTTAGCGATAAATCATTTTTTCGTATATATCGATGATTTTTTGAGCTAGCGAAAATAAAATCAGTTCTGAAATTCATGTTAAACGGTGGATATCTATATCAGCCGACTCCTGTATCTTGAAATCCATTTTCTGACGCGTGGAAAGACAGTTCTTAGAGATAAATCATTTTATAGTATATATCGATGGATTTTTCGAGCTAGCGAAAATAAAATCAGTTCTGAAATTCATGTTAAACGGTGGAAATCTATATCAGCCGATTCCTGTATCTTGAAATCCATACTCTGACGCGTAAATAGACAGTTCTTGGAGATAAATCATTTTATCGTATATATCGATGGATTTTTTGAGCTAGCGAAAATAAAATCAGTTCTGAAATTCATGTTAAACGGTGGAAATCTATATCAGCCCACTTCTGTATCTTGAAATCTATACTCTGACGCGTAAAAATACAGTTCTTAGAGATAAATCATTTCATCGTGTATATCGATGGATTTTTTGAGCGAGCAAAAATGAAATCAGTTCTGAAATTCATGTTAAACGGTGGAAATCCATATCAGCCGACTTCTGTATCTTGAAATTCATACTCTGCCGCGTGAAAAGACAGTTCTTAGAGATAAATCATTTTATCGTATATATCGATGGATTTTTGATCTAGCGAAAATAAAATCAGTTCTGAAATTCATGTTAAACAGTGGAAATCTATATCAGCCCACTTCTGTATCTTGAAATTCATACTCTGACGCGTAAAAAGACAGCTCTTAGAGATAAATCATTTTATCGTATATATCGATGATTTTCTGAGCTAGCGAAAATAAGATCAGTTCTGAAATTCATGTGAAACGGTGGAAATCTATATCAGCCGACTCCTGTATCTTGAAATCCATACTCTGACGCGTAAAAAGACAGTTCTTAGAGATAAAACATTTTATCGTGTATATCGATGATTTTTTGAGCTAGCGAAAATAAAATCAGTTCTGAAATTCATGTTAAACGGTGGAAATCTATATCAGCCGACTCCTGTATCTTGAAATCCATACTCTGACGCGTAAAAAGACAGTTCTTAGAGATAAATCATTTTTTCGTATATATCGATGATTTTTTGAGCTAGCGAAAATAGAATCAGTTCTGAAATTCATGTTAAACGGTGGAAATCTATATCAGCCGACTCCTGTATCTTGAAATTCATACTCTGACGCGTAAAAAGACAGTTCTTAGAGATAAATCATTTTTTCGTATAAATCGATGATTTTTTGAGCTAGCGAAAATAAAATCAGTTCTGAAATTCATGGTCAACGGTGGATATCTATATCAGCCGACTCCTGTATCTTGAAATCCATTTTCTGACGCGTGGAAAGACAGTTCTTAGAGATAAATCATTTTATAGTATATATCGATGGATTTTTCGAGCTAGCGAAAATAAAATCAGTTCTGAAATTCATGTTAAACGGTGGAAATCTATATCAGCCGATTCCTGTATCTTGAAATCCATACTCTGACGCGTAAATAGACAGTTCTTAGAGATAAATCATTTTATCGTATATATCGATGGATTTTTTGAGCTAGCGAAAATAAAATCAGTTCTGAAATTCATGTTAAACGGTGGAAATCTATATCAGCCCACTTCTGTATCTTGAAATCTATACTCTGACGCGTAAAAATACAGTTCTTAGAGATAAATCATTTCATCGTGTATATCGATGGATTTTTTGAGCGAGCAAAAATGAAATCAGTTCTGAAATTCATGTTAAACGGTGGAAATCCATATCAGCCGACTTCTGTATCTTGAAATTCATACTCTGCCGCGTAAAAAGACAGTTCTTAGAGATAAATCATTTTATCGTATATATCGATGGATTTTTGATCTAGCGAAAATAAAATCAGTTCTGAAATTCATGTTAAACAGTGGAAATCTATATCAGCCCACTTCTGTATCTTGAAATTCATACTCTGACGCGTAAAAAGACAGCTCTTAGAGATAAATCATTTTATCGTGTGTATCGATGGATTTTTTGAGCTAGCGAAAATAAAATCAGTTCTGAAATTCATGTTAAACGGTGGATATCTATATCAGCCGACTTCTGTATCTTGAAATCCATACTCTGACGCGTAAAAAGACAGTTCTTACAGATAAATCATTTCATATTATATATCGATGGATTTTTTGAGCTAGCAAAAACTAAATCAGTTCTGAAATTCATGTTAAACGGTGCAAATCTATATCAGCCGACTCCTGTGTTATGAATTAGGGAGGAGCTCCCACTGTTGATAAGAGTTAGAGAGGAGCTGCCACCGTTGTTATGAATCAGATTGTTGCTGATACGATAGGTATGAATTTGGGTTCTTTTGTCTTGTTTTTACGTCTAGGGACAACCGGATATTATTTGGGTGCTTGGATGAATGATGTGGATGAAACTTTATGTATAGTTGATAATACTGAGAGTGAGTTTATTATATAGACTTATTATCTAATACAATATTCTGTTTGAGTTTATCGCAAGATTGAGTGTGTAGTTTATTATAATTGCCTGATGTGTAATGAAGTGATTGAGTTGAGAGTTTGTGGGCAAGTGTTTCTATTGTCTCATTGTCTCTCGGGCGTGAGCGCGTTTATGCAAGGTAGCAGTTTTAAAGGTAAGTAAGTAGGGATGAGGTTCTTCGGATTGAGATTGAGGCTTCTTCTGATTAGAGGTTGAGAGATAGGATGCAGCTGCAGGATGTTATGTCTTCAGTTGATATCGTAGGTAATATAATGTGAAATATAGGGGTGTGAGTACAAGAGCACGTAACACGCCCATCCCCGGGGGAAAAAAAATATTGCTCCTGTGAAGCAGGAGGAAAATTTTTTTTTTTTTGTTTTTGTGTTTAAATCTATGGATTTAAATGCAATATGTATATTAGTTATAAAGGTCTTATGTTTACGTTAGTAAATATAAGCTAGGTATATGAGATAATAATTATAAACGTCTTATATTTACGTTAGTAAATATAAGCTAGGTATAGGAGATATGATTTTGATTCCAAAATCATATTACACTAAAGATGGCTTATTGGCAATAAGATCGGTTAGTTATAAATGTCTTATGCTGAGTTAGTATATGATATTTGAATATTACATTAGCAGGTTATATGTGTAATTATTTAATAATAATGACATGGATAGTATCGTTGTTATTACAGATATTGCATAATATAGGTAATTATTTCTGATTTCATCAAAGTGGTACATGTTCTTATTGGGCGTAGAAAGATGTTTGAGACGGCGGAGGTGTTTCAGTATTTATTGGGTTTGATGTTGTGTGAGTAGTAATGATCGCTGGCGGATTTGCTTGTTGAATAATTCTATGTGTGTGTGGTGTTTGTGGGTTTAATGTTCGTTCGCATGATGATGTGGCATGTTCTAATGAATTGGGTGGTTCGACAAAAGTCTGATTGCCTTGATATTCGATTATTTCATTGTTAGGTTCATTTCGTTGGCAAATACTTCTGATAGTTTTGAACAAGTTGAACATTTTACTTACTAACGAAAATTTGTTCATCAAATACATAAGTGATAGTGATCCAAATGCAGAAGAAATGTAATATAATATGTTTTCCACGCGATTGTTGTTGTCTGTAGATTTTTTATGTTCTGTCATTTCATTTGCTTGTTTGGCGTGTGTTATGTGCGGTAGTGTTTTGTATATTGTTATTCTATGGCTAATTTTATTTTATTTATATGAACTATTTTAGTTTTATGATCGTTTATTTGGAGTTCCGCGTTAATGTTATTGATTATACGAATTATTTTGTATGGTCCTTTGTAGTGGTCATCTAATTTCTTTTTCGTTTCATTGATTAGGTAGACGTATTGACCTGGCTCGAAAGTGTGTACATTTATGTGTTTATCGTATATCAATTTTGATTTTAATTTCGCATTGTTAAGATTTTTCATTGCGTCTTGACGAGTTTCTTTGAGACGAGTAATTATTTCGTGCAAGTAATCTTCGTATTTATTCGAAAGATTTTTGTTGACGCATATGCTTGACAATTGTCGCGCTATTGTACCAAATATTAATTCGTGAGGTGTGTAGCCAGTGCTTTCGTGTACTGACGTATTATACGAGAATATTGCGAATCTAATCCATTTGTCCCAATTATATTTATGATTGATGTAGTGTTTTAAGTATTCGATTAGGACTTGATGACTGCGTTCGAGAGAGCCATTGGATTGAGGATGGTAAGCTGTGGTTTTTATTTGTTTTATTTTGAAAATTTTAGCTAATGGTTTCATGACAGGACTGAGAAAGTTCGGGCCTTGGTCTGTTAAGATTGATTGAGGGGCTCCGTAGCGACAAATAAAATTTTCTGCAAATGCTTTAGCTATTGTTGTTGAAGTCATGTTTTTTAATGGTATTGCTTCCGAGTATTTAGTTAAATTGTCTTGAATTGTTAGTAAATATTTATTTTGTGAATTTCAAGTAGGTAAAGGTCCGACTATATCTAACGAAATTTTCTCGAACGCGGTTGTTGGTGTATCCGTTATTACCATCGGAAGTTTAATTTTATTTCTGACAAGTTTTCGTCGTTGACAGCTCTCGCATGATTTTATAAATTTTCCGATATCGTCTTTCATGTTCGGCCAATAATATAATGCTCGGATTCTTTTGAAAGTTTTTGTTATTCCTTTGTGACCAGCTATGACGGATTCGTGGTTTTCACGAATTATTTCCTCACGTAGCTCAGGATTGGGGACATTGATTTCGTTTAGACAGATGTTTACTGTTATATTTGTATAATTAAAGACTTTTCTGAGAGTGTTTTTAATCGCGAACCAATTTAGTTTATCAAATCCGCTACCAATTTTGGAAATTGAGAAAGATTTTATGTTTTTAGCCTGCAGTATGTCACGGAGGATAATTAATGTGTTATGGATTCCATTAACTGTTGATTTTTCATAATGGTTCTCTTGTGTTACAAGACTAAAGATGAATTTTTTATTAATTGGTGTAATGATCACACTATTCATTTCAGGACTTTGGGATCTTAGGAAATTTGTATCTAAACTGCCGATATCGATTAAATGTTTACCAACTCCTTTTTTAAAAATACAATCTGCTGACATACAGTGCACGTAATTATCTTTTCTCATAAGAATATCATCGTTTGTCTCTTTGATATTAGGTGCTAGTGGGGTTGGATCTGTATGGCTGAAGTGTGGAATCGGATTTTGAGGTTGAACTTGTTGCATATTATTTGTACTATTTTCTTCGATATCGTGTAAGAGTCGGTTGTCGTTTGATGGAAGAATATTATTCGAGGTACTGATTCTGTCTGTTTCTATGTGGTAATGGTGTAAACTTTCAGGTACGACGATATGTTCGGTTCGTATACGATTTTCATTATTTGAGTTTGAATTAGCAACATTATTTCCTGAACAGGGTACAATATTTTGACTTGGTTTAGAGTCGCAAATAGTCATTCTTATGCAGGAATTTTGAAAAACAAAGTATATCATTGATCGCACGGTCTTCCAATTTAGTTTATCTAGTCCACAACCGATTTTTGGAATCGATATTGACTGTACGTTGTCTGTTTCTAACTTTGGTCTGAGTTTACATAGGATGTTGTACATAGTTTCGTTCGTAGGTTTGTCAAAAAATTCAGGTTTAGTTATTAAGTTATAAACTTTGATGTCATTGTATGGTGTTACTATAATGTCACCTACTTGAGGGTTTTTTGATTTCAACTCGTCGCGACTTATAATATTTCGTTCGATCATTTCTTGTGCTATACCTCGTCCAATTAGACAGTCGGCTGGGATGCAATGTGCCAAGTTGTCGTTTGTTGTAAATAAATCTTGAGTTACCTCAGTTATGAAACGGTTCTCTGGGATCGGTAAAAGTTTTGAGACTTCTCGGAATTGTTTATAGGATGGATTATAATACATGGATTTGGCCATCGGGTACGTGGATTGTCTCGGGGTGGTAGTTTTAGGTATAGTGGGTGGTTGTTTTCCTTTGACAGCGTCTGAATATAATTTCTTATGATTAGAACTGTGAGTCCATGATTCACTGGAAGTAGGTAATTTTTGTTCGTAATAAGGGACATGGTTGTCGTCTGACGATGAAGAATCAGGCGGTTGTGAAGGGGATTTAGGCTTTCTTGGTCGCAGCTTATGTTTGTATTCATGTGTTGGAGATTGCGTGCTGGTGCGTTTGCTGTATGTTGGTTTATTTTTAAGTGTGTCATTTGGTTCTGAGTTATCACTAGGCTGGTTTGAAGTAAGATCAGGTTTATTAATTGGAGCGCTTATGTTCGGTTGGCGTTCGATATATTGTGGATTATTATTTAAATTTTTGTTCAGGTACGGATCTTCCTTGAACGAAGTTGATGTAGGATTCCGTCGGAGTTTACGTGATTTTTTATTTACGGGTAAATTATTCGGGGAAATGTCTGTGTACGTAGCGTTTCGTTTTTGTTGATATCTTTTAAACAATGGTAAATCGTCAATTGAGGTGTCAGTGGACGAATCGATTGTTATCGGTTTAGTAGATTTCGAGACGTTAATCGGTTTTTTAGGCATAGGAAAACTGTCTGTTGAGTCGTCTGAGGATAGATCTTTTGAGAAAGTGGTTATGAGACTGTCCATTAAAGCGTCTGTAGATGAATTATGAACTGTGCGTCTGTCTGGTGGGTGAATTAGTCTTTTTTCCAGCGGTAGACTATCTACAGATGTATCGCCTGGTGAGTCAATTCTCATCGGTCTATTTGAAAAATTCGATATATCTCTTTCTGATGGTAAGCAATCCATAGAAATGTGACTAAGTTTATCATTGTCTGAATTTAGATTCATTTCAGCGGATTCAACGTCGCTTTTGTATCGTTTAGTAGGAGCAGGATTTGGTGACTCGTCTGTACTTTGTCGTGGGTGGGTCGGGAATTGGTGAGCTTCTTTTCTCCGTTTCGCGTCAAGGTTTGATATACTATCTGAGCTCGTGTTTCGGTCGCGTTTTACGTTGATTGGTAATAGTTTATCAGTATCTACGGGTGGATTACGTGATAACGCGTCTGCGTTTAAATTAATTTGTCCTTTCTTGTATACGACGTCGTAGTCATATTCTTCGAGTTTGAATCTCCATCTTAGTAGTCGTGAGGTTGGGTCTTTAACATTGCTAACCCAAACAAGAGGTTTGTGATCCGTAACAAGTGTGAATTTATGTCCGTACAAGTAAGGTCTGAAGTGATGGACTGAATATACAATAGCTAGTAATTCTTTTTCGATTACAGAATAATTGAACTCTGCTTTGTTCAGTGTGCGTGATGTATAGGCTATTGGTAGGTCTTCTCCGATTTTACCTTGGCTGAGTACAGCACCGATAGCGTATTTGGATGCGTCAGTTGTTAAAATAAATGGTTGGTCAAATTTAGGATATTGTAGTATAGGGGATATGCATATCAAGTCTCGTAACGTTTCGAAAGCCAGTTGGTGTTCAGATGTCCAGAGGAATTTCACGTTCTTTTTCAGTAGAGTAGTTAGTGGTCTCGATATTTTTGAAAAGTTTTCGATAAATCGTCTGTAGTAACCGATAAGACCGATGAATTGTTTGATTTGTTTGGCTGTTTTAGGAACTGGGTATGATTTGACTGCCGTTATTTTCTTTGGGTCTGGTTTTACACCGTTTTCTGTAATAATATGTCCTAAATAGGCTACTCCCTTTCGAAGGAATTCGCACTTACCAATTTGTAGGCTTAAATTTGCTGATTGTAGTCTGTTAGCTAGTTTTTTGAATTTAGTCTCATGTTCTTCTATAGAATGTGCATAGATGACGATGTCGTCTAAGTATACGAATGCAACGTTTCCTTCTAAACCGGATAAAACTTGGTCCATGAGTCGCTGAAACGTCGCAGGGGCGTTTTTGAGTCCGTATGGCATGTCTTTAAATTCGTAGTGTCCGTGTGGAGTTGAGAAGGCTGTCTTATGCGCGTCTATTGGGTCCATCGGAATTTGATGAAACCCTGAAGCGAGGTCGAAGGTTGAGAAATATTTGGCGTTCCCTAACTGGTCGAGTATATCGTTTATATTTGGTAGGGGATATGCGTCACCTATTGTCTTTTCGTTAAGTTTTCTGTAATCTATCACCATTCTCCATTTTTTGTGACCTTCTGCATCAGGTTTTTTCGGCACAATCCAGACGGGGGAATTGTAAGGTGAGGATGATGGTTTGATTATATCTTGGTCTAGTAAATTTGAAACTTGTTTTTGTATCTCGTCTTTGTGGATAGTCGGATATCGGTATTGTTTTACGTTAATCGGAATGTCATCTGTTGTTGGAATCGAATGTTTCGTTAAGTATGTGTGTGATAGTTTATCGCCTGGCAGAAAAAATAGGTGGTTGAATTCTGTCGTGAGTGTAAGTATAGATTCTTTCTCTTCGTCGTTGAGGTGATCCAAACGCATTAAATTTTTAAGGATTGTTAATCTTTCGGAGTTATTATTAATATTATTATCGAGGGTTGTAGTGTCATTAGGCTCTATCGTGTCGTTCATTGTCAACACTTTTAGAGTTTGGTGTGTATTTTGAGTTTGGTCTTGAGATTTAGTATATATTTTTATTGGAATGTTTGTGTTATTGGAGGTTGAGATTATTATTTGTAAGATTTTATTCCAGTTTTGTTTGCCTAGTTCGTTGGATTGGTCAGGAATTGAGATTGATTTTGTGTTGTTTGAAATTAGATGATTCTTAAGAGCTTCGAGTGTTTTCGTAATCATTGTGTCATCTGTGTCGCTGTAATAGGTTTCCATAATTATTGAGTGGTATAATGCTTTTGAGGTTTTAGGAATTATATCTTTTATAGTATCTCCGACTATACTATTTTTCGCGTAGGTTATGAGCTCGTATTCGTTTAAATTGCAAGCTTCTAATAATTTGACTGAAATTCCTCTTAATATTTGGAATTTTTGCGGTATGAAGTGAATAATTGCTCCTGTAGATCTGCATATGTCACCGTGAGTTATTGAAAGTTGATTGAGCGTAGAGTGATTTGTAGTAGTTTCTGCAGGGGTGAGTATACTGAGGATTTCGAGGACTGGTTCTAGAGTTACTGTTGGTACTCTTATTTCAACAGCTGATTCGTTTGAGTTTATCGCATATATGGACGCTTGACCGTTTCTGTTTGTTAAGAATGCCTTACCGCAGTGAATATTGGGGCCTAGATTAACTGTATCTACGTAGCCTTGATCGATTTCCGAATTTGAAATTTTAATAGGGATTACTTGAGCAGTACGACCTGGTATTGTAATGATAGTGGTAATACGTGAATTTTGGAGTTTAAAGGGAATTACCGTATCTGTCAAAGTTAGCGTATTAGATTTGTAGGAAATTAGAGCTTTTTCTTTGGATAACAAAGGTTGTCCGATAATGCCGTCTTGAGCTATTGGGAAGTCGTCGTGGACAATGTGGAATTCGTAATCTTTGTCATTAATTTGCAATTTGGTTTCGGCTAAAGTAGTAGTCAATCCATCTGTGATTCCTGTCATTTTTCGCGTTTTACTTCTGTCGTGTTTAGTTTCCTCTTTTAAGCAACTGATTTTTACGATATTTAAGTCTGCACCAGTGTCTATTATGAATTTTGCTTTTGTTTCTAACTCTCGTATATCCATTTCGATGACTGGTAAAAGTCCATTTATTGATTCTGATTTTGTATCGAGGATGTGATTTGTTGTATCGTTGAACGCTGTTGTGTTTGATCTGGGTCCGTCGGCACGTTCTCCCGGCGGACAGTGTTCGAGTTTAAAGAACTCTGTGTTTGTTGTCTTTGTGCGTTATTATAAGCGCGTTTTCTACAGTTTTCTATTGTATGTCCCTGGCGTTTACAATAATTACAGGATAATGAGGAATATTGTGTGTTTGATTGAGTAGGTTGTTGCATTTGATCAAGTTGTTGCAATTGATTAGGCTGTTGTAATTGATTTTTGGCAGAGCGACATTCACTCAGAGTATGGCCCGGTCTCTGGCAGTGTGTGCAGTATTTGGCTTGTTTGGTATCGCGATTTTTCGTGTAACAGACGTCTTCTGTGTGACCTCTGCGGTTGCAGTAAGTGCAAGTTGTAGGGTTTTGATTGGGATCTGGTCGTTGATTTGGATTTCGAGGGATTGATGGGTTTTGTGGGTGATTATTGAATCGTCTATTTGGTTGTATGTTTGGAGGATGTGATTTGTTTTGTTGGGGTTTTTGATTGCTAATATTTGGATTGCTATCACTGTTGTTCTGGGTGTTATAGGCATTGCGATTTAGAAATTCTTGTTCTTCTGTAAGAGCTATTTCAATTGCTTGGTTCAAAGTGGTCGGGTGAGTACCCGCTACTCTAAACTCTATATCGGGAATTAAGCCTCTAACGAAACATTTTAGTACATTGTCTTGGATTGCCGAAATCATGCTAGTCGTGTCGGTGTTAGTGTGTGTATTGTTGATAGCTTGTATTGTGTTATAGAGAATATCCTCAACTTTGGTGCCGTAATCTAAGACACGTTGATCGCGTTGTTGTTTGACATTATTTAACTCGGTTTGCCATTCAAAAATGGTCTTCTTTGGTAAAAATGCTCGTTTTAGAGCAAGTAAAATCTCGTCGATGGTGTTATATTCTTTGTTCCCGAGATATGATTCTGCGAGTCCGTAGACTTTGGTTCGTAACATGCGCGTTAAAACTGGGGCTTGTGTTGGGTTAATGAGAGGTTTGGCATTTTCACAGCTTCTGATAAAATTGTTTATATTCACATTTCGACCATCGAAATACGGGATTGTGTCAAGTACATCTTTAAGAGACCAATATTTTCGTGGTAGTGTACCAGATGGGGATTCGTCGTCGGACATTTTGGCGATATTGTGTTAGGTAATTTCTGTTTGTGTAATATAAAATTAAGGTTACTTACAAGCTGATGATCAGAATTATTATAAATTTCATTTCTATACGGATCTCAATTAGTTTTGAAAGTGTGTCTCTTATGGGCCTCGGTGGATTCAGATGAATCTTTGTGGGGCTAGGTGCCTTTGAGGAGTCGTTGGAATTTCGATTTTTTTTTTTTTTTTTTGCTGAGTTATTTCCTTATGATTTTGTAGAAGTAGTTAAAAGGACACAGTATTTTATATTCACTCAATATTTATGCACTTTGTTTGTTCAATGTAGATATATGAATTTATATGTTTGTGTTTAAGCATAGATTCAGTGTTTCTGAATTTCAGTTGATTTAGTTTTATGGATTTGGTAGCAATTCGATTATTTCTTATAGATTTTTGTCACTTAAGTCACGATGATTGTAGAGTTTGAGATGATTATCCTGAAGAGTACGGTGTAGAATTCGGTTCTTTTGACACTGAGATAACGTAACTTCTAGATTGATGATTTTGTAGTTTGTAGATCCTGATAGGATAATGATGTAGAATTCTGTTCTTTTGACACTGAGATACCGTCACTTCTAGTAGTATAGAATTGGTTTCACTTAACTTTTAGCACCTAAAATTCCGGTAAACAAGGAGTGCCGCTGCCACCATTGTTATGAATTAGGGAGGAGCTCCCACTGTTGATAAGAGTTAGAGAGGAGCTGCCACCGTTGTTATGAATCAGATTGTTGCTGATACGATAGTTATGAATTTGGGTTCTTTTGTCTTGTTTTTACGTCTAGGGACAACCGGATATTATTTGGGTGCTTGGATGAATGATGTGGATGAAACTTTATGTATAGTTGATAATACTGAGAGTGAGTTTATTATATAGACTTATTATCTAATACAATATTCTGTTTGAGTTTATCGCAAGATTGAGTGTGTAGTTTATTATAATTGCCTGATGTGTAATGAAGTGATCGAGTTGAGAGTTTGTGGGCAAGTGTTTCTATTGTCTCATTGTCTCTCGGGCGTGAGCGCGTTTATGCAAGGTAGCAATTTTAAAGGTAAGTAAGTAGGGATGAGGTTCTTCGGATTGAGATTGAGGCTTCTTCCGATTAGAGGTTGAGAGATAGGATGCAGCTGCAGGATGTTATGTCTTCAGTTGATATCGTAGGTAATATAATGTGAAATATAGGGGTGTGAGTACACGAGCACGTAACACCTGTATCTTGAAATCCATACTCTGACGCGTAAAAAGACAGTTCTTAGAGATAAATCATTTTATCGTATATATCGATGGATTTTTTGACCCAGCGAAAATAAAATCAGTTCTGAAATCCATGTTAAACGATGGAAATCTATATTAGCCGACTCCTGTATCTTGAAATCCATACTCTGACGCGTAAAAAGACAGTTCTTAGAGATAAATCATTTTATATTATACATCGATGGATTTTTTGAGCTAGCGAAAATAAAATCAGTTCTGAAATTCATGTGAAACGGTGGAAATCTATATCAGCCGACTCCTGTATCTTGAAATCCATACTCTGACGCGTCAAAAGACAGTTCTTAGAGATAAATCATTTTTTCGTATATATCGATGATTTTTTGAGCTAGCGAAAATATAATCAGTTCTGAAATTCATGTTAAACGGTGTAAATCTATATCAGCCGACTCCTGTATCTTGAAATCCATACTCTGACGCGTGGAAAGACAGTTCTTAGAGATAAATCATTTTATAGTATATATCGATGGATTTTTCGAGCTAGCGAAAATAAAATCAGTTCTGAAATTCATGTTAAACGGTGGAAATCTATATCAGCCGATTCCTGTATCTTGAAATCCATACTCTGATGCGTAAATAGACAGTTCTTAGAGATAAATCATTTTATCGTATATATCGATGGATTTTTTGAGCTAGCGAAAATAAAATCAGTTCTGAAATTTATGTTAAACGGTGGAAATCTATATCAGCCCACTTCTGTATCTTGAAATCTATACTCTGACGCGTAAAAATACAGTTCTTAGAGATAAATCCTTTCATCGTGTATATCGATGGATTTTTTGAGCGAGCAAGAATGAAATCAGTTCTGAAATTCATGTTAAACGGTGAAAATCGATATCAGCCGACTTCTGTCTCTTGAAATTCATACTCTGCCGCGTAAAAAGACAGTTCTTAGAGATAAAACCTTTTATCGTGTATATCGATGGATTTTTTGACCCAGCGAAAATAAAATCAGTTCTGAAATTCATGTTAAACGGTGGAAATCTATATCAGCCGACTCCTGTATCTTGAAATCCATACTCTGACGCGTAAAAAGACAGTTCTTAGAGATAAATCATTTTTTCGTATATATCGATGATTTTCTGAGCTAGCGAAAATAAAATCAGTTCTGAAATTCATGTGAAACGGTGGAAATCTATATCAGCCGACTCCTGTATCTTAAAATCCATACTCTGACGCGTAAAAAGACAGTTCTTAGAGATAAAACATTTTATCGTGTATATCGATGGATTTTTTGACCCAGCGAAAATAAAATCAGTTCTGAAATTCATGTTAAACGGTGGAAATCTATATCAGCCGACTCCTGTATCTTGAAATCCATACTCTGACGCGTAAAAAGACAGTTCTTAGAGATAAATCATTTTTTCGTATATATCGATGATTTTTGAGCTAGCGAAAATAAAATCAGTTCTGAAATTCATGTTAAACGGTGGAAATCTATATCAGCCGACTCCTGTATCTTGAAATCCATACTCTGACGCGTGGAAAGACAGTTCTCAGAGATAAATCATTTTGAAATTCATGTTAAACGGTGGAAATCTATATCAGCCCACTTCTAATTCATGTTAAACGGTGGAAATCTATATCAGCCCACTTCTGTATCTTGAAATCTATACTCCGACGCGTAAAAATACAGTTCTTAGAGATAAATCATTTCATCGTGTATATCGATGGATTTTTTGAGCGAGCAAAAATGAAATCAGTTCTGAAATTCATGTTAAACGGTGGAAATCCATATCAGCCGACTTCTGTATCTTGAAATTCATACTCTGCCGCGTAAAAAGACAGTTCTTAGAGATAAATCATTTTATCGTATATATCGATGGATTTTTGATCTAGCGAAAATAAAATCAGTTCTGAAATTCATGTTAAACAGTGGAAATCTATATCAGCCCACTTCTGTATCTTGAAATTCATACTCTGACGCGTAAAAAGACAGCTCTTAGAGATAAATCATTTTATCGTGTATATCGATGGATTTTTTGAGCTAGCGAAAATAAAATCAGATCTGAAATTCATGTTAAACAGTGGAAATCTATATCAGCCCACTTCTGTATCTTGAAATTCATACTCTGACGCGTAAAAAGACAGTTCTTAGAGATAAATCATTTTATCGTGTATATCGATGGATTTTTTGAGCTAGCGAAAATAAAATCAGTTCTGAAATTCATGTTAAACGGTGGAAATCTATATCAGCCGACTTCTGTATCTTGAAATCCATACTCTGACGCTCAGAAAGACAGTTCTTACAGATAAATCATTTCATATTATATATCGATGGATTTTTTGAGCTAGCAAAAACTAAATCAGTTCTGAAATTCATGTTAAACGGTGGAAATCTATATCAGCCGACTCCTGTATCTTGAAATCCATACTCTGACGCGTGGAAAGACAGTTCTTAGAGATAAATCATTTTGAAATTCATGTTAAACGGTGGAAATCTATATCAGCCCACTTCTAATTCATGTTAAACGGTGGAAATCTATATCAGCCCACTTCTGTATCTTGAAATCTATACTCTGACGCGTAAAAATACAGTTCTTAGAGATAAATCATTTCATCGTGTATATCGATGGATTTTTTGAGCGAGCAAAAATGAAATCAGTTCTGAAATTCATGTTAAACGGTGGAAATCCATATCAGCCGACTTCTGTATCTTGAAATTCATACTCTGCCGCGTAAAAAGACAGTTCTTAGAGATAAATCATTTTATCGTATATATCGATGGATTTTCGATCTAGCGAAAATAAAATCAGTTCTGAAATTCATGTTAAACAGTGGAAATCTATATCAGCCCACTTCTGTATCTTGAAATTCATACTCTGACGCGTAAAAAGACAGCTCTTAGAGATAAATCATTTTATCGTGTATATCGATGGATTTTTTGAGCTAGCGAAAATAAAATCAGATCTGAAATTCATGTTAAACAGTGGAAATCTATATCAGCCCACTTCTGTATCTTGAAATTCATACTCTGACGCGTAAAAAGACAGTTCTTAGAGATAAATCATTTTATCGTGTATATCGATGGATTTTTTGAGCTAGCGAAAATAAAATCAGTTCTGAAATTCATGTTAAACGGTGGAAATCTATATCAGCCGACTTCTGTATCTTGAAATCCATACTCTGACGCTCAAAAAGACAGTTTTTACAGATAAATCATTTCATATTATATATCGATGGATTTTTTGAGCTAGCAAAAACTAAATCAGTTCTGAAATTCATGTTAAACGGTGCAAATCTATATCAGCCGACTCCTGTATCTTGAAATCCATACTCTGACGCGTAAAAAGACAGTTCTTAGAGATAAATCATTTTATATTATACATCGATGGATTTTTTGAGCTAGCGAAAATAAAATCAGTTCTGAAATTCATGTGAAACGGTGGAAATCTATATCAGCCGACTCCTGTATCTTGAAATCCATACTCTGACGCGTAAAAAGACAGTTCTTAGAGACAAAACATTTTATCGTGTATATCGATGGATTTTTTGTCCCAGCAAAAATAAAATCAGTTCTGAAATTCATGTGAAACGGTGGAAATCTATATCAGCCGACTCCTGTATCTTGAAATCCATACTCTGACGCGTAAAAAGACAGTTCTTAGAGATAAATCATTTTATAGTATATATCGATGGATTTTTCGTGCTAGCGAAAATAAAATCAGTTCTGAAATTCATGTTAAACGGTGGAAATCTATATCAGCCGATTCCTGTATCTTGAAATCCATACTCTGACGCGTAAATAGACAGTTCTTAGAGATAAATCATTTTATCGTATATATCGATGGATTTTTTGAGCTAGCGAAAATAAAATCAGTTCTGAAATTTATGTTAAACGGTGGAAATCTATATCAGCCCACTTCTGTATCTTGAAATCTATACTCTGACGCGTAAAAATACAGTTCTTAGAGATAAATCATTTCATCGTGTATATCGATGGATTTTTTGAGCGAGCAAAAATGAAATCAGTTCTGAAATTCATGTTAAACGGTGAAAATCTATATCAGCCGACTTCTGTCTCTTGAAATTCATACTCTGCCGCGTAAAAAGACAGTTCTTAGAGATAAAACCCTTTATCGTGTATATCGATGGATTTTTTGACCCAGCGAAAATAAAATCAGTTCTGAAATTCATGTTAAACGGTGGAAATCTATATCAGCCGACTCCTGTATCTTGAAATCCATACTCTGACGCGTAAAAAGACAGTTCTTAGAGATAAATCATTTTTTCGTATATATCGATGATTTTCTGAGCTAGCGAAAATAAAATCAGTTCTGAAATTCATGTGAAACGGTGGAAATCTATATCAGCCGACTCCTGTATCTTGAAATCCATACTCTGACGCGTAAAAAGACAGTTCTTAGAGATAAAACATTTTATCGTGTATATCGATGGATTTTTTGACCCAGCGAAAATAAAATCAGTTCTGAAATTCATGTTAAACGGTGGAAATCTATATCAGCCGACTCCTGTATCTTGAAATCCATACTCTGACGCGTAAAAAGACAGTTCTTAGAGATAAATCATTTTATAGTATATATCGATGGATTTTTCGAGCTAGCGAAAATAAAATCAGTTCTGAAATTCATGTTAAACGGTGGAAATCTATATCAGCCGATTCCTGTATCTTGAAATCCATACTCTGACGCGTAAATAGACAGTTCTTAGAGATAAATCATTTTATCGTATATATCGATGGATTTTTTGAGCTAGCGAAAATAAAATCAGTTCTGAAATTTATGTTAAACGGTGGAAATCTATATCAGCCCACTTCTGTATCTTGAAATCTATACTCTGACGCGTGAAAATACAGTTCTTAGAGATAAATCATTTCATCGTGTATATCGATGGATTTTTTGAGCGAGCAAAAATGAAATCAGTTCTGAAATTCATGTTAAACGGTGAAAATCTATATCAGCCGACTTCTGTCTCTTGAAATTCATACTCTTGCGCGTAAAAAGACAGTTCTTAGAGATAAAACCCTTTATCGTGTATATCGATGGATTTTTTGACCCAGCGAAAATAAAATCAGTTCTGAAATTCATGTTAAACGGTGGAAATCTATATCAGCCGACTCCTGTATCTTGAAATCCATACTCTGACGCGTAAAAAGACAGTTCTTAGAGATAAATCATTTTTTCGTATATATCGATGATTTTCTGAGCTAGCGAAAATAAAATCAGTTCTGAAATTCATGTGAAACGGTGGAAATCTATATCAGCCGACTCCTGTATCTTGAAATCCATACTCTGACGCGTAAAAAGACAGTTCTTAGAGATAAAACATTTTATCGTGTATATCGATGGATTTTTTGACCCAGCGAAAATAAAATCAGTTCTGAAATTCATGTTAAACGGTGGAAATCTATATCAGCCGACTCCTGTATCTTGAAATCCATACTCTGACGCGTAAAAAGACAGTTCTTATAGATAAATCATTTTTTCGTATATATCGATGATTTTTTGAGCTAGCGAAAATAAAATCAGTTCTGAAATTCATGTTAAACGGTGGAAATCTATATCAGCCGACTCCTGTATCTTGAAATCCATACTCTGACGCGTGGAAAGACAGTTCTTAGAGATAAATCATTTTATAGTATATCGATGGATTTTTCGAGCTAGCGAAAATAAAATCAGTTCTGAAATTCATGTTAAACGGTGGAAATCTATATCAGCCGATTCCTGTATCTCTAAATCCATACTCTGACGCGTAAATAGACAGTTCTTAGAGATAAATCATTTTATCGTATATATCGATGGATTTTTTGAGCTAGCGAAAATAAAATCAGTTCTGAAATTCATGTTAAACGGTGGAAATCTATATCAGCCCACTTCTGTATCTTGAAATTTATACATTGACGCGTAAAAATACAGTTCTTAGAGATAAATCATTTCATCGTGTATATCGATGGATTTTTTGAGCGAGCAAAAATGAAATCAGTTCTGAAATTCATGTTAAACGGTGGAAATCTATATCAGCCGACTCCTGTATCTTGAAATCCATACTCTGACGCGTAAAAAGACAGTTCTTAGAGATAAATCATTTTTTCGTATATATCGATGATTTTTTGAGCTAGCGAAAATAAAATCAGTTCTGAAATTCATGTTAAACGGTGGAAATCTATATCAGCCGACTCCTGTATCTTGAAATCCATACTCTGACGCGTAAAAAGACAGTTCTTAGAGATAAAACATTTTATCGTGTATATCGATGATTTTTTGAGCTAGCGAAAATAGAATCAGTTCTGAAATTCATGTTAAACGGTGGAAATCTATATCAGCCGACTCCTGTATCTTGAAATCCATACTCTGACGCGTAAAAAGACAGTTCTTAGAGATAAATCATTTTTTCGTATATATCGATGATTTTCTGAGCTAGCGAAAATAAAATCAGTTCTGAAATTCATGTTAAACGGTGGAAATCTATATCAGCCGACTCCTGTATCTTGAAATCCATACTCTGACGCGTAAAAAGACAGTTCTTAGAGATAAAACATTTTATCGTGTATATCGATGGATTTTTTGACCCAGCGAAAATAAAATCAGTTCTGAAATTCATGTTAAACGGTGGAAATCTATATCAGCCGACTCCTGTATCTTGAAATCCATACTCTGACGCGTAAAAAGACAGTTCTTAGAGATAAATCATTTTATAGTATATATCGATGGATTTTTCGAGCTAGCGAAAATAAAATCAGTTCTGAAATTCATGTTAAACGGTGGAAATCTATATCAGCCGATTCCTGTATCTTGAAATCCATACTCTGACGCGTAAATAGACAGTTCTTAGAGATAAATCATTTTATCGTATATATCGATGGATTTTTTGAGCTAGCGAAAATAAAATCAGTTCTGAAATTTATGTTAAACGGTGGAAATCTATATCAGCCCACTTCTGTATCTTGAAATCTATACTCTG
This sequence comes from Macrophya alboannulata, assembly GCA_949628255.1. Taxonomy (NCBI): domain Eukaryota; kingdom Metazoa; phylum Arthropoda; class Insecta; order Hymenoptera; family Tenthredinidae; genus Macrophya; species Macrophya alboannulata. The sequence goes on from OX451208.1 coordinate 28,666,860, forward strand.
ACGCGTGAAAATACAGTTCTTAGAGATAAATCATTTCATCGTGTATATCGATGGATTTTTTGAGCGAGCAAAAATGAAATCAGTTCTGAAATTCATGTTAAACGGTGAAAATCTATATCAGCCGACTTCTGTCTCTTGAAATTCATACTCTGGCGCGTAAAAAGACAGTTCTTAGAGATAAAACCCTTTATCGTGTATATCGATGGATTTTTTGACCCAGCGAAAATAAAATCAGTTCTGAAATTCATGTTAAACGGTGGAAATCTATATCAGCCGACTCCTGTATCTTGAAATCCATACTCTGACGCGTAAAAAGACAGTTCTTAGAGATAAATCATTTTTTCGTATATATCGATGATTTTCTGAGCTAGCGAAAATAAAATCAGTTCTGAAATTCATGTGAAACGGTGGAAATCTATATCAGCCGACTCCTGTATCTTGAAATCCATACTCTGACGCGTAAAAAGACAGTTCTTAGAGATAAAACATTTTATCGTGTATATCGATGGATTTTTTGACCCAGCGAAAATAAAATCAGTTCTGAAATTCATGTTAAACGGTGGAAATCTATATCAGCCGACTCCTGTATCTTGAAATCCATACTCTGACGCGTAAAAAGACAGTTCTTATAGATAAATCATTTTTTCGTATATATCGATGATTTTTTGAGCTAGCGAAAATAAAATCAGTTCTGAAATTCATGTTAAACGGTGGAAATCTATATCAGCCGACTCCTGTATCTTGAAATCCATACTCTGACGCGTGGAAAGACAGTTCTTAGAGATAAATCATTTTATAGTATATCGATGGATTTTTCGAGCTAGCGAAAATAAAATCAGTTCTGAAATTCATGTTAAACGGTGGAAATCTATATCAGCCGATTCCTGTATCTCTAAATCCATACTCTGACGCGTAAATAGACAGTTCTTAGAGATAAATCATTTTATCGTATATATCGATGGATTTTTTGAGCTAGCGAAAATAAAATCAGTTCTGAAATTCATGTTAAACGGTGGAAATCTATATCAGCCCACTTCTGTATCTTGAAATTTATACATTGACGCGTAAAAATACAGTTCTTAGAGATAAATCATTTCATCGTGTATATCGATGGATTTTTTGAGCGAGCAAAAATGAAATCAGTTCTGAAATTCATGTTAAACGGTGGAAATCTATATCAGCCGACTCCTGTATCTTGAAATCCATACTCTGACGCGTAAAAAGACAGTTCTTAGAGATAAATCATTTTTTCGTATATATCGATGATTTTTTGAGCTAGCGAAAATAAAATCAGTTCTGAAATTCATGTTAAACGGTGGAAATCTATATCAGCCGACTCCTGTATCTTGAAATCCATACTCTGACGCGTAAAAAGACAGTTCTTAGAGATAAATCATTTCATCGTGTATATCGATGGATTTTTTGAGCGAGCAAAAATGAAATCAGTTCTGAAATTCATGTTAAACGGTGGAAATCTATATCAGCCGACATCTGTATCTTGAAATCCATACTCTGACGCGTAAAAAGACAGTTCTTACAGATGAATCATTTCATATTATATATCGATGGATTTTTTGAGCTAGCGAAAACTAAATCAGTTCTGAAATTCATGTTAAACGGTGCAAATCTATATCAGCCGACTCCTGTATCTTGAAATCCATACTCTGACGCGTAAAAAGACAGTTCTTAGAGATAAATCATTTTTTCGTATATATCGATGATTTTCTGAGCTAGCGAAAATAAGATCAGTTCTGAATTTCATGTGAAACGGTGGAAATCTATATCAGCCGACTCCTGTATCTTGAAATCCATACTCTGACGCGTAAAAAGACAGTTCTTAGAGATAAAACATTTTATCGTGTATATCGATGATTTTTTGAGCTAGCGAAAATAAAATCAGTTCTGAAATTCATGTTAAACGGTGGAAATCTATATCAGCCGACTCCTGTATCTTGAAATCCATACTCTGACGCGTAAAAAGACAGTTCTTAGAGATAAATCATTTTTTCGTATACAGGGTGTAACAGAACTCGAGACGAGCATTTTACAGGGTCAATCTCGATCAAAAATAGAATCAAAATTTCCTTTGCCAATGTTACGTCCCAGACTTCACCTTCCTCATCTTTCACCTACATCCGGTCACCCTATCTATAATTTCCTCTAGCCTCCAAGCAACTAGATAATCCGCTGAGTATGCATCCGGTGGCCTGATGCATCCTCAGCTACACGTGGCCTCCCACCTTACCTAAATCCCTAGTTTACCTTGTTCCTCTAATTCCTCACCACGACACTTCTCTGGCTACCATCTACCTAATCACTTCTTCCTTCTTCGGCAACCATCTACCTAACTACTTCTTCCTTCTACGTCAACCATCAACCTATTCACTTCACTCTAAATCAATCTTCCTTATTCCTAATCATCATCACCAAACTTCTCTAAGAACGACACTCTATTTCCTAACTCAAAACCTTTCCTTTCCAATCACCCATTCATTACTATTCACTAACCATTCTCGAGTACAAGTTTAATTGTTATCAATAAACATAAAGTATCATTTACTCACTACAAATCATTCAATCACCTGCCATACCACTTCCCTTAGTTGTGCGCCCGCACGTAAAGCGGGAGCGAACCCCATAATATCTATCCATACGGCAACAACATTCTCGTTGTGACCCCATACGGACATCACAACTGGTGGCAGCGGTACCTCCTCCCGCTTCTAAGGGTAGTGCGTGATTGTGAAACGTAAAAAGTTCTTCAGAAGTATCTACTAAAGTAGATAACACCAGTCACAACTGGTGGCAGCAGAAACACCTCTCGCTTCTACGGGTAGTGCGTGATTGTGAAAAGTAAAAAGTTATTCAGAAGTATCTATTAAAGCGAATAACACCAGTCACAACTAGTAGCAGCAGTACCTCCTTTTGCTTCTGAGGATAGTACGCGAAATACAAAGTTAAAGGTGACAAATCGTGATATATACACGGAACTTACAAGTCAAGAATCATCACAGCTGGTGAAATGACTATGTAAAGTGACTGTAAAGTGAAAATAGTGAAATCGAGTGACGATAACCAAACGGGTGAAGTTAGAGAGTGAAAAATCAAAGTTCAGTTGAAGTGAATAGGAACAATAACACAATTAGTGGCAGTGGCAAATACAATTCTACAAATTATTGCTCTCGCATCATCAATAAGCCGACGAGCCAATTCGACAAATAATTGCTCTCGCATCATCAATAAGCCGACGAGCCAATTCTACAAATCATTGCTCTCGCATCATCAATAAGCCGACGAGCCAATTCTACAAATCATTGCTCTCGCATCATCAATAAGCCGACGAGCCAATTCTACAAATCATTGCTCTCGCATCATCAATAAGCCGACGAGCCAATTCTACAAATCATTGCTCTCGCATCATCAATAAGCCGACGAGCCAATTCTACAAATCATTGCTCTCGCATCATCAATAAGCCGACGAGCCAAGTTCACAAATCTACGAAGCAAAAATCTACGAATCTACAAACAAATAATCGCTCTCGCATTTTCAATAAGCCGACGAGCCGAATTCATAATCTACGAAGCCACGAGAACCCATCTACAAACCAACGGAATTCCTTCAGCCACACTCCAGCCGCTCATCTCTAAGCACCGAAAAGAAGTCGACAGTAAAACCGACATAACACCGATTAGCCAGGAAGTCAATCTACACCTAACCGTACGCCACAAAGAAATTCAAGCTACCTTGACAGCATTCGTAATCATCGGTGCATTGTAAGTCTCGTCAAGATCTATATAATATTTCAACCTAACTAGAGTTAGGAGATTAATACACTCATTGTTCTGTATAAGCATAGAATTACTTTAATATAATGACTGACGAAGCCACTCCCAGTCCGTTTCTGCCACTGCAAGCTGCGATATCATTATTGCCGAACTTCAACGGTACTAACATGCCGGTAGAGTCATTTATCCGCAAAGTAGAGAACGTTAAGAATGTAGTCAGCACGAGAGATTTACCTTTATTCACTAGCCTTGTAGCCGTAAAAATTGCCGGCCCCGCGGAACGGTGCATAAATAAGAACGGCCTTAATACTCTAGACAACATATTAACAGACTTGAGACGCGCATATAAACCTAGAGACGGTCTGCCGGATATTCAGGCGCAAATTACGCGAGCGGTGCAGAACCGAAATGAGAGTGCGCTAGAGTTCGGCATGCGAATCGAAGGACTCGTCGAGACAGCTTTGGAACTTCTCGGGAACTCCGCGAACCCAGAATATGTCGTTATGTCTACCAGATTCATAAAAGATATAGCCGGACGAGCATTTATACGCGGATTGAAAGACGAACTTGAACCGAGAGTAACAAATCAAAGCCCGGGAACGTTACGTGAAGCAATAGATCTAGCAGTTCGATTTGAAAAACTTCTAGACGATAGAAAGGCCTTGAGGCCACCTGACAATGCCACCTCGACGAGTCAAGCGATATCCAACTACACTAGACGTAATACAGTAGATGATAAGAACAGGTGGGGTCCAAACCACACCTCTAGGTCGAATAATCAAAGAAATCTGAGTTGTAATTACTGTAAAAACTTGGGTCATACCATTGATAACTGCCGAACGAGAGAGCGTAATAATAATAAATACTGCACGTTCTGCCAAATGATAGGTCATACGCTCGACGAATGTCGCGTACGAAACTCTCGGGGCCAGCGCGACCCTCAACGCCTATCTCCTAACACTAGTTCCTCTTATAACACAGACATAAACTATGGACAGCACGCGTCTAACCCTCGTCGGAACAATGATAACGTGCAAAACCAGCCGAATTACGATAGACCAGGCATACAACGTAGAAATAACGCACAAATAAATCTCGCGGTAGACGAAAATACGGAATCAATCGACGATTTAAACGGGCTTCGGGAACGTCGCATGGACGCCGCGACGTCCCGAATCGAAGAAGAGCGCCCAATCTCAACAGGAAAATACTTCTCGGATCACCCATAATTAAAATAGCTTCAAAACAAGTACGCGGAAGGACCGCGTCACTACTGGTAGACACAGGCGCAAATGTAAATGTGATTAAGGTCGGAGTGATCACACCAGACACGCGTTTAACACCAACAGACACGCGGTTAATTAAAGGAATAAGTACGGGATTCATAGAAACGTTAGGCAGCATCGACTTGGAATTCGCTGGCATCTGCCACGAATTCCACTTAGTAGATAATTTATTCCCCATTAAGGAAGACGGTATCCTAGGCGCGGATTTCTTACGATCGGAAAATACAACTATCTGCTTTAAAAATCACCAGATCTTTTCGCGAAATACGGGCACGATCCCATTATCCTACCGAAGTGAAAATACTAACATTAACACCTACCGCATACTAACCACATCCTGCACACTGACTCCTAAAGTCCAGATATCTGCACCACAACTCACAAACGCAACCGACACTTTTCTTCTCGACACCGGAGCTGATATAAACGTAATCAAACTCAGCGCGGTAAAACAGAATGTACCTAACCAACCAAACAGGATAAGTATAACCGGGATAACACCCGAATCTATAGAAACACTGGGAAGCCTAGATATACAAGTCGGCAGTAAAACACAAGAATTCCACATAGTAGACGACTCATTTCCCATTACGGAAGCAGGAATATTGAGCATGACATTCTTACATCACGGGAGCGCTACGATTTCCTTTCCTGCGAACACGGTAACCTCGCACAATAACGAATCACTGAAGATTTCAAACGAGAACGCAATATCAATCCCTCCCCGAACCGCGACAGTGACAGCTTTCAAATCGACGAACTCATCACCAAAAACGAGGATAATAAATACACAAAAATTAGGACCAAATATCCTATCAGGCAAAGCGCCCGTGACAAACAGACAAGGTTTAGCGTACACAAATGTTATGAACCTCAACGAAGCAGCAGTAGAGATAACCCGACCCGCGGTTTATCTAGAAGAGGTAGACGAACCCGTAGTAAGCATAGACACGTACGTAGCTAGTAACGAGACAAACTCATCAACACACAACCATCGCGGCACTAAGACTGACAGAAACCTACAAGCACTTCGAATTTTACCTAACCGCGAAGCGAAATGCCTTGATATCCGTAGAGAAAACTTTAGACTAGATCACCTAAAAGAAGAAGAAAACCTATCAATAACTGATCCCTCTATCGACTATAATCATCAATTTTTCTTATCGGGCGACAAGAAAGGACAAGCAAACGTAAACGCGGACGCGCTATCGAGGAGCCCTCCTGCTGGGACTACGCAAGCTTTACTTATAGACAGTAAACGCCTACGATCGGAATCGGGTACTGCAGAAACCGAAATAAACAAACGCAAAAAACTGTCACACCAACTCCCAAGCCGTCCGAGACAAGATACTCACAATTCTACAAATCTTATACCTACCAAGCTACGAAAAACAGGAAAAACATTAACAGAATTCCCTCCGCAGGAAATCATAAGATTAGACAGCTCGAATATCGAAATGACGCGCGACAAACACCGCGGGACGTTAGAACCGTCCAAACCGTTCCAAACGACAGAATCCTCGGGCAACCCAGCACCGCGAAAGAAATTTACGAAGCTCCTAGACTTCTCTAATTCGACAGTCGATTCGGATATAAAATCCATTCTATCTAGAGCTGCGCCCCCTGGACGAAAAAGAATCACAGAACCCTCAAGTAACCGCGCGCCAAGAAAAAAACCATTAGAAACAAACAACCATGCAAACCTACTACGGACGACTATACCCGCTCACCTACGATATCCCCTGCCCCCTCAATATGAGTTACCACCCCCAGCTATTTTCATACCACCAGACCCTGACACACTGACGCGACAGCGCAGACGAGATCTCACACCGGAACTTGACACGGAAACAAGCTCTGATAACACCGCCGATTTTAATACAACCTCAGATATTTTACTCTCTCGGAAAGCGAATCTATAATATTACCGCTACAAAATACAACTATCTTAAACACGACATGACATTAACCTAAACACACCCGCTGGAGCCGAGAGAAATTACAAACTTCTTTTAAATAAGGTGCGGAAAACGCCTCTTGGAATCAATCAATGGTATCGCCTAGGTTAATGGACACTAGACAGTGCCAAACACTTCGAGAGTAATCCTAATCTAGTGTACCAAAAAAAAAAAAAAAAAAAAAAAATTTTGTACCATCTCTTTACAAACATATATCTATAGAAGCCAAACATCAGAACACTAGTATAATAATTGTATGCACACAGCAGCAACACAGGCTCTCGCCAGCGAGTCAGCGAACTCATGTTTTGAACTTGACACCTCTCAGCTGTGAACTGACAATAACCTGACATAACATAATACTTTTTCAATTATACTCGCTTATATAATTCGAATGAAGTAATGTTTGAAGGCAGTACGATAGTCAAGTAAATAATTCTAGCAGAAATAAATGAGAATATAAGCATATATAAGATCCAAACAGGGTAGGCTAATGTAGGGGTAGAATCATTAGAATTAAAGCATACCTTAACTTCAATACTATTTAAGTCTACCTCTAAAAGTTCGAAATTTTATGACCTGGTTAGGTCAAGTATATCAGGGAATTTCTATTAATTAAGTAACCTGTAGAACATAGAAGATCGTAAATGTAGCGATGCATCCGCTCAATAATGTCTTGTACATTTCGGGAATACCCTGGTTGAGCGAGTGTACCGGAAAACCTTTCAATTACCCTTGCTATCTTTTCTTCTCTAGATCTAGGAATAATTCACAATCACGCTATATCATACACTTTACCATATGTACTATCGGACCTAATAAAGGCTTATGCCACACTACTCGGTCCATTCACTACACAATTCACACTACACAAGTGTTACATTCATCTAGTACATAATCTAGAACTATAACTCTTGTAATGTTAGTAAATAAGGATATTTGTATCATTTAATTCATACTAATTTGCATCCACGTCCCACACATACTTCCTTGGTCACATAGGTGTTGCACCCCTATGTTCCCTTTAACGGGGGGGGTGTTACGTCCCAGACTTCACCTTCCTCATCTTTCACCTACATCCGGTCACCCTATCTATAATTTCCTCTAGCCTCCAAGCAACTAGATAATCCGCTGAGTATGCATCCGGTGGCCTGATGCATCCTCAGCTACACGTGGCCTCCCACCTTACCTAAATCCCTAGTTTACCTTGTTCCTCTAATTCCTCACCACGACACTTCTCTGGCTACCATCTACCTAATCACTTCTTCCTTCTTCGGCAACCATCTACCTAACTACTTCTTCCTTCTACGTCAACCATCAACCTATTCACTTCACTCTAAATCAATCTTCCTTATTCCTAATCATCATCACCAAACTTCTCTAAGAACGACACTCTATTTCCTAACTCAAAACCTTTCCTTTCCAATCACCCATTCATTACTATTCACTAACCATTCTCGAGTACAAGTTTAATTGTTATCAATAAACATAAAGTATCATTTACTCACTACAAATCATTCAATCACCTGCCATACCACTTCCCTTAGTTGTGCGCCCGCACGTAAAGCGGGAGCGAACCCCATAATATCTATCCATACGGCAACAACATTCTCGTTGTGACCCCATACGGACATCACACCAATTTTTCCCAAAATGCTTAGATTTTTTTGTAAAAATTAATTGAATAATAGCCAATGAGGAACAACCTATGGACGAGCGCCTGTCGGTGTGACGCGCTTGCATGTGTGCGTACGTACCTCCTTGGCTCCGCGATCCCAGCAACAAGTCGGTCGCATCCTAAAACATTTGAAATATGACCGAGTGCAGAGATCGCAGAGCCGAGATGACACGCACGTACACAAGCAAGCGCGTCACACCGACAGGCACTCATCTATAAGTTGTTCCTCATTGGCTATTATTCAATTAATTTTTACGAAAAATCTAGGCATTTTGGAAAAAATTGTTGAAGGAAATTTCGATTTCATTTTTGACCAAGATTGACCCTGTCAAATACTCGTCTCGAGTTCTGTTACACCCTGTATATCGATGATTTTTTGAGCTAGCGAAAATAAAATCAGTTCTGAAATTCATGTTAAACGGTGGAAATCTATATCAGCCGACTCCTGTATCTTGAAATCCATACTCTGACGCGTGGAAAGACAGTTCTTAGAGATAAATCATTTTATAGTATATCGATGGATTTTTCGAGCTAGCGAAAATAAAATCAGTTCTGAAATTCATGTTGAACGGTGGAAATCTATATCAGCCGACTCCTGTATCTTGAAATCCATACTCTGACGCGTAAAAAGACAGTTCTTAGAGATAAATCATTTTTTCGTATATATCGATGATTTTCTGAGCTAGCGAAAATAAAATCAGTTCTGAAATTCATGCGAAACGGTGGAAATCTATATCAGCCGACTCCTGTATCTTGAAATCCATACTCTGACGCGTAAAAAGACAGTTCTTAGAGATAAAACATTTTATCGTATATATCGATGATTTTTTGAGCTAGCGAAAATAAAATCAGTTCTGAAATTCATGTTAAACGGTGGAAATCTATATCAGCCGACTCCTGTATCTTGAAATCCATACTCTGACGCGTGAAAAGACAGTTCTTAGAGATAAATCATTTTATAGTATATCGATGGATTTTTCGAGCTAGCGAAAATAAAATCAGTTCTGAAATTCATGTTAAACGGTGGAAATCTATATCAGCCGATTCCTGTATCTTGAAATCCATACTCTGACGCGTAAATAGACAGTTCTTAGAGATAAATCATTTTATCGTATATATCGATGGATTTTTTGAGCTAGCGAAAATAGAATCAGTTCTGAAATTCATGTTAAACGGTGGAAATCTATATCAGCCCACTTCTGTATCTTGAAATCTATACATTGACGCGTAAAAATACAGTTCTTAGAGATAAATCATTTTATCGTGTATATCGATGGATTTTTTGAGCGAGCAAAAATGAAATCAGTTCTGAAATTCATGTTAAACGGTGGAAATCCATATCAGCCGACTTCTGTATCTTGAAATTCATACTCTGCCGCGTGAAAAGACAGTTCTTAGAGATAAATCATTTTATCGTGTATATCGATGGATTTTTTGAGCTAGCGAAAATAAAATCAGTTCTGAAATTCATGTCAAACGGTGGAAATCTATATCAGCCGACTTCTGTATCTTGAAATCCATACTCTGACGCGTAAAAAGACAGTTCTTACAGATAAATCATTTCATATTATATATCGATGGATTTTTTGAGCTAGCAAAAACTAAATCAGTTCTGAAATTCATGTTAAACGGTGGAAATCTATATCAGCCGACTCCTGTATCTTGAAATCCATACTCTGACGCGTAAAAAGACAGTTCTTAGAGATAAATCATTTTATATTATGCATCGATTGATTTTTTGAGCTAGCGAAAATAAAATCAGTTCTGAAATTCATGTTAAACGGTGGAAATCTATATCAGCCGATTCCTGTATCTTGAAATCCATACTCTGACGCGTAAATAGACAGTTCTTAGAGATAAAACATTTTATCGTGTATATCGATGGATTTTTTGACCCAGCGAAAATAAAATCAGTTCTGAAATTCATGTGAAACGGTGGAAATCTATATCAGCCGACTCCTGTATCTTGAAATCCATACTCTGACGCGTAAAAAGACAGTTCTTAGAGATAAATCATTTTTTCGTATATATCGATGATTTTTTGAGCTAGCGAAAATGAAATCAGTTCTGAAATTCATGTTAAACGGTGGAAATCTATATCAGCCGACTCCTGTATCTTGAAATCCATACTCTGACGCGTGGAAAGACAGTTCTCAGAGATAAATCATTTTATAGTATATATCGATGGATTTTTCGAGCTAGCGAAAATAAAATCAGTTCTGAAATTCATGTTAAACGGTGGAAATCTATATCAGCCGATTCCTGTATCTTGAAATCCATACTCTGACGCGTAAATAGACAGTTCTTAGGGATAAATCATTTTATCGTATATATCGATGGATTTTTTGAGCTAGCGAAAATAAAATCAGTTCTGAAATTTATGTTAAACGGTGGAAATCTATATCAGCCCACTTCTGTATCTTGAAATCTATACTCTGACGCGTAAAAATACAGTTCTTAGAGATAAATCATTTCATCGTGTATATCGATGGATTTTTTGAGCGAGCAAAAATGAAATCAGTTCTGAAATTCATGTTAAACGGTGAAAATCTATATCAGCCGACTTCTGTCTCTTGAAATTCATACTCTGCCGCGTAAAAAGACAGTTCTTAGAGATAAAACCCTTTATCGTGTATATCGATGGATTTTTTGACCCAGCGAAAATAAAATCAGTTCTGAAATTCATGTTAAACGGTGGAAATCTATATCAGCCGACTCCTGTATCTTGAAATCCATACTCTGACGCGTAAAAAGACAGTTCTTAGAGATAAATCATTTTTTCGTATATATCGATGATTTTCTGAGCTAGCGAAAATAAAATCAGTTCTGAAATTCATGTGAAACGGTGGAAATCTATATCAGCCGACTCCTGTATCTTGAAATCCATACTCTGACGCGTAAAAAGACAGTTCTTAGAGATGAAACATTTTATCGTGTATATCGATGGATTTTTTGACCCAGCGAAAATAAAATCAGTTCTGAAATTCATGTTAAACGGTGGAAATCTATATCAGCCGACTCCTGTATCTTGAAATCCATACTCTGACGCGTAAAAAGACAGTTCTTAGAGATAAATCATTTTTTCGTATATATCGATGATTTTTTGAGCTAGCGAAAATAAAATCAGTTCTGAAATTCATGTTAAACGGTGGAAATCTATATCAGCCGACTCCTGTATCTTGAAATCCATACTCTGACGCGTGGAAAGACAGTTCCTAGAGATAAATCATTTTATAGTATATCGATGGATTTTTCGAGCTAGCGAAAATAAAATCAGTTCTGAAATTCATGTTAAACGGTGGAAATCTATATCAGCCGATTCCTGTATCTTGAAATCCATACTCTGACGCGTAAATAGACAGTTCTTAGAGATAAATTATTTTATCGTATATATCGATGGATTTTTTGAGCTAGCGAAAATAAAATCAGTTCTGAAATTCATGTTAAACGGTGGAAATCTATATCAGCCCACTTCTGTATCTTGAAATCTATACATTGACGCGTAAAAATACAGTTCTTAGAGATAAATCATTTCATCGTGTATATCGATGGATTTTTTGAGCGAGCAAAAATGAAATCAGTTCTGAAATTCATGTTAAACGGTGGAAATCTATATCAGCCGACTCCTGTATCTTGAAATCCATACTCTGACGCGTAAAAAGACAGTTCTTAGAGATAAATCATTTTTTCGTATACAGGGTGTAACAGAACTCGAGACGAGCATTTTACAGGGTCAATCTCGATCAAAAATAGAATCAAAATTTCCTTTGCCAATTTTTCCCAAAATGCTTAGATTTTTTTGTAAAAATTAATTGAATAATAGCCAATGAGGAACAACCTATGGACGAGCGCCTGTCGGTGTGACGCGCTTGCATGTGTGCGTACGTACCTCCTTGGCTCCGCGATCCCAGCAACAAGTCGGTCGCATCCTAAAACATTTGAAATATGACCGAGTGCAGAGATCGCAGAGCCGAGATGACACGCACGTACACAAGCAAGCGCGTCACACCGACAGGCACTCATCTATAAGTTGTTCCTCATTGGCTATTATTCAATTAATTTTTACGAAAAATCTAGGCATTTTGGAAAAAATTGTTGAAGGAAATTTCGATTTCATTTTTGACCAAGATTGACCCTGTCAAATACTCGTCTCGAGTTCTGTTACACCCTGTATATCGATGATTTTTTGAGCTAGCGAAAATAAAATCAGTTCTGAAATTCATGTTAAACGGTGGAAATCTATATCAGCCGACTCCTGTATCTTGAAATCCATACTCTGACGCGTGGAAAGACAGTTCTTAGAGATAAATCATTTTATAGTATATCGATGGATTTTTCGAGCTAGCGAAAATGAAATCAGTTCTGAAATTCATGTTAAACGGTGGAAATCTATATCAGCCGATTCCTGTATCTTGAAATCCATACTCTGACGCGTAAATAGACAGTTCTTAGAGATAAATCATTTTATCGTATATATCGATGGATTTTTTGAGCTAGCGAAAATAAAATCAGTTCTGAAATTCATGTTAAACGGTGGAAATCTATATCAGCCCACTTCTGTATCTTGAAATCTATACATTGACGCGTAATAATACAGTTCTTAGAGATAAATCATTTCATCGTGTATATCGATGGATTTTTTGAGCGAGCAAAAATGAAATCAGTTCTGAAATTCATGTTAAACGTTGGAAATCCATATCAGCCGACTTCTGTATCTTGAAATTCATACTCTGCCGCGTAAAAAGACAGTTCTTAGAGATAAATCATTTTATCGTGTATATCGATGGATTTTTTGAGCTAGCGAAAATAAAATCAGTTCTGAAATTTATGTTAAACGGTGGAAATCTATATCAGCCCACTTCTGTATCTTGAAATCTATACTCTGACGCGTAAAAATACAGTTCTTAGAGATAAATCATTTCATCGTGTATATCGATGGATTTTTTGAGCGAGCAAAAATGAAATCAGTTCTGAAATTCATGTTAAACGGTGAAAATCTATATCAGCCGACTTCTGTCTCTTGAAATTCATACTCTGCCGCGTAAAAAGACAGTTCTTAGAGATAAAACCCTTTATCGTGTATATCGATGGATTTTTTGACCCAGCGAAAATAAAATCAGTTCTGAAATTCATGTTAAACGGTGGAAATCTATATCAGCCGACTCCTGTATCTTGAAATCCATACTCTGACGCGTAAAAAGACAGTTCTTAGAGATAAATCATTTTTTCGTATATACCGATGATTTTCTGAGCTAGCGAAAATAAAATCAGTTCTGAAATTCATGTGAAACGGTGGAAATCTATATCAGCCGACTCCTGTATCTTGAAATCCATACTCTGACGCGTAAAAAGACAGTTCTTAGAGATAAAACATTTTATCGTGTATATCGATGGATTTTTTGACCCAGCGAAAATAAAATCAGTTCTGAAATTCATGTTAAACGGTGGAAATCTATATCAGCCGACTCCTGTATCTTGAAATCCATACTCTGACGCGTAAAAAGACAGTTCTTAGAGATAAATCATTTTTTCGTATATATCGATGATTTTTTGAGCTAGCGAAAATAAAATCAGTTCTGAAATTCATGTTAAACGGTGGAAATCTATATCAGCCGACTCCTGTATCTTGAAATCCATACTCTGACGCGTGGAAAGACAGTTCCTAGAGATAAATCATTTTATAGTATATCGATGGATTTTTCGAGCTAGCGAAAATAAAATCAGTTCTGAAATTCATGTTAAACGGTGGAAATCTATATCAGCCGATTCCTGTATCTTGAAATCCATACTCTGACGCGTAAATAGACAGTTCTTAGAGATAAATTATTTTATCGTATATATCGATGGATTTTTTGAGCTAGCGAAAATAAAATCAGTTCTGAAATTCATGTTAAACGGTGGAAATCTATATCAGCCCACTTCTGTATCTTGAAATCTATACATTGACGCGTAAAAATACAGTTCTTAGAGATAAATCATTTCATCGTGTATATCGATGGATTTTTTGAGCGAGCAAAAATGAAATCAGTTCTGAAATTCATGTTAAACGGTGGAAATCCATATCAGCCGACTTCTGTATCTTGAAATTCATACTCTGCCGCGTGAAAAGACAGTTCTTAGAGATAAATCATTTTATCGTGTATATCGATGGATTTTTTGAGCTAGCGAAAATAAAATCAGTTCTGAAATTCATGTCAAACGGTGGAAATCTATATCAGCCGACTTCTGTATCTTGAAATCCATACTCTGACGCGTAAAAAGACAGTTCTTACAGATAAATCATTTCATATTATATATCGATGGATTTTTTGAGCTAGCAAAAACTAAATCAGTTCTGAAATTCATGTTAAACGGTGGAAATCTATATCAGCCGACTCCTGTATCTTGAAATCCATACTCTGACGCGTAAAAAGACAGTTCTTAGAGATAAATCATTTTATATTATACATCGATTGATTTTTTGAGCTAGCGAAAATAAAATCAGTTCTGAAATTCATGTGAAACGGTGGAAATCTTTATCAGCCGACTCCTGTATCTTGAAATCCATACTCTGACGCGTAAAAAGACAGTTCTTAGAGATAAATCATTTTATATTATACATCGATGGATTTTTTGAGCTAGCGAAAATAAAATCAGTTCTGAAATTCATGTTAAACGGTGGAAATCTATATCAGCCGATTCCTGTATCTTGAAATCCATACTCTGACGCGTAAATAGACAGTTCTTAGAGATAAAACATTTTATCGTGTATATCGATGGATTTTTTGACCCAGCGAAAATAAAATCAGTTCTGAAATTCATGTGAAACGGTGGAAATCTATATCAGCCGACTCCTGTATCTTGAAATCCATACTCTGACGCGTAAAAAGACAGTTCTTAGAGATAAATCATTTTTTCGTATATATCGATGATTTTTTGAGCTAGCGAAAATGAAATCAGTTCTGAAATTCATGTTAAACGGTGGAAATCTATATCAGCCGACTCCTGTATCTTGAAATCCATACTCTGACGCGTGGAAAGACAGTTCTTAGAGATAAATCATTTTATAGTATATCGATGGATTTTTCGAGCTAGCGAAAATGAAATCAGTTCTGAAATTCATGTTAAACGGTGGAAATCTATATCAGCCGATTCCTGTATCTTGAAATCCATACTCTGACGCGTAAATAGACAGTTCTTAGAGATAAATCATTTTATCGTATATATCGATGGATTTTTTGAGCTAGCGAAAATAAAATCAGTTCTGAAATTCATGTTAAACGGTGGAAATCTATATCAGCCCACTTCTGTATCTTGAAATCTATACATTGACGCGTAATAATACAGTTCTTAGAGATAAATCATTTCATCGTATATATCGATGATTTTTTGAGCTAGCGAAAATGAAATCAGTTCTGAAATTCATGTTAAACGGTGGAAATCTATATCAGCCGACTCCTGTATCTTGAAATCCATACTCTGACGCGTGGAAAGACAGTTCTCAGAGATAAATCATTTTATAGTATATATCGATGGATTTTTCGAGCTAGCGAAAATAAAATCAGTTCTGAAATTCATGTTAAACGGTGGAAATCTATATCAGCCGATTCCTGTATCTTGAAATCCATACTCTGACGCGTAAATAGACAGTTCTTAGAGATAAATCATTTTATCGTATATATCGATGGATTTTTTGAGCTAGCGAAAATAAAATCAGTTCTGAAATTTATGTTAAACGGTGGAAATCTATATCAGCCCACTTCTGTATCTTGAAATCTATACTCTGACGCGTAAAAATACAGTTCTTAGAGATAAATCATTTCATCGTGTATATCGATGGATTTTTTGAGCGAGCAAAAATGAAATCAGTTCTGAAATTCATGTTAAACGGTGAAAATCTATATCAGCCGACTTCTGTCTCTTGAAATTCATACTCTGCCGCGTAAAAAGACAGTTCTTAGAGATAAAACCCTTTATCGTGTATATCGATGGATTTTTTGACCCAGCGAAAATAAAATCAGTTCTGAAATTCATGTTAAACGGTGGAAATCTATATCAGCCGACTCCTGTATCTTGAAATCCATACTCTGACGCGTAAAAAGACAGTTCTTAGAGATAAATCATTTTTTCGTATATATCGATGATTTTCTGAGCTAGCGAAAATAAAATCAGTTCTGAAATTCATGTGAAACGGTGGAAATCTATATCAGCCGACTCCTGTATCTTGAAATCCATACTCTGACGCGTAAAAAGACAGTTCTTAGAGATGAAACATTTTATCGTGTACATCGATGGATTTTTTGACCCAGCGAAAATAAAATCAGTTCTGAAATTCATGTTAAACGGTGGAAATCTATATCAGCCGACTCCTGTATCTTGAAATCCATACTCTGACGCGTAAAAAGACAGTTCTTAGAGATAAATCATTTTTTCGTATATATCGATGATTTTTTGAGCTAGCGAAAATAAAATCAGTTCTGAAATTCATGTTAAACGGTGGAAATCTATATCAGCCGACTCCTGTATCTTGAAATCCATACTCTGACGCGTGGAAAGACAGTTCCTAGAGATAAATCATTTTATAGTATATCGATGGATTTTTCGAGCTAGCGAAAATAAAATCAGTTCTGAAATTCATGTTAAACGGTGGAAATCTATATCAGCCGATTCCTGTATCTTGAAATCCATACTCTGACGCGTAAATAGACAGTTCTTAGAGATAAATTATTTTATCGTATATATCGATGGATTTTTTGAGCTAGCGAAAATAAAATCAGTTCTGAAATTCATGTTAAACGGTGGAAATCTATATCAGCCCACTTCTGTATCTTGAAATCTATACATTGACGCGTAAAAATACAGTTCTTAGAGATAAATCATTTCATCGTGTATATCGATGGATTTTTTGAGCGAGCAAAAATGAAATCAGTTCTGAAATTCATGTTGAACGGTGGAAATCCATATCAGCCGACTTCTGTATCTTGAAATCCATACTCTGACGCGTAAAAAGACAGTTCTTAGAGATAAAACATTTTATCGTGTATATCGATGGATTTTTTGAGCCAGCGAAAATAAAATCAGTTCTGAAATTCATGTTAAACGGTGGAAATCTATATCAGCCGACTCCTGTATCTTGAAATCCATACTCTGACGCGTAAAAAGACAGTTCTTAGAGATAAATCATTTTTTCGTATACAGGGTGTAACAGAACTCGAGACGAGCATTTTACAGGGTCAATCTCGATCAAAAATAGAATCAAAATTTCCTTTGCCAATTTTTCCCAAAATGCTTAGATTTTTTTGTAAAAATTAATTGAATAATAGCCAATGAGGAACAACCTATGGACGAGCGCCTGTCGGTGTGACGCGCTTGCATGTGTGCGTACGTACCTCCTTGGCTCCGCGATCCCAGCAACAAGTCGGTCGCATCCTAAAACATTTGAAATATGACCGAGTGCAGAGATCGCAGAGCCGAGATGACACGCACGTACACAAGCAAGCGCGTCACACCGACAGGCACTCATCTATAAGTTGTTCCTCATTGGCTATTATTCAATTAATTTTTACGAAAAATCTAGGCATTTTGGAAAAAATTGTTGAAGGAAATTTCGATTTCATTTTTGACCAAGATTGACCCTGTCAAATACTCGTCTCGAGTTCTGTTACACCCTGTATATCGATGATTTTTTGAGCTAGCGAAAATAAAATCAGTTCTGAAATTCATGTTAAACGGTGGAAATCTATATCAGCCGACTCCTGTATCTTGAAATCCATACTCTGACGCGTGGAAAGACAGTTCTTAGAGATAAATCATTTTATAGTATATCGATGGATTTTTCGAGCTAGCGAAAATGAAATCAGTTCTGAAATTCATGTTAAACGGTGGAAATCTATATCAGCCGATTCCTGTATCTTGAAATCCATACTCTGACGCGTAAATAGACAGTTCTTAGAGATAAATCATTTTATCGTATATATCGATGGATTTTTTGAGCTAGCGAAAATAAAATCAGTTCTGAAATTCATGTTAAACGGTGGAAATCTATATCAGCCCACTTCTGTATCTTGAAATCTATACATTGACGCGTAATAATACAGTTCTTAGAGATAAATCATTTCATCGTGTATATCGATGGATTTTTTGAGCGAGCAAAAATGAAATCAGTTCTGAAATTCGTGTTAAACGTTGGAAATCCATATCAGCCGACTTCTGTATCTTGAAATTCATACTCTGCCGCGTAAAAAGACAGTTCTTAGAGATAAATCATTTTATCGTGTATATCGATGGATTTTTTGAGCTAGCGAAAATAAAATCAGTTCTGAAATTTATGTTAAACGGTGGAAATCTATATCAGCCCACTTCTGTATCTTGAAATCTATACTCTGACGCGTAAAAATACAGTTCTTAGAGATAAATCATTTCATCGTGTATATCGATGGATTTTTTGAGCGAGCAAAAATGAAATCAGTTCTGAAATTCATGTTAAACGGTAAAAATCTATATCAGCCGACTTCTGTCTCTTGAAATTCATACTCTGCCGCGTAAAAAGACAGTTCTTAGAGATAAAACCCTTTATCGTGTATATCGATGGATTTTTTGACCCAGCGAAAATAAAATCAGTTCTGAAATTCATGTTAAACGGTGGAAATCTATATCAGCCGACTCCTGTATCTTGAAATCCATACTCTGACGCGTAAAAAGACAGTTCTTAGAGATAAATCATTTTTTCGTATATACCGATGATTTTCTGAGCTAGCGAAAATAAAATCAGTTCTGAAATTCATGTGAAACGGTGGAAATCTATATCAGCCGACTCCTGTATCTTGAAATCCATACTCTGACGCGTAAAAAGACAGTTCTTAGAGATAAAACATTTTATCGTGTATATCGATGGATTTTTTGACCCAGCGAAAATAAAATCAGTTCTGAAATTCATGTTAAACGGTGGAAATCTATATCAGCCGACTCCTGTATCTTGAAATCCATACTCTGACGCGTAAAAAGACAGTTCTTAGAGATAAATCATTTTTTCGTATATATCGATGATTTTTTGAGCTAGCGAAAATAAAATCAGTTCTGAAATTCATGTTAAACGGTGGAAATCTATATCAGCCGACTCCTGTATCTTGAAATCCATACTCTGACGCGTGGAAAGACAGTTCCTAGAGATAAATCATTTTATAGTATATCGATGGATTTTTCGAGCTAGCGAAAATAAAATCAGTTCTGAAATTCATGTTAAACGGTGGAAATCTATATCAGCCGATTCCTGTATCTTGAAATCCATACTCTGACGCGTTAATAGACAGTTCTTAGAGATAAATTATTTTATCGTATATATCGATGGATTTTTTGAGCTAGCGAAAATAAAATCAGTTCTGAAATTCATGTTAAACGGTGGAAATCTATATCAGCCCACTTCTGTATCTTGAAATCTATACATTGACGCGTAAAAATACAGTTCTTAGAGATAAATCATTTCATCGTGTATATCGATGGATTTTTTGAGCGAGCAAAAATGAAATCAGTTCTGAAATTCATGTTAAACGGTGGAAATCCATATCAGCCGACTTCTGTATCTTGAAATCCATACTCTGACGCGTAAAAAGACAGTTCTTAGAGATAAAACATTTTATCGTGTATATCGATGGATTTTTTGACCCAGCGAAAATAAAATCAGTTCTGAAATTCATGTTAAACGGTGGAAATCTATATCAGCCGACTCCTGTATCTTGAAATCCATACTCTGACGCGTAAAAAGACAGTTCTTAGAGATAAATCATTTTTTCGTATACAGGGTGTAACAGAACTCGAGACGAGCATTTTACAGGGTCAATCTCGATCAAAAATAGAATCAAAATTTCCTTTGCCAATTTTTCCCAAAATGCTTAGATTTTTTTGTAAAAATTAATTGAATAATAGCCAATGAGGAACAACCTATGGACGAGCGCCTGTCGGTGTGACGCGCTTGCATGTGTGCGTACGTACCTCCTTGGCTCCGCGATCCCAGCAACAAGTCGGTCGCATCCTAAAACATTTGAAATATGACCGAGTGCAGAGATCGCAGAGCCGAGATGACACGCACGTACACAAGCAAGCGCGTCACACCGACAGGCACTCATCTATAAGTTGTTCCTCATTGGCTATTATTCAATTAATTTTTACGAAAAATCTAGGCATTTTGGAAAAAATTGTTGAAGGAAATTTCGATTTCATTTTTGACCAAGATTGACCCTGTCAAATACTCGTCTCGAGTTCTGTTACACCCTGTATATCGATGATTTTTTGAGCTAGCGAAAATAAAATCAGTTCTGAAATTCATGTTAAACGGTGGAAATCTATATCAGCCGACTCCTGTATCTTGAAATCCATACTCTGACGCGTGGAAAGACAGTTCTTAGAGATAAATCATTTTATAGTATATCGATGGATTTTTCGAGCTAGCGAAAATAAAATCAGTTCTGAAATTCATGTTAAACGGTGGAAATCTATATCAGCCGATTCCTGTATCTTGAAATCCATACTCTGACGCGTAAATAGACAGTTCTTAGAGATAAATCATTTTATCGTATATATCGATGGATTTTTTGAGCTAGCGAAAATAAAATCAGTTCTGAAATTTATGTTAAACGGTGGAAATCTATATCAGCCCACTTCTGTATCTTGAAATCTATACTCTGACGCGTGAAAATACAGTTCTTAGAGATAAATCATTTCATCGTGTATATCGATGGATTTTTTGAGCGAGCAAAAATGAAATCAGTTCTGAAATTCATGTTAAACGGTGAAAATCTATATCAGCCGACTTCTGTCTCTTGAAATTCATACTCTGGCGCGTAAAAAGACAGTTCTTAGAGATAAAACCCTTTATCGTGTATATCGATGGATTTTTTGACCCAGCGAAAATAAAATCAGTTCTGAAATTCATGTTAAACGGTGGAAATCTATATCAGCCGACTCCTGTATCTTGAAATCCATACTCTGACGCGTAAAAAGACAGTTCTTAGAGATAAATCATTTTTTCGTATATATCGATGATTTTCTGAGCTAGCGAAAATAAAATCAGTTCTGAAATTCATGTGAAACGGTGGAAATCTATATCAGCCGACTCCTGTATCTTGAAATCCATACTCTGACGCGTAAAAAGACAGTTCTTAGAGATAAAACATTTTATCGTGTATATCGATGGATTTTTTGACCCAGCGAAAATAAAATCAGTTCTGAAATTCATGTTAAACGGTGGAAATCTATATCAGCCGACTCCTGTATCTTGAAATCCATACTCTGACGCGTAAAAAGACAGTTCTTATAGATAAATCATTTTTTCGTATATATCGATGATTTTTTGAGCTAGCGAAAATAAAATCAGTTCTGAAATTCATGTTAAACGGTGGAAATCTATATCAGCCGACTCCTGTATCTTGAAATCCATACTCTGACGCGTGGAAAGACAGTTCTTAGAGATAAATCATTTTATAGTATATCGATGGATTTTTCGAGCTAGCGAAAATAAAATCAGTTCTGAAATTCATGTTAAACGGTGGAAATCTATATCAGCCGATTCCTGTATCTCTAAATCCATACTCTGACGCGTAAATAGACAGTTCTTAGAGATAAATCATTTTATCGTATATATCGATGGATTTTTTGAGCTAGCGAAAATAAAATCAGTTCTGAAATTCATGTTAAACGGTGGAAATCTATATCAGCCCACTTCTGTATCTTGAAATTTATACATTGACGCGTAAAAATACAGTTCTTAGAGATAAATCATTTCATCGTGTATATCGATGGATTTTTTGAGCGAGCAAAAATGAAATCAGTTCTGAAATTCATGTTAAACGGTGGAAATCTATATCAGCCGACTCCTGTATCTTGAAATCCATACTCTGACGCGTAAAAAGACAGTTCTTAGAGATAAATCATTTTTTCGTATATATCGATGATTTTTTGAGCTAGCGAAAATAAAATCAGTTCTGAAATTCATGTTAAACGGTGGAAATCTATATCAGCCGACTCCTGTATCTTGAAATCCATACTCTGACGCGTAAAAAGACAGTTCTTAGAGATAAATCATTTCATCGTGTATATCGATGGATTTTTTGAGCGAGCAAAAATGAAATCAGTTCTGAAATTCATGTTAAACGGTGGAAATCTATATCAGCCGACATCTGTATCTTGAAATCCATACTCTGACGCGTAAAAAGACAGTTCTTACAGATGAATCATTTCATATTATATATCGATGGATTTTTTGAGCTAGCGAAAACTAAATCAGTTCTGAAATTCATGTTAAACGGTGCAAATCTATATCAGCCGACTCCTGTATCTTGAAATCCATACTCTGACGCGTAAAAAGACAGTTCTTAGAGATAAATCATTTTTTCGTATATATCGATGATTTTCTGAGCTAGCGAAAATAAGATCAGTTCTGAAATTCATGTGAAACGGTGGAAATCTATATCAGCCGACTCCTGTATCTTGAAATCCATACTCTGACGCGTAAAAAGACAGTTCTTAGAGATAAAACATTTTATCGTGTATATCGATGATTTTTTGAGCTAGCGAAAATAAAATCAGTTCTGAAATTCATGTTAAACGGTGGAAATCTATATCAGCCGACTCCTGTATCTTGAAATCCATACTCTGACGCGTAAAAAGACAGTTCTTAGAGATAAATCATTTTTTCGTATACAGGGTGTAACAGAACTCGAGACGAGCATTTTACAGGGTCAATCTCGATCAAAAATAGAATCAAAATTTCCTTTGCCAATGTTACGTCCCAGACTTCACCTTCCTCATCTTTCACCTACATCCGGTCACCCTATCTATAATTTCCTCTAGCCTCCAAGCAACTAGATAATCCGCTGAGTATGCATCCGGTGGCCTGATGCATCCTCAGCTACACGTGGCCTCCCACCTTACCTAAATCCCTAGTTTACCTTGTTCCTCTAATTCCTCACCACGACACTTCTCTGGCTACCATCTACCTAATCACTTCTTCCTTCTTCGGCAACCATCTACCTAACTACTTCTTCCTTCTACGTCAACCATCAACCTATTCACTTCACTCTAAATCAATCTTCCTTATTCCTAATCATCATCACCAAACTTCTCTAAGAACGACACTCTATTTTCTAACTCAAAACCTTTCCTTTCCAATCACCCATTCATTACTATTCACTAACCATTCTCGAGTACAAGTTTAATTGTTATCAATAAACATAAAGTATCATTTACTCACTACAAATCATTCAATCACCTGCCATACCACTTCCCTTAGTTGTGCGCCCGCACGTAAAGCGGGAGCGAACCCCATAATATCTATCCATACGGCAACAACATTCTCGTTGTGACCCCATACGGACATCACAACTGGTGGCAGCGGTACCTCCTCCCGCTTCTAAGGGTAGTGCGTGATTGTGAAACGTAAAAAGTTCTTCAGAAGTATCTACTAAAGTAGATAACACCAGTCACAACTGGTGGCAGCAGAAACACCTCTCGCTTCTACGGGTAGTGCGTGATTGTGAAAAGTAAAAAGTTATTCAGAAGTATCTATTAAAGCGAATAACACCAGTCACAACTAGTAGCAGCAGTACCTCCTTTTGCTTCTGAGGATAGTACGCGAAATACAAAGTTAAAGGTGACAAATCGTGATATATACACGGAACTTACAAGTCAAGAATCATCACAGCTGGTGAAATGACTATGTAAAGTGACTGTAAAGTGAAAATAGTGAAAGCGAGTGACGATAACCAAACGGGTGAAGTTAGAGAGTGAAAAATCAAAGTTCAGTTGAAGTGAATAGGAACAATAACACAATTAGTGGCAGTGGCAAATACAATTCTACAAATTATTGCTCTCGCATCATCAATAAGCCGACGAGCCAATTCGACAAATAATTGCTCTCGCATCATCAATAAGCCGACGAGCCAATTCTACAAATCATTGCTCTCGCATCATCAATAAGCCGACGAGCCAATTCTACAAATCATTGCTCTCGCATCATCAATAAGCCGACGAGCCAATTCTACAAATCATTGCTCTCGCATCATCAATAAGCCGACGAGCCAATTCTACAAATCATTGCTCTCGCATCATCAATAAGCCGACGAGCCAATTCTACAAATCATTGCTCTCGCATCATCAATAAGCCGACGAGCCAAGTTCACAAATCTACGAAGCAAAAATCTACGAATCTACAAACAAATAATCGCTCTCGCATTTTCAATAAGCCGACGAGCCGAATTCATAATCTACGAAGCCACGAGAACCCATCTACAAACCAACGGAATTCCTTCAGCCACACTCCAGCCGCTCATCTCTAAGCACCGAAAAGAAGTCGACAGTAAAACCGACATAACACCGATTAGCCAGGAAGTCAATCTACACCTAACCGTACGCCACAAAGAAATTCAAGCTACCTTGACAGCATTCGTAATCATCGGTGCATTGTAAGTCTCGTCAAGATCTATATAATATTTCAACCTAACTAGAGTTAGGAGATTAATACACTCATTGTTCTGTATAAGCATAGAATTACTTTAATATAATGACTGACGAAGCCACTCCCAGTCCGTTTCTGCCACTGCAAGCTGCGATATCATTATTGCCGAACTTCAACGGTACTAACATGCCGGTAGAGTCATTTATCCGCAAAGTAGAGAACGTTAAGAATGTAGTCAGCACGAGAGATTTACCTTTATTCACTAGCCTTGTAGCCGTAAAAATTGCCGGCCCCGCGGAACGGTGCATAAATAAGAACGGCCTTAATACTCTAGACAACATATTAACAGACTTGAGACGCGCATATAAACCTAGAGACGGTCTGCCGGATATTCAGGCGCAAATTACGCGAGCGGTGCAGAACCGAAATGAGAGTGCGCTAGAGTTCGGCATGCGAATCGAAGGACTCGTCGAGACAGCTTTGGAACTTCTCGGGAACTCCGCGAACCCAGAATATGTCGTTATGTCTACCAGATTCATAAAAGATATAGCCGGACGAGCATTTATACGCGGATTGAAAGACGAACTTGAACCGAGAGTAACAAATCAAAGCCCGGGAACGTTACGTGAAGCAATAGATCTAGCAGTTCGATTTGAAAAACTTCTAGACGATAGAAAGGCCTTGAGGCCACCTGACAATGCCACCTCGACGAGTCAAGCGATATCCAACTACACTAGACGTAATACAGTAGATGATAAGAACAGGTGGGGTCCAAACCACACCTCTAGGTCGAATAATCAAAGAAATCTGAGTTGTAATTACTGTAAAAACTTGGGTCATACCATTGATAACTGCCGAACGAGAGAGCGTAATAATAATAAATACTGCACGTTCTGCCAAATGATAGGTCATACGCTCGACGAATGTCGCGTACGAAACTCTCGGGGCCAGCGCGACCCTCAACGCCTATCTCCTAACACTAGTTCCTCTTATAACACAGACATAAACTATGGACAGCACGCGTCTAACCCTCGTCGGAACAATGATAACGTGCAAAACCAGCCGAATTACGATAGACCAGGCATACAACGTAGAAATAACGCACAAATAAATCTCGCGGTAGACGAAAATACGGAATCAATCGACGATTTAAACGGGCTTCGGGAACGTCGCATGGACGCCGCGACGTCCCGAATCGAAGAAGAGCGCCCAATCTCAACAGGAAAATACTTCTCGGATCACCCATAATTAAAATAGCTTCAAAACAAGTACGCGGAAGGACCGCGTCACTACTGGTAGACACAGGCGCAAATGTAAATGTGATTAAGGTCGGAGTGATCACACCAGACACGCGTTTAACACCAACAGACACGCGGTTAATTAAAGGAATAAGTACGGGATTCATAGAAACGTTAGGCAGCATCGACTTGGAATTCGCTGGCATCTGCCACGAATTCCACTTAGTAGATAATTTATTCCCCATTAAGGAAGACGGTATCCTAGGCGCGGATTTCTTACGATCGGAAAATACAACTATCTGCTTTAAAAATCACCAGATCTTTTCGCGAAATACGGGCACGATCCCATTATCCTACCGAAGTGAAAATACTAACATTAACACCTACCGCATACTAACCACATCCTGCACACTGACTCCTAAAGTCCAGATATCTGCACCACAACTCACAAACGCAACCGACACTTTTCTTCTCGACACCGGAGCTGATATAAACGTAATCAAACTCAGCGCGGTAAAACAGAATGTACCTAACCAACCAAACAGGATAAGTATAACCGGGATAACACCCGAATCTATAGAAACACTGGGAAGCCTAGATATACAAGTCGGCAGTAAAACACAAGAATTCCACATAGTAGACGACTCATTTCCCATTACGGAAGCAGGAATATTGAGCATGACATTCTTACATCACGGGAGCGCTACGATTTCCTTTCCTGCGAACACGGTAACCTCGCACAATAACGAATCACTGAAGATTTCAAACGAGAACGCAATATCAATCCCTCCCCGAACCGCGACAGTGACAGCTTTCAAATCGACGAACTCATCACCAAAAACGAGGATAATAAATACACAAAAATTAGGACCAAATATCCTATCAGGCAAAGCGCCCGTGACAAACAGACAAGGTTTAGCGTACACAAATGTTATGAACCTCAACGAAGCAGCAGTAGAGATAACCCGACCCGCGGTTTATCTAGAAGAGGTAGACGAACCCGTAGTAAGCATAGACACGTACGTAGCTAGTAACGAGACAAACTCATCAACACACAACCATCGCGGCACTAAGACTGACAGAAACCTACAAGCACTTCGAATTTTACCTAACCGCGAAGCGAAATGCCTTGATATCCGTAGAGAAAACTTTAGACTAGATCACCTAAAAGAAGAAGAAAACCTATCAATAACTGATCCCTCTATCGACTATAATCATCAATTTTTCTTATCGGGCGACAAGAAAGGACAAGCAAACGTAAACGCGGACGCGCTATCGAGGAGCCCTCCTGCTGGGACTACGCAAGCTTTACTTATAGACAGTAAACGCCTACGATCGGAATCGGGTACTGCAGAAACCGAAATAAACAAACGCAAAAAACTGTCACACCAACTCCCAAGCCGTCCGAGACAAGATACTCACAATTCTACAAATCTTATACCTACCAAGCTACGAAAAACAGGAAAAACATTAACAGAATTCCCTCCGCAGGAAATCATAAGATTAGACAGCTCGAATATCGAAATGACGCGCGACAAACACCGCGGGACGTTAGAACCGTCCAAACCGTTCCAAACGACAGAATCCTCGGGCAACCCAGCACCGCGAAAGAAATTTACGAAGCTCCTAGACTTCTCTAATTCGACAGTCGATTCGGATATAAAATCCATTCTATCTAGAGCTGCGCCCCCTGGACGAAAAAGAATCACAGAACCCTCAAGTAACCGCGCGCCAAGAAAAAAACCATTAGAAACAAACAACCATGCAAACCTACTACGGACGACTATACCCGCTCACCTACGATATCCCCTGCCCCCTCAATATGAGTTACCACCCCCAGCTATTTTCATACCACCAGACCCTGACACACTGACGCGACAGCGCAGACGAGATCTCACACCGGAACTTGACACGGAAACAAGCTCTGATAACACCGCCGATTTTAATACAACCTCAGATATTTTACTCTCTCGGAAAGCGAATCTATAATATTACCGCTACAAAATACAACTATCTTAAACACGACATGACATTAACCTAAACACACCCGCTGGAGCCGAGAGAAATTACAAACTTCTTTTAAATAAGGTGCGGAAAACGCCTCTTGGAATCAATCAATGGTATCGCCTAGGTTAATGGACACTAGACAGTGCCAAACACTTCGAGAGTAATCCTAATCTAGTGTACCAAAAAAAAAAAAAAAAATTTTGTACCATCTCTTTACAAACATATATCTATAGAAGCCAAACATCAGAACACTAGTATAATAATTGTATGCACACAGCAGCAACACAGGCTCTCGCCAGCGAGTCAGCGAACTCATGTTTTGAACTTGACACCTCTCAGCTGTGAACTGACAATAACCTGACATAACATAATACTTTTTCAATTATACTCGCTTATATAATTCGAATGAAGTAATGTTTGAAGGCAGTACGATAGTCAAGTAAATAATTCTAGCAGAAATAAATGAGAATATAAGCATATATAAGATCCAAACAGGGTAGGCTAATGTAGGGGTAGAATCATTAGAATTAAAGCATACCTTAACTTCAATACTATTTAAGTCTACCTCTAAAAGTTCGAAATTTTATGACCTGGTTAGGTCAAGTATATCAGGGAATTTCTATTAATTAAGTAACCTGTAGAACATAGAAGATCGTAAATGTAGCGATGCATCCGCTCAATAATGTCTTGTACATTTCGGGAATACCCTGGTTGAGCGAGTGTACCGGAAAACCTTTCAATTACCCTTGCTATCTTTTCTTCTCTAGATCTAGGAATAATTCACAATCACGCTATATCATACACTTTACCATATGTACTATCGGACCTAATAAAGGCTTATGCCACACTACTCGGTCCATTCACTACACAATTCACACTACACAAGTGTTACATTCATCTAGTACATAATCTAGAACTATAACTCTTGTAATGTTAGTAAATAAGGATATTTGTATCATTTAATTCATACTAATTTGCATCCACGTCCCACACATACTTCCTGGGTCACATAGGTGTTGCACCCCTATGTTCCCTTTAACGGGGGGGGTGTTACGTCCCAGACTTCACCTTCCTCATCTTTCACCTACATCCGGTCACCCTATCTATAATTTCCTCTAGCCTCCAAGCAACTAGATAATCCGCTGAGTATGCATCCGGTGGCCTGATGCATCCTCAGCTACACGTGGCCTCCCACCTTACCTAAATCCCTAGTTTACCTTGTTCCTCTAATTCCTCACCACGACACTTCTCTGGCTACCATCTACCTAATCACTTCTTCCTTCTTCGGCAACCATCTACCTAACTACTTCTTCCTTCTACGTCAACCATCAACCTATTCACTTCACTCTAAATCAATCTTCCTTATTCCTAATCATCATCACCAAACTTCTCTAAGAACGACACTCTATTTCCTAACTCAAAACCTTTCCTTTCCAATCACCCATTCATTACTATTCACTAACCATTCTCGAGTACAAGTTTAATTGTTATCAATAAACATAAAGTATCATTTACTCACTACAAATCATTCAATCACCTGCCATACCACTTCCCTTAGTTGTGCGCCCGCACGTAAAGCGGGAGCGAACCCCATAATATCTATCCATACGGCAACAACATTCTCGTTGTGACCCCATACGGACATCACACCAATTTTTCCCAAAATGCTTAGATTTTTTTGTAAAAATTAATTGAATAATAGCCAATGAGGAACAACCTATGGACGAGCGCCTGTCGGTGTGACGCGCTTGCATGTGTGCGTACGTACCTCCTTGGCTCCGCGATCCCAGCAACAAGTCGGTCGCATCCTAAAACATTTGAAATATGACCGAGTGCAGAGATCGCAGAGCCGAGATGACACGCACGTACACAAGCAAGCGCGTCACACCGACAGGCACTCATCTATAAGTTGTTCCTCATTGGCTATTATTCAATTAATTTTTACGAAAAATCTAGGCATTTTGGAAAAAATTGTTGAAGGAAATTTCGATTTCATTTTTGACCAAGATTGACCCTGTCAAATACTCGTCTCGAGTTCTGTTACACCCTGTATATCGATGATTTTTTGAGCTAGCGAAAATAAAATCAGTTCTGAAATTCATGTTAAACGGTGGAAATCTATATCAGCCGACTCCTGTATCTTGAAATCCATACTCTGACGCGTGGAAAGACAGTTCTTAGAGATAAATCATTTTATAGTATATCGATGGATTTTTCGAGCTAGCGAAAATAAAATCAGTTCTGAAATTCATGTTGAACGGTGGAAATCTATATCAGCCGACTCCTGTATCTTGAAATCCATACTCTGACGCGTAAAAAGACAGTTCTTAGAGATAAATCATTTTTTCGTATATATCGATGATTTTCTGAGCTAGCGAAAATAAAATCAGTTCTGAAATTCATGCGAAACGGTGGAAATCTATATCAGCCGACTCCTGTATCTTGAAATCCATACTCTGACGCGTAAAAAGACAGTTCTTAGAGATAAAACATTTTATCGTATATATCGATGATTTTTTGAGCTAGCGAAAATAAAATCAGTTCTGAAATTCATGTTAAACGGTGGAAATCTATATCAGCCGACTCCTGTATCTTGAAATCCATACTCTGACGCGTGAAAAGACAGTTCTTAGAGATAAATCATTTTATAGTATATCGATGGATTTTTCGAGCTAGCGAAAATAAAATCAGTTCTGAAATTCATGTTAAACGGTGGAAATCTATATCAGCCGATTCCTGTATCTTGAAATCCATACTCTGACGCGTAAATAGACAGTTCTTAGAGATAAATCATTTTATCGTATATATCGATGGATTTTTTGAGCTAGCGAAAATAGAATCAGTTCTGAAATTCATGTTAAACGGTGGAAATCTATATCAGCCCACTTCTGTATCTTGAAATCTATACATTGACGCGTAAAAATACAGTTCTTAGAGATAAATCATTTCATCGTGTATATCGATGGATTTTTTGAGCGAGCAAAAATGAAATCAGTTCTGAAATTCATGTTAAACGGTGGAAATCCATATCAGCCGACTTCTGTATCTTGAAATTCATACTCTGCCGCGTGAAAAGACAGTTCTTAGAGATAAATCATTTTATCGTGTATATCGATGGATTTTTTGAGCTAGCGAAAATAAAATCAGTTCTGAAATTCATGTCAAACGGTGGAAATCTATATCAGCCGACTTCTGTATCTTGAAATCCATACTCTGACGCGTAAAAAGACAGTTCTTACAGATAAATCATTTCATATTATATATCGATGGATTTTTTGAGCTAGCAAAAACTAAATCAGTTCTGAAATTCATGTTAAACGGTGGAAATCTATATCAGCCGACTCCTGTATCTTGAAATCCATACTCTGACGCGTAAAAAGACAGTTCTTAGAGATAAATCATTTTATATTATGCATCGATTGATTTTTTGAGCTAGCGAAAATAAAATCAGTTCTGAAATTCATGTTAAACGGTGGAAATCTATATCAGCCGATTCCTGTATCTTGAAATCCATACTCTGACGCGTAAATAGACAGTTCTTAGAGATAAAACATTTTATCGTGTATATCGATGGATTTTTTGACCCAGCGAAAATAAAATCAGTTCTGAAATTCATGTGAAACGGTGGAAATCTATATCAGCCGACTCCTGTATCTTGAAATCCATACTCTGACGCGTAAAAAGACAGTTCTTAGAGATAAATCATTTTTTCGTATATATCGATGATTTTTTGAGCTAGCGAAAATGAAATCAGTTCTGAAATTCATGTTAAACGGTGGAAATCTATATCAGCCGACTCCTGTATCTTGAAATCCATACTCTGACGCGTGGAAAGACAGTTCTCACAGATAAATCATTTTATAGTATATATCGATGGATTTTTCGAGCTAGCGAAAATAAAATCAGTTCTGAAATTCATGTTAAACGGTGGAAATCTATATCAGCCGATTCCTGTATCTTGAAATCCATACTCTGACGCGTAAATAGACAGTTCTTAGAGATAAATCATTTTATCGTATATATCGATGGATTTTTTGAGCTAGCGAAAATAAAATCAGTTCTGAAATTTATGTTAAACGGTGGAAATCTATATCAGCCCACTTCTGTATCTTGAAATCTATACTCTGACGCGTAAAAATACAGTTCTTAGAGATAAATCATTTCATCGTGTATATCGATGGATTTTTTGAGCGAGCAAAAATGAAATCAGTTCTGAAATTCATGTTAAACGGTGAAAATCTATATCAACCGACTTCTGTCTCTTGAAATTCATACTCTGCCGCGTAAAAAGACAGTTCTTAGAGATAAAACCCTTTATCGTGT
Source organism: Macrophya alboannulata (assembly GCA_949628255.1). Lineage (NCBI taxonomy): Eukaryota > Metazoa > Arthropoda > Insecta > Hymenoptera > Tenthredinidae > Macrophya > Macrophya alboannulata. The sequence continues at coordinate 28,699,562 of OX451208.1, forward strand.
ATATCGATGGATTTTTTGACCCAGCGAAAATAAAATCAGTTCTGAAATTCATGTTAAACGGTGGAAATCTATATCAGCCGACTCCTGTATCTTGAAATCCATACTCTGACGCGTAAAAAGACAGTTCTTAGAGATAAATCATTTTTTCGTATATATCGATGATTTTCTGAGCTAGCGAAAATAAAATCAGTTCTGAAATTCATGTGAAACGGTGGAAATCTATATCAGCCGACTCCTGTATCTTGAAATCCATACTCTGACGCGTAAAAAGACAGTTCTTAGAGATGAAACATTTTATCGTGTATATCGATGGATTTTTTGACCCAGCGAAAATAAAATCAGTTCTGAAATTCATGTTAAACGGTGGAAATCTATATCAGCCGACTCCTGTATCTTGAAATCCATACTCTGACGCGTAAAAAGACAGTTCTTAGAGATAAATCATTTTTTCGTATATATCGATGATTTTTTGAGCTAGCGAAAATAAAATCAGTTCTGAAATTCATGTTAAACGGTGGAAATCTATATCAGCCGACTCCTGTATCTTGAAATCCATACTCTGACGCGTGGAAAGACAGTTCCTAGAGATAAATCATTTTATAGTATATCGATGGATTTTTCGAGCTAGCGAAAATAAAATCAGTTCTGAAATTCATGTTAAACGGTGGAAATCTATATCAGCCGATTCCTGTATCTTGAAATCCATACTCTGACGCGTAAATAGACAGTTCTTAGAGATAAATTATTTTATCGTATATATCGATGGATTTTTTGAGCTAGCGAAAATAAAATCAGTTCTGAAATTCATGTTAAACGGTGGAAATCTATATCAGCCCACTTCTGTATCTTGAAATCCATACTCTGACGCGTAAAAAGACAGTTCTTAGACATAAAACATTTTATCGTATATATCGATGATTTTTTGAGCTAGCGAAAATAAAATCAGTTCTGAAATTCATGTTAAACGGTGGAAATCTATATCAGCCGACTCCTGTATCTTGAAATCCATACTCTGACGCGTGAAAAGACAGTTCTTAGAGATAAATCATTTTATAGTATATCGATGGATTTTTCGAGCTAGCGAAAATAAAATCAGTTCTGAAATTCATGTTAAACGGTGGAAATCTATATCAGCCGATTCCTGTATCTTGAAATCCATACTCTGACGCGTAAATAGACAGTTCTTAGAGATAAATCATTTTATCGTATATATCGATGGATTTTTTGAGCGAGCAAAAATGAAATCAGTTCTGAAATTCATGTTAAACGGTGGAAATCTATATCAGCCGACTCCTGTATCTTGAAATCCATACTCTGACGCGTAAAAAGACAGTTCTTAGAGATAAATCATTTTTTCGTATACAGGGTGTAACAGAACTCGAGACGAGCATTTTACAGGGTCAATCTCGATCAAAAATAGAATCAAAATTTCCTTTGCCAATTTTTCCCAAAATGCTTAGATTTTTTTGTAAAAATTAATTGAATAATAGCCAATGAGGAACAACCTATGGACGAGCGCCTGTCGGTGTGACGCGCTTGCATGTGTGCGTACGTACCTCCTTGGCTCCGCGATCCCAGCAACAAGTCGGTCGCATCCTAAAACATTTGAAATATGACCGAGTGCAGAGATCGCAGAGCCGAGATGACACGCACGTACACAAGCAAGCGCGTCACACCGACAGGCACTCATCTATAAGTTGTTCCTCATTGGCTATTATTCAATTAATTTTTACGAAAAATCTAGGCATTTTGGAAAAAATTGTTGAAGGAAATTTCGATTTCATTTTTGACCAAGATTGACCCTGTCAAATACTCGTCTCGAGTTCTGTTACACCCTGTATATCGATGATTTTTTGAGCTAGCGAAAATAAAATCAGTTCTGAAATTCATGTTAAACGGTGGAAATCTATATCAGCCGACTCCTGTATCTTGAAATCCATACTCTGACGCGTGGAAAGACAGTTCTTAGAGATAAATCATTTTATAGTATATCGATGGATTTTTCGAGCTAGCGAAAATGAAATCAGTTCTGAAATTCATGTTAAACGGTGGAAATCTATATCAGCCGATTCCTGTATCTTGAAATCCATACTCTGACGCGTAAATAGACAGTTCTTAGAGATAAATCATTTTATCGTATATATCGATGGATTTTTTGAGCTAGCGAAAATAAAATCAGTTCTGAAATTCATGTTAAACGGTGGAAATCTATATCAGCCCACTTCTGTATCTTGAAATCTATACATTGACGCGTAATAATACAGTTCTTAGAGATAAATCATTTCATCGTGTATATCGATGGATTTTTTGAGCGAGCAAAAATGAAATCAGTTCTGAAATTCATGTTAAACGTTGGAAATCCATATCAGCCGACTTCTGTATCTTGAAATTCATACTCTGCCGCGTAAAAAGACAGTTCTTAGAGATAAATCATTTTATCGTGTATATCGATGGATTTTTTGAGCTAGCGAAAATAAAATCAGTTCTGAAATTTATGTTAAACGGTGGAAATCTATATCAGCCCACTTCTGTATCTTGAAATCTATACTCTGACGCGTAAAAATACAGTTCTTAGAGATAAATCATTTCATCGTGTATATCGATGGATTTTTTGAGCGAGCAAAAATGAAATCAGTTCTGAAATTCATGTTAAACGGTGAAAATCTATATCAGCCGACTTCTGTCTCTTGAAATTCATACTCTGCCGCGTAAAAAGACAGTTCTTAGAGATAAAACCCTTTATCGTGTATATCGATGGATTTTTTGACCCAGCGAAAATAAAATCAGTTCTGAAATTCATGTTAAACGGTGGAAATCTATATCAGCCGACTCCTGTATCTTGAAATCCATACTCTGACGCGTAAAAAGACAGTTCTTAGAGATAAATCATTTTTTCGTATATACCGATGATTTTCTGAGCTAGCGAAAATAAAATCAGTTCTGAAATTCATGTGAAACGGTGGAAATCTATATCAGCCGACTCCTGTATCTTGAAATCCATACTCTGACGCGTAAAAAGACAGTTCTTAGAGATAAAACATTTTATCGTGTATATCGATGGATTTTTTGACCCAGCGAAAATAAAATCAGTTCTGAAATTCATGTTAAACGGTGGAAATCTATATCAGCCGACTCCTGTATCTTGAAATCCATACTCTGACGCGTAAAAAGACAGTTCTTAGAGATAAATCATTTTTTCGTATATATCGATGATTTTTTGAGCTAGCGAAAATAAAATCAGTTCTGAAATTCATGTTAAACGGTGGAAATCTATATCAGCCGACTCCTGTATCTTGAAATCCATACTCTGACGCGTGGAAAGACAGTTCCTAGAGATAAATCATTTTATAGTATATCGATGGATTTTTCGAGCTAGCGAAAATAAAATCAGTTCTGAAATTCATGTTAAACGGTGGAAATCTATATCAGCCGATTCCTGTATCTTGAAATCCATACTCTGACGCGTAAATAGACAGTTCTTAGAGATAAATTATTTTATCGTATATATCGATGGATTTTTTGAGCTAGCGAAAATAAAATCAGTTCTGAAATTCATGTTAAACGGTGGAAATCTATATCAGCCCACTTCTGTATCTTGAAATCTATACATTGACGCGTAAAAATACAGTTCTTAGAGATAAATCATTTCATCGTGTATATCGATGGATTTTTTGAGCGAGCAAAAATGAAATCAGTTCTGAAATTCATGTTAAACGGTGGAAATCCATATCAGCCGACTTCTGTATCTTGAAATTCATACTCTGCCGCGTGAAAAGACAGTTCTTAGAGATAAATCATTTTATCGTGTATATCGATGGATTTTTTGAGCTAGCGAAAATAAAATCAGTTCTGAAATTCATGTCAAACGGTGGAAATCTATATCAGCCGACTTCTGTATCTTGAAATCCATACTCTGACGCGTAAAAAGACAGTTCTTACAGATAAATCATTTCATATTATATATCGATGGATTTTTTGAGCTAGCAAAAACTAAATCAGTTCTGAAATTCATGTTAAACGGTGGAAATCTATATCAGCCGACTCCTGTATCTTGAAATCCATACTCTGACGCGTAAAAAGACAGTTCTTAGAGATAAAACATTTTATCGTGTATATCGATGGATTTTTTGACCCAGCGAAAATAAAATCAGTTCTGAAATTCATGTGAAACGGTGGAAATCTATATCAGCCGACTCCTGTATCTTGAAATCCATACTCTGACGCGTAAAAAGACAGTTCTTAGAGATAAATCATTTTTTCGTATATATCGATGATTTTTTGAGCTAGCGAAAATGAAATCAGTTCTGAAATTCATGTTAAACGGTGGAAATCTATATCAGCCGACTCCTGTATCTTGAAATCCATACTCTGACGCGTGGAAAGACAGTTCTTAGAGATAAATCATTTTATAGTATATCGATGGATTTTTCGAGCTAGCGAAAATGAAATCAGTTCTGAAATTCATGTTAAACGGTGGAAATCTATATCAGCCGATTCCTGTATCTTGAAATCCATACTCTGACGCGTAAATAGACAGTTCTTAGAGATAAATCATTTTATCGTATATATCGATGGATTTTTTGAGCTAGCGAAAATAAAATCAGTTCTGAAATTCATGTTAAACGGTGGAAATCTATATCAGCCCACTTCTGTATCTTGAAATCTATACATTGACGCGTAATAATACAGTTCTTAGAGATAAATCATTTCATCGTATATATCGATGATTTTTTGAGCTAGCGAAAATGAAATCAGTTCTGAAATTCATGTTAAACGGTGGAAATCTATATCAGCCGACTCCTGTATTTTGAAATCCATACTCTGACGCGTGGAAAGACAGTTCTCAGAGATAAATCATTTTATAGTATATATCGATGGATTTTTCGAGCTAGCGAAAATAAAATCAGTTCTGAAATTCATGTTAAACGGTGGAAATCTATATCAGCCGATTCCTGTATCTTGAAATCCATACTCTGACGCGTAAATAGACAGTTTTTAGAGATAAATCATTTTATCGTATATATCGATGGATTTTTTGAGCTAGCGAAAATAAAATCAGTTCTGAAATTTATGTTAAACGGTGGAAATCTATATCAGCCCACTTCTGTATCTTGAAATCTATACTCTGACGCGTAAAAATACAGTTCTTAGAGATAAATCATTTCATCGTGTATATCGATGGATTTTTTGAGCGAGCAAAAATGAAATCAGTTCTGAAATTCATGTTAAACGGTGAAAATCTATATCAGCCGACTTCTGTCTCTTGAAATTCATACTCTGCCGCGTAAAAAGACAGTTCTTAGAGATAAAACCCTTTATCGTGTATATCGATGGATTTTTTGACCCAGCGAAAATAAAATCAGTTCTGAAATTCATGTTAAACGGTGGAAATCTATATCAGCCGACTCCTGTATCTTGAAATCCATACTCTGACGCGTAAAAAGACAGTTCTTAGAGATAAATCATTTTTTCGTATATATCGATGATTTTCTGAGCTAGCGAAAATAAAATCAGTTCTGAAATTCATGTGAAACGGTGGAAATCTATATCAGCCGACTCCTGTATCTTGAAATCCATACTCTGACGCGTAAAAAGACAGTTCTTAGAGATGAAACATTTTATCGTGTACATCGATGGATTTTTTGACCCAGCGAAAATAAAATCAGTTCTGAAATTCATGTTAAACGGTGGAAATCTATATCAGCCGACTCCTGTATCTTGAAATCCATACTCTGACGCGTAAAAAGACAGTTCTTAGAGATAAATCATTTTTTCGTATATATCGATGATTTTTTGAGCTAGCGAAAATAAAATCAGTTCTGAAATTCATGTTAAACGGTGGAAATCTATATCAGCCGACTCCTGTATCTTGAAATCCATACTCTGACGCGTGGAAAGACAGTTCCTAGAGATAAATCATTTTATAGTATATCGATGGATTTTTCGAGCTAGCGAAAATAAAATCAGTTCTGAAATTCATGTTAAACGGTGGAAATCTATATCAGCCGATTCCTGTATCTTGAAATCCATACTCTGACGCGTAAATAGACAGTTCTTAGAGATAAATTATTTTATCGTATATATCGATGGATTTTTTGAGCTAGCGAAAATAAAATCAGTTCTGAAATTCATGTTAAACGGTGGAAATCTATATCAGCCCACTTCTGTATCTTGAAATCTATACATTGACGCGTAAAAATACAGTTCTTAGAGATAAATCATTTCATCGTGTATATCGATGGATTTTTTGAGCGAGCAAAAATGAAATCAGTTCTGAAATTCATGTTGAACGGTGGAAATCCATATCAGCCGACTTCTGTATCTTGAAATCCATACTCTGACGCGTAAAAAGACAGTTCTTAGAGATAAAACATTTTATCGTGTATATCGATGGATTTTTTGAGCCAGCGAAAATAAAATCAGTTCTGAAATTCATGTTAAACGGTGGAAATCTATATCAGCCGACTCCTGTATCTTGAAATCCATACTCTGACGCGTAAAAAGACAGTTCTTAGAGATAAATCATTTTTTCGTATACAGGGTGTAACAGAACTCGAGACGAGCATTTTACAGGGTCAATCTCGATCAAAAATAGAATCAAAATTTCCTTTGCCAATTTTTCCCAAAATGCTTAGATTTTTTTGTAAAAATTAATTGAATAATAGCCAATGAGGAACAACCTATGGACGAGCGCCTGTCGGTGTGACGCGCTTGCATGTGTGCGTACGTACCTCCTTGGCTCCGCGATCCCAGCAACAAGTCGGTCGCATCCTAAAACATTTGAAATATGACCGAGTGCAGAGATCGCAGAGCCGAGATGACACGCACGTACACAAGCAAGCGCGTCACACCGACAGGCACTCATCTATAAGTTGTTCCTCATTGGCTATTATTCAATTAATTTTTACGAAAAATCTAGGCATTTTGGAAAAAATTGTTGAAGGAAATTTCGATTTCATTTTTGACCAAGATTGACCCTGTCAAATACTCGTCTCGAGTTCTGTTACACCCTGTATATCGATGATTTTTTGAGCTAGCGAAAATAAAATCAGTTCTGAAATTCATGTTAAACGGTGGAAATCTATATCAGCCGACTCCTGTATCTTGAAATCCATACTCTGACGCGTGGAAAGACAGTTCTTAGAGATAAATCATTTTATAGTATATCGATGGATTTTTCGAGCTAGCGAAAATGAAATCAGTTCTGAAATTCATGTTAAACGGTGGAAATCTATATCAGCCGATTCCTGTATCTTGAAATCCATACTCTGACGCGTAAATAGACAGTTCTTAGAGATAAATCATTTTATCGTATATATCGATGGATTTTTTGAGCTAGCGAAAATAAAATCAGTTCTGAAATTCATGTTAAACGGTGGAAATCTATATCAGCCCACTTCTGTATCTTGAAATCTATACATTGACGCGTAATAATACAGTTCTTAGAGATAAATCATTTCATCGTGTATATCGATGGATTTTTTGAGCGAGCAAAAATGAAATCAGTTCTGAAATTCATGTTAAACGTTGGAAATCCATATCAGCCGACTTCTGTATCTTGAAATTCATACTCTGCCGCGTAAAAAGACAGTTCTTAGAGATAAATCATTTTATCGTGTATATCGATGGATTTTTTGAGCTAGCGAAAATAAAATCAGTTCTGAAATTTATGTTAAACGGTGGAAATCTATATCAGCCCACTTCTGTATCTTGAAATCTATACTCTGACGCGTAAAAATACAGTTCTTAGAGATAAATCATTTCATCGTGTATATCGATGGATTTTTTGAGCGAGCAAAAATGAAATCAGTTCTGAAATTCATGTTAAACGGTAAAAATCTATATCAGCCGACTTCTGTCTCTTGAAATTCATACTCTGCCGCGTAAAAAGACAGTTCTTAGAGATAAATCATTTTTTCGTATATACCGATGATTTTCTGAGCTAGCGAAAATAAAATCAGTTCTGAAATTCATGTGAAACGGTGGAAATCTATATCAGCCGACTCCTGTATCTTGAAATCCATACTCTGACGCGTAAAAAGACAGTTCTTAGAGATAAAACATTTTATCGTGTATATCGATGGATTTTTTGACCCAGCGAAAATAAAATCAGTTCTGAAATTCATGTTAAACGGTGGAAATCTATATCAGCCGACTCCTGTATCTTGAAATCCATACTCTGACGCGTAAAAAGACAGTTCTTAGAGATAAATCATTTTTTCGTATATATCGATGATTTTTTGAGCTAGCGAAAATAAAATCAGTTCTGAAATTCATGTTAAACGGTGGAAATCTATATCAGCCGACTCCTGTATCTTGAAATCCATACTCTGACGCGTGGAAAGACAGTTCCTAGAGATAAATCATTTTATAGTATATCGATGGATTTTTCGAGCTAGCGAAAATAAAATCAGTTCTGAAATTCATGTTAAACGGTGGAAATCTATATCAGCCGATTCCTGTATCTTGAAATCCATACTCTGACGCGTTAATAGACAGTTCTTAGAGATAAATTATTTTATCGTATATATCGATGGATTTTTTGAGCTAGCGAAAATAAAATCAGTTCTGAAATTCATGTTAAACGGTGGAAATCTATATCAGCCCACTTCTGTATCTTGAAATCTATACATTGACGCGTAAAAATACAGTTCTTAGAGATAAATCATTTCATCGTGTATATCGATGGATTTTTTGAGCGAGCAAAAATGAAATCAGTTCTGAAATTCATGTTAAACGGTGGAAATCCATATCAGCCGACTTCTGTATCTTGAAATCCATACTCTGACGCGTAAAAAGACAGTTCTTAGAGATAAAACATTTTATCGTGTATATCGATGGATTTTTTGACCCAGCGAAAATAAAATCAGTTCTGAAATTCATGTTAAACGGTGGAAATCTATATCAGCCGACTCCTGTATCTTGAAATCCATACTCTGACGCGTAAAAAGACAGTTCTTAGAGATAAATCATTTTTTCGTATACAGGGTGTAACAGAACTCGAGACGAGCATTTTACAGGGTCAATCTCGATCAAAAATAGAATCAAAATTTCCTTTGCCAATTTTTCCCAAAATGCTTAGATTTTTTTGTAAAAATTAATTGAATAATAGCCTATGAGGAACAACCTATGGACGAGCGCCTGTCGGTGTGACGCGCTTGCATGTGTGCGTACGTACCTCCTTGGCTCCGCGATCCCAGCAACAAGTCGGTCGCATCCTAAAACATTTGAAATATGACCGAGTGCAGAGATCGCAGAGCCGAGATGACACGCACGTACACAAGCAAGCGCGTCACACCGACAGGCACTCATCTATAAGTTGTTCCTCATTGGCTATTATTCAATTAATTTTTACGAAAAATCTAGGCATTTTGGAAAAAATTGTTGAAGGAAATTTCGATTTCATTTTTGACCAAGATTGACCCTGTCAAATACTCGTCTCGAGTTCTGTTACACCCTGTATATCGATGATTTTTTGAGCTAGCGAAAATAAAATCAGTTCTGAAATTCATGTTAAACGGTGGAAATCTATATCAGCCGACTCCTGTATCTTGAAATCCATACTCTGACGCGTGGAAAGACAGTTCTTAGAGATAAATCATTTTATAGTATATCGATGGATTTTTCGAGCTAGCGAAAATGAAATCAGTTCTGAAATTCATGTTAAACGGTGGAAATCTATATCAGCCGATTCCTGTATCTTGAAATCCATACTCTGACGCGTAAATAGACAGTTCTTAGAGATAAATCATTTTATCGTATATATCGATGGATTTTTTGAGCTAGCGAAAATAAAATCAGTTCTGAAATTCATGTTAAACGGTGGAAATCTATATCAGCCCACTTCTGTATCTTGAAATCTATACATTGACGCGTAATAATACAGTTCTTAGAGATAAATCATTTCATCGTGTATATCGATGGATTTTTTGAGCGAGCAAAAATGAAATCAGTTCTGAAATTCATGTTAAACGGTGGAAATCCATATCAGCCGACTTCTGTATCTTGAAATTCATACTCTGCCGCGTAAAAAGACAGTTCTTAGAGATAAATCATTTTATCGTGTATATCGATGGATTTTTTGAGCTAGCGAAAATAAAATCAGTTCTGAAATTCATGTCAAACGGTGGAAATCTATATCAGCCGACTTCTGTATCTTGAAATCCATACTCTGACGCGTAAAAAGACAGTTCTTACAGATAAATCATTTCATATTATATATCGATGGATTTTTTGAGCTAGCAAAAACTAAATCAGTTCTGAAATTCATGTTGAACGGTGCAAATCTATATCAGCCGACTCCTGTATCTTGAAATCCATACTCTGACGTGTACAAAGACAGTTCTTAGAGATAAATCATTTCATCGTATATATCGATGGATTTTTTGACCCAGCGAAAATAAAATCAGTTCTGAAATTCATGTTAAACGGTGGAAATCTATATCAGCCGACTCCTGTATCTTGAAATCCATACTCTGACGCGTAAAAAGACAGTTCTTAGAGATAAATCATTTTATATTATACATCGATTGATTTTTTGAGCTAGCGAAAATAAAATCAGTTCTGAAATTCATGTGAAACGGTGGAAATCTATATCAGCCGACTCCTGTATCTTGAAATCCATACTCTGACGCGTAAAAAGACAGTTCTTAGAGATAAATCATTTTTTCGTATATATCGATGATTTTCTGAGCTAGCGAAAATAAGATCAGTTCTGAAATTCATGTGAAACGGTGGAAATCTATATCAGCCGACTCCTGTATCTTGAAATCCATACTCTGACGCGTAAAAAGACAGTTCTTAGAGATAAAACATTTTATCGTGTATATCGATGATTTTTTGAGCTAGCGAAAATAAAATCAGTTCTGAAATTCATGTTAAACGGTGGAAATCTATATCAGCCGACTCCTGTATCTTGAAATCCATACTCTGACGCGTAAAAAGACAGTTCTTAGAGATAAATCATTTTTTCGTATACAGGGTGTAACAGAACTCGAGACGAGCATTTTACAGGGTCAATCTCGATCAAAAATAGAATCAAAATTTCCTTTGCCAATTTTTCCCAAAATGCTTAGATTTTTTTGTAAAAATTAATTGAATAATAGCCAATGAGGAACAACCTATGGACGAGCGCCTGTCGGTGTGACGCGCTTGCATGTGTGCGTACGTACCTCCTTGGCTCCGCGATCCCAGCAACAAGTCGGTCGCATCCTAAAACATTTGAAATATGACCGAGTGCAGAGATCGCAGAGCCGAGATGACACGCACGTACACAAGCAAGCGCGTCACACCGACAGGCACTCATCTATAAGTTGTTCCTCATTGGCTATTATTCAATTAATTTTTACGAAAAATCTAGGCATTTTGGAAAAAATTGTTGAAGGAAATTTCGATTTCATTTTTGACCAAGATTGACCCTGTCAAATACTCGTCTCGAGTTCTGTTACACCCTGTATATCGATGATTTTTTGAGCTAGCGAAAATAAAATCAGTTCTGAAATTCATGTTAAACGGTGGAAATCTATATCAGCCGACTCCTGTATCTTGAAATCCATACTCTGACGCGTGGAAAGACAGTTCTTAGAGATAAATCATTTTATAGTATATCGATGGATTTTTCGAGCTAGCGAAAATGAAATCAGTTCTGAAATTCATGTTAAACGGTGGAAATCTATATCAGCCGATTCCTGTATCTTGAAATCCATACTCTGACGCGTAAATAGACAGTTTTTAGAGATAAATCATTTTATCGTATATATCGATGGATTTTTTGAGCTAGCGAAAATAAAATCAGTTCTGAAATTTATGTTAAACGGTGGAAATCTATATCAGCCCACTTCTGTATCTTGAAATCTATACTCTGACGCGTAAAAATACAGTTCTTAGAGATAAATCATTTCATCGTGTATATCGATGGATTTTTTGAGCGAGCAAAAATGAAATCAGTTCTGAAATTCATGTTAAACGGTGAAAATCTATATCAGCCGACTTCTGTCTCTTGAAATTCATACTCTGCCGCGTAAAAAGACAGTTCTTAGAGATAAAACCCTTTATCGTGTATATCGATGGATTTTTTGACCCAGCGAAAATAAAATCAGTTCTGAAATTCATGTTAAACGGTGGAAATCTATATCAGCCGACTCCTGTATCTTGAAATCCATACTCTGACGCGTAAAAAGACAGTTCTTAGAGATAAATCATTTTTTCGTATATATCGATGATTTTCTGAGCTAGCGAAAATAAAATCAGTTCTGAAATTCATGTGAAACGGTGGAAATCTATATCAGCCGACTCCTGTATCTTGAAATCCATACTCTGACGCGTAAAAAGACAGTTCTTAGAGATGAAACATTTTATCGTGTACATCGATGGATTTTTTGACCCAGCGAAAATAAAATCAGTTCTGAAATTCATGTTAAACGGTGGAAATCTATATCAGCCGACTCCTGTATCTTGAAATCCATACTCTGACGCGTAAAAAGACAGTTCTTAGAGATAAATCATTTTTTCGTATATATCGATGATTTTTTGAGCTAGCGAAAATAAAATCAGTTCTGAAATTCATGTTAAACGGTGGAAATCTATATCAGCCGACTCCTGTATCTTGAAATCCATACTCTGACGCGTGGAAAGACAGTTCCTAGAGATAAATCATTTTATAGTATATCGATGGATTTTTCGAGCTAGCGAAAATAAAATCAGTTCTGAAATTCATGTTAAACGGTGGAAATCTATATCAGCCGATTCCTGTATCTTGAAATCCATACTCTGACGCGTAAATAGACAGTTCTTAGAGATAAATTATTTTATCGTATATATCGATGGATTTTTTGAGCTAGCGAAAATAAAATCAGTTCTGAAATTCATGTTAAACGGTGGAAATCTATATCAGCCCACTTCTGTATCTTGAAATCTATACATTGACGCGTAAAAATACAGTTCTTAGAGATAAATCATTTCATCGTGTATATCGATGGATTTTTTGAGCGAGCAAAAATGAAATCAGTTCTGAAATTCATGTTGAACGGTGGAAATCCATATCAGCCGACTTCTGTATCTTGAAATCCATACTCTGACGCGTAAAAAGACAGTTCTTAGAGATAAAACATTTTATCGTGTATATCGATGGATTTTTTGAGCCAGCGAAAATAAAATCAGTTCTGAAATTCATGTTAAACGGTGGAAATCTATATCAGCCGACTCCTGTATCTTGAAATCCATACTCTGACGCGTAAAAAGACAGTTCTTAGAGATAAATCATTTTTTCGTATACAGGGTGTAACAGAACTCGAGACGAGCATTTTACAGGGTCAATCTCGATCAAAAATAGAATCAAAATTTCCTTTGCCAATTTTTCCCAAAATGCTTAGATTTTTTTGTAAAAATTAATTGAATAATAGCCAATGAGGAACAACCTATGGACGAGCGCCTGTCGGTGTGACGCGCTTGCATGTGTGCGTACGTACCTCCTTGGCTCCGCGATCCCAGCAACAAGTCGGTCGCATCCTAAAACATTTGAAATATGACCGAGTGCAGAGATCGCAGAGCCGAGATGACACGCACGTACACAAGCAAGCGCGTCACACCGACAGGCACTCATCTATAAGTTGTTCCTCATTGGCTATTATTCAATTAATTTTTACGAAAAATCTAGGCATTTTGGAAAAAATTGTTGAAGGAAATTTCGATTTCATTTTTGACCAAGATTGACCCTGTCAAATACTCGTCTCGAGTTCTGTTACACCCTGTATATCGATGATTTTTTGAGCTAGCGAAAATAAAATCAGTTCTGAAATTCATGTTAAACGGTGGAAATCTATATCAGCCGACTCCTGTATCTTGAAATCCATACTCTGACGCGTGGAAAGACAGTTCTTAGAGATAAATCATTTTATAGTATATCGATGGATTTTTCGAGCTAGCGAAAATGAAATCAGTTCTGAAATTCATGTTAAACGGTGGAAATCTATATCAGCCGATTCCTGTATCTTGAAATCCATACTCTGACGCGTAAATAGACAGTTCTTAGAGATAAATCATTTTATCGTATATATCGATGGATTTTTTGAGCTAGCGAAAATAAAATCAGTTCTGAAATTCATGTTAAACGGTGGAAATCTATATCAGCCCACTTCTGTATCTTGAAATCTATACATTGACGCGTAATAATACAGTTCTTAGAGATAAATCATTTCATCGTGTATATCGATGGATTTTTTGAGCGAGCAAAAATGAAATCAGTTCTGAAATTCATGTTAAACGTTGGAAATCCATATCAGCCGACTTCTGTATCTTGAAATTCATACTCTGCCGCGTAAAAAGACAGTTCTTAGAGATAAATCATTTTATCGTGTATATCGATGGATTTTTTGAGCTAGCGAAAATAAAATCAGTTCTGAAATTTATGTTAAACGGTGGAAATCTATATCAGCCCACTTCTGTATCTTGAAATCTATACTCTGACGCGTAAAAATACAGTTCTTAGAGATAAATCATTTCATCGTGTATATCGATGGATTTTTTGAGCGAGCAAAAATGAAATCAGTTCTGAAATTCATGTTAAACGGTAAAAATCTATATCAGCCGACTTCTGTCTCTTGAAATTCATACTCTGCCGCGTAAAAAGACAGTTCTTAGAGATAAATCATTTTTTCGTATATACCGATGATTTTCTGAGCTAGCGAAAATAAAATCAGTTCTGAAATTCATGTGAAACGGTGGAAATCTATATCAGCCGACTCCTGTATCTTGAAATCCATACTCTGACGCGTAAAAAGACAGTTCTTAGAGATAAAACATTTTATCGTGTATATCGATGGATTTTTTGACCCAGCGAAAATAAAATCAGTTCTGAAATTCATGTTAAACGGTGGAAATCTATATCAGCCGACTCCTGTATCTTGAAATCCATACTCTGACGCGTAAAAAGACAGTTCTTAGAGATAAATCATTTTTTCGTATATATCGATGATTTTTTGAGCTAGCGAAAATAAAATCAGTTCTGAAATTCATGTTAAACGGTGGAAATCTATATCAGCCGACTCCTGTATCTTGAAATCCATACTCTGACGCGTGGAAAGACAGTTCCTAGAGATAAATCATTTTATAGTATATCGATGGATTTTTCGAGCTAGCGAAAATAAAATCAGTTCTGAAATTCATGTTAAACGGTGGAAATCTATATCAGCCGATTCCTGTATCTTGAAATCCATACTCTGACGCGTTAATAGACAGTTCTTAGAGATAAATTATTTTATCGTATATATCGATGGATTTTTTGAGCTAGCGAAAATAAAATCAGTTCTGAAATTCATGTTAAACGGTGGAAATCTATATCAGCCCACTTCTGTATCTTGAAATCTATACATTGACGCGTAAAAATACAGTTCTTAGAGATAAATCATTTCATCGTGTATATCGATGGATTTTTTGAGCGAGCAAAAATGAAATCAGTTCTGAAATTCATGTTAAACGGTGGAAATCCATATCAGCCGACTTCTGTATCTTGAAATCCATACTCTGACGCGTAAAAAGACAGTTCTTAGAGATAAAACATTTTATCGTGTATATCGATGGATTTTTTGACCCAGCGAAAATAAAATCAGTTCTGAAATTCATGTTAAACGGTGGAAATCTATATCAGCCGACTCCTGTATCTTGAAATCCATACTCTGACGCGTAAAAAGACAGTTCTTAGAGATAAATCATTTTTTCGTATACAGGGTGTAACAGAACTCGAGACGAGCATTTTACAGGGTCAATCTCGATCAAAAATAGAATCAAAATTTCCTTTGCCAATTTTTCCCAAAATGCTTAGATTTTTTTGTAAAAATTAATTGAATAATAGCCTATGAGGAACAACCTATGGACGAGCGCCTGTCGGTGTGACGCGCTTGCATGTGTGCGTACGTACCTCCTTGGCTCCGCGATCCCAGCAACAAGTCGGTCGCATCCTAAAACATTTGAAATATGACCGAGTGCAGAGATCGCAGAGCCGAGATGACACGCACGTACACAAGCAAGCGCGTCACACCGACAGGCACTCATCTATAAGTTGTTCCTCATTGGCTATTATTCAATTAATTTTTACGAAAAATCTAGGCATTTTGGAAAAAATTGTTGAAG
The DNA here is from genome assembly GCA_949628255.1 of Macrophya alboannulata. NCBI lineage: Eukaryota > Metazoa > Arthropoda > Insecta > Hymenoptera > Tenthredinidae > Macrophya > Macrophya alboannulata. Next base: position 28,715,687 of record OX451208.1, read on the forward strand.
GAAATTTCGATTTCATTTTTGACCAAGATTGACCCTGTCAAATACTCGTCTCGAGTTCTGTTACACCCTGTATATCGATGATTTTTTGAGCTAGCGAAAATAAAATCAGTTCTGAAATTCATGTTAAACGGTGGAAATCTATATCAGCCGACTCCTGTATCTTGAAATCCATACTCTGACGCGTGGAAAGACAGTTCTTAGAGATAAATCATTTTATAGTATATCGATGGATTTTTCGAGCTAGCGAAAATGAAATCAGTTCTGAAATTCATGTTAAACGGTGGAAATCTATATCAGCCGATTCCTGTATCTTGAAATCCATACTCTGACGCGTAAATAGACAGTTCTTAGAGATAAATCATTTTATCGTATATATCGATGGATTTTTTGAGCTAGCGAAAATAAAATCAGTTCTGAAATTCATGTTAAACGGTGGAAATCTATATCAGCCCACTTCTGTATCTTGAAATCTATACATTGACGCGTAATAATACAGTTCTTAGAGATAAATCATTTCATCGTGTATATCGATGGATTTTTTGAGCGAGCAAAAATGAAATCAGTTCTGAAATTCATGTTAAACGGTGGAAATCCATATCAGCCGACTTCTGTATCTTGAAATTCATACTCTGCCGCGTAAAAAGACAGTTCTTAGAGATAAATCATTTTATCGTGTATATCGATGGATTTTTTGAGCTAGCGAAAATAAAATCAGTTCTGAAATTCATGTCAAACGGTGGAAATCTATATCAGCCGACTTCTGTATCTTGAAATCCATACTCTGACGCGTAAAAAGACAGTTCTTACAGATAAATCATTTCATATTATATATCGATGGATTTTTTGAGCTAGCAAAAACTAAATCAGTTCTGAAATTCATGTTGAACGGTGCAAATCTATATCAGCCGACTCCTGTATCTTGAAATCCATACTCTGACGTGTACAAAGACAGTTCTTAGAGATAAATCATTTCATCGTATATATCGATGGATTTTTTGACCCAGCGAAAATAAAATCAGTTCTGAAATTCATGTTAAACGGTGGAAATCTATATCAGCCGACTCCTGTATCTTGAAATCCATACTCTGACGCGTAAAAAGACAGTTCTTAGAGATAAATCATTTTATATTATACATCGATTGATTTTTTGAGCTAGCGAAAATAAAATCAGTTCTGAAATTCATGTGAAACGGTGGAAATCTATATCAGCCGACTCCTGTATCTTGAAATCCATACTCTGACGCGTAAAAAGACAGTTCTTAGAGATAAATCATTTTTTCGTATATATCGATGATTTTCTGAGCTAGCGAAAATAAGATCAGTTCTGAAATTCATGTGAAACGGTGGAAATCTATATCAGCCGACTCCTGTATCTTGAAATCCATACTCTGACGCGTAAAAAGACAGTTCTTAGAGATAAAACATTTTATCGTGTATATCGATGATTTTTTGAGCTAGCGAAAATAAAATCAGTTCTGAAATTCATGTTAAACGGTGGAAATCTATATCAGCCGACTCCTGTATCTTGAAATCCATACTCTGACGCGTAAAAAGACAGTTCTTAGAGATAAATCATTTTTTCGTATACAGGGTGTAACAGAACTCGAGACGAGCATTTTACAGGGTCAATCTCGATCAAAAATAGAATCAAAATTTCCTTTGCCAATTTTTCCCAAAATGCTTAGATTTTTTTGTAAAAATTAATTGAATAATAGCCTATGAGGAACAACCTATGGACGAGCGCCTGTCGGTGTGACGCGCTTGCATGTGTGCGTACGTACCTCCTTGGCTCCGCGATCCCAGCAACAAGTCGGTCGCATCCTAAAACATTTGAAATATGACCGAGTGCAGAGATCGCAGAGCCGAGATGACACGCACGTACACAAGCAAGCGCGTCACACCGACAGGCACTCATCTATAAGTTGTTCCTCATTGGCTATTATTCAATTAATTTTTACGAAAAATCTAGGCATTTTGGAAAAAATTGTTGAAGGAAATTTCGATTTCATTTTTGACCAAGATTGACCCTGTCAAATACTCGTCTCGAGTTCTGTTACACCCTGTATATCGATGATTTTTTGAGCTAGCGAAAATAAAATCAGTTCTGAAATTCATGTTAAACGGTGGAAATCTATATCAGCCGACTCCTGTATCTTGAAATCCATACTCTGACGCGTGGAAAGACAGTTCTTAGAGATAAATCATTTTATAGTATATCGATGGATTTTTCGAGCTAGCGAAAATGAAATCAGTTCTGAAATTCATGTTAAACGGTGGAAATCTATATCAGCCGATTCCTGTATCTTGAAATCCATACTCTGACGCGTAAATAGACAGTTCTTAGAGATAAATCATTTTATCGTATATATCGATGGATTTTTTGAGCTAGCGAAAATAAAATCAGTTCTGAAATTCATGTTAAACGGTGGAAATCTATATCAGCCCACTTCTGTATCTTGAAATCTATACATTGACGCGTAATAATACAGTTCTTAGAGATAAATCATTTCATCGTGTATATCGATGGATTTTTTGAGCGAGCAAAAATGAAATCAGTTCTGAAATTCATGTTAAACGGTGGAAATCCATATCAGCCGACTTCTGTATCTTGAAATTCATACTCTGCCGCGTAAAAAGACAGTTCTTAGAGATAAATCATTTTATCGTGTATATCGATGGATTTTTTGAGCTAGCGAAAATAAAATCAGTTCTGAAATTCATGTCAAACGGTGGAAATCTATATCAGCCGACTTCTGTATCTTGAAATCCATACTCTGACGCGTAAAAAGACAGTTCTTACAGATAAATCATTTCATATTATATATCGATGGATTTTTTGAGCTAGCAAAAACTAAATCAGTTCTGAAATTCATGTTGAACGGTGCAAATCTATATCAGCCGACTCCTGTATCTTGAAATCCATACTCTGACGTGTACAAAGACAGTTCTTAGAGATAAATCATTTCATCGTATATATCGATGGATTTTTTGACCCAGCGAAAATAAAATCAGTTCTGAAATTCATGTTAAACGGTGGAAATCTATATCAGCCGACTCCTGTATCTTGAAATCCATACTCTGACGCGTAAAAAGACAGTTCTTAGAGATAAATCATTTTATATTATACATCGATTGATTTTTTGAGCTAGCGAAAATAAAATCAGTTCTGAAATTCATGTGAAACGGTGGAAATCTATATCAGCCGACTCCTGTATCTTGAAATCCATACTCTGACGCGTAAAAAGACAGTTCTTAGAGATAAATCATTTTTTCGTATATATCGATGATTTTCTGAGCTAGCGAAAATAAGATCAGTTCTGAAATTCATGTGAAACGGTGGAAATCTATATCAGCCGACTCCTGTATCTTGAAATCCATACTCTGACGCGTAAAAAGACAGTTCTTAGAGATAAAACATTTTATCGTGTATATCGATGATTTTTTGAGCTAGCGAAAATAAAATCAGTTCTGAAATTCATGTTAAACGGTGGAAATCTATATCAGCCGACTCCTGTATCTTGAAATCCATACTCTGACGCGTAAAAAGACAGTTCTTAGAGATAAATCATTTTTTCGTATACAGGGTGTAACAGAACTCGAGACGAGCATTTTACAGGGTCAATCTCGATCAAAAATAGAATCAAAATTTCCTTTGCCAATTTTTCCCAAAATGCTTAGATTTTTTTGTAAAAATTAATTGAATAATAGCCTATGAGGAACAACCTATGGACGAGCGCCTGTCGGTGTGACGCGCTTGCATGTGTGCGTACGTACCTCCTTGGCTCCGCGATCCCAGCAACAAGTCGGTCGCATCCTAAAACATTTGAAATATGACCGAGTGCAGAGATCGCAGAGCCGAGATGACACGCACGTACACAAGCAAGCGCGTCACACCGACAGGCACTCATCTATAAGTTGTTCCTCATTGGCTATTATTCAATTAATTTTTACGAAAAATCTAGGCATTTTGGAAAAAATTGTTGAAGGAAATTTCGATTTCATTTTTGACCAAGATTGACCCTGTCAAATACTCGTCTCGAGTTCTGTTACACCCTGTATATCGATGATTTTTTGAGCTAGCGAAAATAAAATCAGTTCTGAAATTCATGTTAAACGGTGGAAATCTATATCAGCCGACTCCTGTATCTTGAAATCCATACTCTGACGCGTGGAAAGACAGTTCTTAGAGATAAATCATTTTATAGTATATCGATGGATTTTTCGAGCTAGCGAAAATGAAATCAGTTCTGAAATTCATGTTAAACGGTGGAAATCTATATCAGCCGATTCCTGTATCTTGAAATCCATACTCTGACGCGTAAATAGACAGTTCTTAGAGATAAATCATTTTATCGTATATATCGATGGATTTTTTGAGCTAGCGAAAATAAAATCAGTTCTGAAATTCATGTTAAACGGTGGAAATCTATATCAGCCGACTCCTGTATCTTGAAATCCATACTCTGACGCGTAAAAAGACAGTTCTTAGACATAAAACATTTTATCGTATATATCGATGATTTTTTGAGCTAGCGAAAATAAAATCAGTTCTGAAATTCATGTTAAACGGTGGAAATCTATATCAGCCGACTCCTGTATCTTGAAATCCATACTCTGACGCGTGAAAAGACAGTTCTTAGAGATAAATCATTTTATAGTATATCGATGGATTTTTCGAGCTAGCGAAAATAAAATCAGTTCTGAAATTCATGTTAAACGGTGGAAATCTATATCAGCCGATTCCTGTATCTTGAAATCCATACTCTGACGCGTAAATAGACAGTTCTTAGAGATAAATCATTTTATCGTATATATCGATGGATTTTTTGAGCTAGCGAAAATAAAATCAGTTCTGAAATTCATGTTAAACGGTGGAAATCTATATCAGCCCACTTCTGTATCTTGAAATCTATACATTGACGCGTAAAAATACAGTTCTTAGAGATAAATCATTTCATCGTGTATATCGATGGATTTTTTGAGCGAGCAAAAATGAAATCAGTTCTGAAATTCATGTTAAACGGTGGAAATCCATATCAGCCGACTTCTGTATCTTGAAATTCATACTCTGCCGCGTGAAAAGACAGTTCTTAGAGATAAATCATTTTATCGTGTATATCGATGGATTTTTTGAGCTAGCGAAAATAAAATCAGTTCTGAAATTCATGTCAAACGGTGGAAATCTATATCAGCCGACTTCTGTATCTTGAAATCCATACTCTGACGCGTAAAAAGACAGTTCTTACAGATAAATCATTTCATATTATATATCGATGGATTTTTTGAGCTAGCAAAAACTAAATCAGTTCTGAAATTCATGTTAAACGGTGGAAATCTATATCAGCCGACTCCAGTATCTTGAAATCCATACTCTGACGCGTAAAAAGACAGTTCTTAGAGATAAATCATTTTATATTATACATCGATTGATTTTTTGAGCTAGCGAAAATAAAATCAGTTATGAAATTCATGTGAAACGGTGGAAATCTTTATCAGCCGACTCCTGTATCTTGAAATCCATACTCTGACGCGTAAAAAGACAGTTCTTAGAGATAAATCATTTTATATCATACATCGATGGATTTTTTGAGCTAGCGAAAATAAAATCAGTTCTGAAATTCATGTTAAACGGTGGAAATCTATATCAGCCGATTCCTGTATCTTGAAATCCATACTCTGACGCGTAAATAGACAGTTCTTAGAGATAAAACATTTTATCGTGTATATCGATGGATTTTTCGAGCTAGCGAAAATGAAATCAGTTCTGAAATTCATGTTAAACGGTGGAAATCTATATCAGCCGATTCCTGTATCTTGAAATCCATACTCTGACGCGTAAATAGACAGTTCTTAGAGATAAATCATTTTATCGTATATATCGATGGATTTTTTGAGCTAGCGAAAATAAAATCAGTTCTGAAATTCATGTTAAACGGTGGAAATCTATATCAGCCCACTTCTGTATCTTGAAATCTATACATTGACGCGTAATAATACAGTTCTTAGAGATAAATCATTTCATCGTGTATATCGATGGATTTTTTGAGCGAGCAAAAATGAAATCAGTTCTGAAATTTATGTTAAACGGTGGAAATCCATATCAGCCGACTTCTGTATCTTGAAATTCATACTCTGCCGCGTAAAAAGACAGTTCTTAGAGATAAATCATTTTATCGTGTATATCGATGGATTTTTTGAGCTAGCGAAAATAAAATCAGTTCTGAAATTTATGTTAAACGGTGGAAATCTATATCAGCCCACTTCTGTATCTTGAAATCTATACTCTGACGCGTAAAAATACAGTTCTTAGAGATAAATCATTTCATCGTGTATATCGATGGATTTTTTGAGCGAGCAAAAATGAAATCAGTTCTGAAATTCATGTTAAACGGTGAAAATCTATATCAGCCGACTTCTGTCTCTTGAAATTCATACTCTGCCGCGTAAAAAGACAGTTCTTAGAGATAAAACCCTTTATCGTGTATATCGATGGATTTTTTGACCCAGCGAAAATAAAATCAGTTCTGAAATTCATGTTAAACGGTGGAAATCTATATCAGCCGACTCCTGTATCTTGAAATCCATACTCTGACGCGTAAAAAGACAGTTCTTAGAGATAAATCATTTTTTCGTATATATCGATGATTTTCTGAGCTAGCGAAAATAAAATCAGTTCTGAAATTCATGTGAAACGGTGGAAATCTATATCAGCCGACTCCTGTATCTTGAAATCCATACTCTGACGCGTAAAAAGACAGTTCTTAGAGATAAAACATTTTATCGTGTATATCGATGGATTTTTTGACCCAGCGAAAATAAAATCAGTTCTGAAATTCATGTTAAACGGTGGAAATCTATATCAGCCGACTCCTGTATCTTGAAATCCATACTCTGACGCGTAAAAAGACAGTTCTTAGAGATAAATCATTTTTTCGTATATATCGATGATTTTTTGAGCTAGCGAAAATAAAATCAGTTCTGAAATTCATGTTAAACGGTGGAAATCTATATCAGCCGACTCCTGTATCTTGAAATCCATACTCTGACGCGTGGAAAGACAGTTCCTAGAGATAAATCATTTTATAGTATATCGATGGATTTTTCGAGCTAGCGAAAATAAAATCAGTTCTGAAATTCATGTTAAACGGTGGAAATCTATATCAGCCGATTCCTGTATCTTGAAATCCATACTCTGACGCGTAAATAGACAGTTCTTAGAGATAAATTATTTTATCGTATATATGGATGGATTTTTTGAGCTAGCGAAAATAAAATCAGTTCTGAAATTCATGTTAAACGGTGGAAATCTATATCAGCCCACTTCTGTATCTTGAAATCTATACATTGACGCGTAAAAATACAGTTCTTAGAGATAAATCATTTCATCGTGTATATCGATGGATTTTTTGAGCGAGCAAAAATGAAATCAGTTCTGAAATTCATGTTAAACGGTGGAAATCCATATCAGCCGACTTCTGTATCTTGAAATCCATACTCTGCCGCGTAAAAAGACAGTTCTTAGAGATAAAACCCTTTATCGTGTATATCGATGATTTTTTGAGCTAGCGAAAATAAAATCAGTTCTGAAATTCATGTTAAACGGTGGAAATCTATATCAGCCGACTCCTGTATCTTGAAATCCATACTCTGACGCGTGGAAAGACAGTTCTTAGAGATAAATCATTTTATAGTATATCGATGGATTTTTCGAGCTAGCGAAAATGAAATCAGTTCTGAAATTCATGTTAAACGGTGGAAATCTATATCAGCCGATTCCTGTATCTTGAAATCCATACTCTGACGCGTAAATAGACAGTTCTTAGAGATAAATCATTTTATCGTATATATCGATGGATTTTTTGAGCTAGCGAAAATAAAATCAGTTCTGAAATTCATGTTAAACGGTGGAAATCTATATCAGCCCACTTCTGTATCTTGAAATCTATACATTGACGCGTAATAATACAGTTCTTAGAGATACATCATTTCATCGTGTATATCGATGGATTTTTTGAGCGAGCAAAAATGAAATCAGTTCTGAAATTCATGTTAAACGGTGAAAATCCATATCAGCCGACTTCTGTATCTTGAAATTCATACTCTGCCGCGTAAAAAGACAGTTCTTAGAGATAAATCATTTTATCGTGTATATCGATGGATTTTTTGAGCTAGCGAAAATAAAATCAGTTCTGAAATTTATGTTAAACGGTGGAAATCTATATCAGCCCACTTCTGTATCTTGAAATCTATACTCTGACGCGTAAAAATACAGTTCTTAGAGATAAATCATTTCATCGTGTATATCGATGGATTTTTTGAGCGAGCAAAAATGAAATCAGTTCTGAAATTCATGTTAAACGGTGAAAATCTATATCAGCCGACTTCTGTCTCTTGAAATTCATACTCTGCCGCGTAAAAAGACAGTTCTTAGAGATAAAACCCTTTATCGTGTATATCGATGGATTTTTTGACCCAGCGAAAATAAAATCAGTTCTGAAATTCATGTTAAACGGTGGAAATCTATATCAGCCGACTCCTGTATCTTGAAATCCATACTCTGACGCGTAAAAAGACAGTTCTTAGAGATAAATCATTTTTTCGTATATATCGATGATTTTCTGAGCTAGCGAAAATAAAATCAGTTCTGAAATTCATGTGAAACGGTGGAAATCTATATCAGCCGACTCCTGTATCTTGAAATCCATACTCTGACGCGTAAAAAGACAGTTCTTAGAGATAAAACATTTTATCGTGTATATCGATGGATTTTTTGACCCAGCGAAAATAAAATCAGTTCTGAAATTCATGTTAAACGGTGGAAATCTATATCAGCCGACTCCTGTATCTTGAAATCCATACTCTGACGCGTAAAAAGACAGTTCTTAGAGATAAATCATTTTTTCGTATATATCGATGATTTTTTGAGCTAGCGAAAATAAAATCAGTTCTGAAATTCATGTTAAACGGTGGAAATCTATATCAGCCGACTCCTGTATCTTGAAATCCATACTCTGACGCGTGGAAAGACAGTTCTTAGAGATAAATCATTTTATAGTATATCGATGGATTTTTCGAGCTAGCGAAAATGAAATCAGTTCTGAAATTCATGTTAAACGGTGGAAATCTATATCAGCCGATTCCTGTATCTTGAAATCCATACTCTGACGCGTAAATAGACAGTTCTTAGAGATAAATCATTTTATCGTATATATCGATGGATTTTTTGAGCTAGCGAAAATAAAATCAGTTCTGAAATTCATGTTAAACGGTGGAAATCTATATCAGCCCACTTCTGTATCTTGAAATCTATACATTGACGCGTAAAAATACAGTTCTTAGAGATAAATCATTTCATCGTGTATATCGATGGATTTTTTGAGCGAGCAAAAATGAAATCAGTTCTGAAATTCATGTTAAACGGTGGAAATCCATATCAGCCGACTTCTGTATCTTGAAATTCATACTCTGCCGCGTAAAAAGACAGTTCTTAGAGATAAATCATTTCATCGTGTATATCGATGGATTTTTTGAGCTAGCGAAAATAAAATCAGTTCTGAAATTCATGTCAAACGGTGGAAATCTATATCAGCCGACTTCTGTATCTTGAAATCCATACTCTGACGCGTAAAAAGACAGTTCTTACAGATAAATCATTTCATATTATATATCGATGGATTTTTTGAGCTAGCAAAAACTAAATCAGTTCTGAAATTCATGTTAAACGGTGCAAATCTATATCAGCCGACTCCTGTATCTTGAAATCCATACTCTGACGCGTAAAAAGACAGTTCTTAGAGATAAATCATTTTATCGTATATATCGATGGATTTTTTGAGCTAGCGAAAATAAAATCAGTTCTGAAATTCATGTTAAACGGTGGAAATCTATATCAGCCCACTTCTGTATCTTGAAATCCATACTTTGACGCGTAAAAATACAGTTCTTAGAGATAAATTATTTTATCGTGTATATCGATGGATTTTTTGAGCGAGCGAAAATAAAATCAGTTTTGAAATTCATGTTAAACGGTGGAAATCTATATCAGCCGACTCCTGTATCTTGAAATCCATACTCTGACGCGTGAAAAGACAGTTCTTAGAGATAAATCATTTTTTCGTATTCATCGATGGATTTTTTAAGCCAGCAAAATAAAAGCAGTTCTGAAATTCATGTTAAACGGTGGAAATATATATCAGCCCACTTCTGTATCTTGAAATCCATACTCTGACCCGTAAAAATACAGTTTTTAGAGATAAATCATTTTATCGTGTATATCGATGGATTTTTTGAGCGAGCGAAAATAAAATCAGTTCTGAAATTCATGTTAAACGGTGGAAATCTATATCAGCCGACTCCTGTATCTTGAAATCCATACTCTGACGCGTAAAAAGACGGTTCTTAGAGATAAATCATTTTTTCGTATACATATAATGCATTTGTGTTGGCGCGGGGTTCCATCTCAAAGTAAGAGAAGATCGACGTTTTCTGAATTCTGTATACGCCAGGGACTAGCAGCATAACATGTACGCACGTTAAATAAAGGGGGTAGCTTATATTATTAATTAATGTATTCTTGCAAAAATAAGCAGCTATTGTATCCTTGTGAACCGGCAAGTTCGCTTTCTTCATACAAATTGAATTGAACGATATTTCTTAACAACACAAGAGATTGATTTTATTAAATGAAAATTAAAGTTAAACTTACCGTGACAATACCTTCGCTTCTCCGCGGACGACAGTTTTAAGACTTCTCTTTGTTAGTACTCTCTCTCCGTACACCACTTAGTAAATGAAACGCAACTCAGGACGAGGGCCCATCGAGTGCAAGACAAGTTCCGACGAGCTTTGTCAAATTTTCACGAACGCATAGTTCACAGATAAAACTTGTGTCTATCGACAGGAATAAGATGTTACAGCTGAACTTTAACATATCCCGTGTAGAAATAGCCCCACTTAACCCGATCAGAAGTAGGGCGCTAGTCGTGTGCTGGTCAGGCTATTTTCTATCGAGATTCCTGATCGGGTACTGATCGGGTACTGATCGAGATAGTTTTGATTCTCTGAAAAACCTTCCTGGGTACTAAACGGGGGCTGGTCGGGGTATTTTTTCCAATTAACTTGGTGGGTTCTAGTCAGGCCCTAGCTGGACTGTTCAAATCGATTTCGATCATTAACATGGCATAATGTTGAGGTTGATTCTTACACGTATAGAGTTGCAGCCAGTGCTTTTGTTTTCTTTTTCCTTATGTTTATACTAGCAAAAAAGAAGACAGACGAATTTGGTTGCAACTTCATACTAAACTCTCAGAATCAAAGTCACGTCGTCACCTTAGTATTCATACCGGTGATCTTGATTGTGCTACGAGGCACATGCGCATCGTTCTCTGAGTTATCGGGTAGTAGTAGTAGCTATCTCTAACCTCAATGTTATTGACATATATTGCAAATATATGGCATGAACTTGTAGTATATATTGTTATGGACCTTCCGTGTAAGATTAGGTATCAAAATCGGCAGCGTACTAGGAAACGCCGATTGATACAAAAGAAGTTAGTTGAGCTGAGTTATTGTGCAGTCGAATCTGACTCCGATGAATATTTCGAAGTCGATGAAGCCACATGCATTTCTGAAGGTACGTTTTCATGATCAGTTTCATAATAACAATAAACATTCAAATTCAAACTAAGTTCATTGAATTGCGTTGAAAATCAATCAAGAAATACGATTGATGTTTCGCAGTATACATGAATTGCAGTTTTGCACTAACAATTTCTAGTACCCTTAGGGAAAACAACTTCAAATTATTTGGTAATTTTAGTTTATAATATCAGATCTGCAGATGGACAATGAACATCGTGAAGATGTTCAGGAGCCTATTATAAATGAAGAAGATTCACCTATGGAGCAAGATGAGTCTCTTGAAAACCGAGAAAGGCTACCAATGTATGACGAAGATGGATATGAAAGAACGGATTCCCCATCAGAGGCCAACATCTCCGAAGTGAACTTGAGTTCATACGAGGAAACCAGCGATAGTTCAGACGACAACATTCCAAATCATGGAAATGATGCAGATTTCGAGCGTGAAAAACTCGAGTTACGTGCATGGGCAATTGAATGTCAAATATGTCAAACGCATCTGGACAAATTGTTGAACATTTTGAGGTCTCGGCTCTTGCCGTCTTTACCAAAATCTTCAAAAACTTTTCTTAGCACTAATGATGCTGTGTATAATATCGAAAGCATGGAAGATGCCGAAGGTGGTCATGGTCAGTTTGTGTACTTTGGCATCAAAAATGGGTTACGAGAGTGCCTAAATGCAAAACTGCATGAAAATAATTTAATTGAGCTACAATTCCATGTTGATGAAATGCCTTTGACAAAATCTGGAAATGATCAAGTTTGGGCTGCCTTAGGAAAAATACACTCAGATCCTGATTTATACAAACCCTTTGAAATAGCAATATTTCATGGTCCAGCTAAACCGAAAAATTCAGAGATTTTTTTGGACAAGTTTGTAGAAGAGTTGAATGCATTGCAGGTGAATGGACTAACAATTTCCGGTCGACACTTCAATGTTCGACTAAAATGTGTCATTGCCGATACACCAGCTCGCGCTTTTCTAAAAAATACTTTAGGCCATGGTGGAATATTTTCCTGCGAAAGATGTACTGTTCAGGGACACAGAGTAGAACATACAACTGTGTACCCTTCAGCCAATGAAGAAGAAAGAACCGACGCTTCGTTCCGCAGTTTTCGTCAGCCAGAGCATCATCATGGTGCAACACCGTTCCAAAGGATAATACCATTAATAAATATGGTAGCTTTTTTCGTGCTAGATTTTATGCACCTATGCTGTCAAGGAATTATGAAAAAACTTATTGAATATTGGACGTCTGGCAATTTAAATTTCAAATTGAGCTCCAGGAATAAAACTGAGCTAACAAATCGTCTCAGACGTATAAAATTACAAATGCCTTGCGAGTTTCAAAGAAAAACTCGATCTATTAAATATATTGCCAAATGGAAAGCCACAGAACTCAGATTTTTCCTATTATACTGCGGTCCGATCATTTTGAAGGGTATTTTAAGAAATGAGTTTTATGATCATTTTCTATTACTTCATGCAGGTTGTAGAATTTTGAGTTCAAAAATTACTTGTCTGAGATATGCTAATCAAGCAAAGCAATACTTGAGAAGTTTTTTTATGGCCATGAAAGACTACTACGGTGAAAAATCCCAAGTCCTCAACGCTCACCATTTGATCCATGTAACTGATGATGTGAAGTTCATGCAGTGCAGCCTAAGCTTCATAACAGCTTTCCCATTTGAAAAGGCATTGGGAAAAATAAAAAGTTATCTGCGTACACCTTATCGCCCCTTAGCACAACTGTGCCGCAGACTATTTGAAAACAGATTACTGCAAAAACGAAAACCGCAGATACCACCTGTTATAGAAATTATCAAGCATTTTGGTGAACACATCAAACGAATAAAGTATCAAGGATGGACAATATGCACTACATTCCCAAATAACATGGTGCTTCTGGATGATGATAGCATCTTCAAGGTGGAAAAAATAATCGGTGATGTTGAAGCTCCTGAGCTGTTGCACATGAAAGGCGTACTTTGGGAGAAAGATAAAGCTATATTTCAATATCCCTGTGACTCAACGAAATTAGAGATGTGGGAACTGAAAAATAAGCCTTGTAAAAATGTGAAACGGCATCCGGTAACTGCAATCAGAAACAAATTGATAAGACTATCGGTTGTGAAAGAGAATGGGATTGAGAAATTTTATTGTGTGGGAATGCTTCATTGAAAAAAAAATTCAGCACTAGTTGCATGACCCGCCAACTCGATTGCAGGATTGTGGGTGGACGTGTGCTTGTTAGGTAAACATAACTTTTTCGGTACATATCGAGAGTTTTCGGTGAATCCGCACGACCCCCTCCTGAGGCCGAACTAACACAGGCACGCACCGCGTGTATGAGGCTCGTTCAGGAGGGAATAGGCTACTAAATAATTATTATTATTATTACTCGATAGTTTATAATTATTATAACCATTTGCGGAAGAGAGAGAGAAAGATGAAGTAAGAGAGAACCGCTTTATCATCTGTATAATAGCACTTGAATGACTAATTTTTGCACCCCCTCCCGAACGAACCTCACGCATACGGTGAGTGTCTGTGTTGGTTTGGCCGCAGGAGGGGGTCGTGCGGATTCACCGAAAACTCTCATAACTTCTGAGTGAAATTAACGTCTATGAGAATACATATTAAATACCTACCTAATCATATCTGCAATAAGATTAACCTCTACTCAAAAGCAAATATAATATGTATTCTAAATTCTCGTTTAGTTTATAGACTCAACGGTGTGCGCGTAGAGTACAAGACAATTTACGAGCGTGACCACGTGGGCACCCATGCCACGTGTGGGTGCAGCACTGCAGCGTAAAGCCTAATAGCGTGTGTATCGTCGTGTCTTTCACAGTTAAAAAAAAAGAAATACATAAAAGTTTCCTTTCTTTGCTCATTCGAAAAACGACAGCAGGACGTACAAAAATATCCACACAGGTAAAACTAACTGATCGTTGTACCATAAACGTCGATAGCGCATGGAACTTCGATAATCATTATCGACATTTTTATTAGGTTATGTTCGGCTTTAAATCTCGCTGCGTTTTCGACAGGTCGAAAAGTTTTAAGGCCCATGACGAAATGCGCTAAAATTTCAACTAGAAATTGATAAACTCCATTGAAATTATGAATCTTTTAACAGGCCGTGCATCAAGCTCGATTTTGCACAAAATTGAATTCAACGCGCGTTGTGTTGAAAAACAAAGTCCCAAGCGCGTGCGAAAGATGATTCTCGACTCGTGTGATTGTCACTCTCGCTTCACTTGGGCGAAAAGCTTTTAGAAAACACCATTGAAAATATTTAATGAATTATTGACTCAGAGGCCAGATTTTTCCTTCACGCGTGTGAACAAAAAAAAAGTAGTCATATGGTCTCTACGTATAGTATGTATGTATCAAAATCACAATACGACGACAAAATCACATACAATGACAATTTCCACAGATTAATATGGGAAATATGGAGGAAGAATACGCATACCAATTAATAGAGTTCGTGCGTCGAGGTCCAACAACTACACGACGAGAAGTTGATTTTGTACCTTGTAATTGGGTAATCTATAATAAGAAAAAAAGAAAATTAGAAACAAAATTTTTACCACCCCCCTATGACGAAGATAATTGCAAACTATTGCATGATCTTGTTCGGATGAAAGCTGACCCTCCTACAGACTGGCCAACATATAATGTGCTGGTGAAGGGAGGTGCAAGAAGCTATAATGACGCAGTGCAACGATTGAAAAAATTGAATAACGATGAATATGCATTCACGCATGACAGTGATGTAACGCCTCAACAAAAAGTCGAAAAAATCATTGAAAAACACAAACAGTTAAAATTAAAAGTAAGTCGTGAAACAAGAGCTGCTTTACAAGTTCCTGGGCTGTCAGAAGCGCACGCAGATACCGAAGAGGAAATATTTTCTGAAAGGAAAACAAAAGAAGCTAACAATAAACAATCAAAGATACTTCCAGGCTCTGATGTTGACAGTGCTGGAACTGATGATTTTCCTGTGACAAAATCAATGAACTCAAAATTGTCATATGCTCAAGTATATTCAGAGGAATCAAGGGAATCAGATGAAAGTTCAGCGAATATAATCAAACCCGTTAGCAGTAGTTGTGGTGCTATTAGAAGAGAGATTTTCTCCAAACATGACCAAAATAAGTCGACGAAAACCACCAAAACAAAAGGAGCTGACAAGGGATCGAAGACGGTCTCAGATTCTGATGTTGACAGTGCCAGGACCAATGATTTTTCTATAACAAAATCAAAGAGCTTAAAATTGCCATACGCTAAAATATACTCAAATAAATCAAGAGAAGAAGATAAAGTAAGAGAAAGTTCTACGCATATAAGAAAATCTGTCAACAAAAGTGGCGGTGCTATTAGAAGAGATGTTTATTCCAAAAAAGACAAGAATAACACATGTCAGACTACAAAACAGAGAATTACAGAGAAAACCTCAGGTATTATAGTTATAAAACTGACTATTTCATATTACTCTGTGACTTAAGCTCAATATTTTTCTAGCCAGTAGCAGCAGTGGCAGTGCAATTGTGAACAATATTTCTTTCAATGATGACCAAAGTAAAAAGCACAAGATTGGAGAGGAAAAAATAGAAAAAGTTTCAGGTTGATCTTTATATTATTGCTTCTTGTATATCATAATCATAATCAATCTATTATAATACTGAACACTTCAAATTTGCATGACAAGGCTGAAATGTGATAACTGAAAATCGTTTCTAGAGTTCTCCAGGATTCTTAAAGTATCATGCAAGAGTTCATTGATTGCATTCTCATTTTGTAGGACCTTTTGAATTACGTGCAAAACATTGTAGTTATATGATGGTATTATTGATATTTTTTAGAATCTCAACTTCTCTGGAAGATATACAATGACCTGCAGGAAATAAAAATCGACATAAAAAATATTCACACATACCAAATAGAATCAAAACAAGCTCAACAAGGACTCCAGATCCTTCAAGGGATTCATGAGGATTTTATCGTTAAAAACAATGTATCTTTGCCAATAGGAAATGAAAGAGAATTTAATGAATTTGATTTAAAATTATTGACAGATGCAGACTTTGGACAGGAATTCGTAAGTGACTTTGATTTCAAAAGGTACTTGATAATTTCAGTCTGAGCAAAATACTTAGTGTCTCCTTGTATTTCTCATTTTCAGATAGCATCCTTAGTGAAGTATTTTGACCGACGCTACATTGCCTCTAGAACAATTGCTAATATCTTGAGAAAGTATTTTTCTAAACATTTCGCTATGAATTGCACAGCGATCAAGAAAATGCCGAATAAAATGTTATTGAAAGGCACAGCCTTTTATGATCACTTGCTAGGTGAATAAACGATTATAATCAATACAATTTCATAACAACCAAAGCTGCTTTTTGTACAATATGCATTGTATATGGGGCATTCCACGTCAAACCAGTTGGTCATCGGCCTGACCCCCTGGGATTTTGATGACCAATGAATTTTCTGGTTCGTTTCGGTCAAAAATGATACCTCTAATTTTTCGAAATTTTTCCGCCATTTTGTAAGGGTGTGACAACCTCAAATATCCTGAAAATGATCAAATCATGAAGAAGAAATTTTTTTAAATCGCTGAAAATTTTATGTAAAATCAAGGACTCGAAAACACATCGATTCGTCATGATTCGAAAATGGGATTAAAATCTTTAATATTTTTTTTATTTACTTTTTGATTTTCAAAAAAAAAAAAATTTTTTTCGAATTTATTTTCAATGATGGTTTCTCGTAGAGAAAACGGAAAACGTAGAGAAACTGCACGGTATAATATTAATATTTATCACGAAATTTCATGACCATACGGCATATGAAGCTTTTAATTGAAACCACTCAACATTTACTACTAACAAACAATCACACGTTGACATCTAGCTACGGATTTCAAGAAAGAAAGTTAGATGAATCAGATAAACCAATTACCGATTAATGAGAACGCATTCTGTTGAGCAAGAGTGTAAGCTAGAGCTAATGGGCGCGAAATTTGAATATGAAAAAAATCGATTTGGCAATGATTAATGACTCACGTTAAAGGATATCTGTACTTTTCACTCGTTTTCTTTGAAATAAATTATTCCATGAAAATAATATTAAAATGTGATAACAATTACGCAATTTCCCTGGATGAATGATGTATTTCATTGAAGGTTCCTGTTGATTGAGTTTCTATTATTTTGTTTTGGAATTTAGCATCGTTCTCTTGATTTTACTCTTAAACCAAAAAGAAAAGTGAATTTTACCAGGACGATGTTTCTTTTTATTTTACTTTTCTCTACGAGAAACCATCATTGAAAATAAATTCGAAAAAAAATTTTTTTTTTTTCAAAATCAAAAATTAAATAAAAAAAATATTAAAGATTTTCATCCCATTTTCGAATCATGACGAATCCATGTGTTTTCGAGTCCTTGATTTTACATAAAATTTTCAGCGATTTAAAAAAATTCCTTCTTCATGATTTGATCATTTTCAGGATATTTGAGGTTGCCACACCCTTACAAAATGGCGGAAAAATTTCGAAAAATTAGAGGTATCATTTTTGACCGAAACGAACCGGAAAATTCATTGGTCATCAAAATCCCAAGGGGTCAGGCCGATGACCAACTGGTTTGACGTGGAATGCCCCATATGTATATTGAAAGTTATATTCTCTTGTATTCTCTATATATTTTTGAATTCTATGGTTCTGAGAATCTTCCTTTCTTCCCAGGTGCTGTTTCGCAGTCACATCTTGATCCGATTTCAGGCAAAACCATGAACGATAGTACTTTTGGCGTCGTATTAGGGAATGTATTGTCAAATGCTAAGGATTGGGGAGGCGGAAGGAAAACAAGAAAAACTACCTCACACGACCCTTTGCAAGAAAGTCATTGCAGTAGTGACTCAGATTTGTAAAATAACTTTCTATGTCACATAATTGATATATCAAGTTCCAAAATCTTAAAAATTTAGCTCATGAATGAAAAAAAACTAACTCATATTTTTAACCATATATATACATACATACACATACACACACACACACACACGCACACACACATATATTAGGGTGACAGTTATTTCAACTTTGTTTGAAATTTTTCGCTCCGAGTGGATAAAACGTTTCCAAATAAATAAAAAAAAATGCTCCCGAAGTTCGGAATTTTATATTTGAATAAATATTCAAATATACAATGATGGTGCCACCGGGCCCTTGAAATTTACGTTTAAATAACATGGGGTTTTCCAAAGTTTCAATTTTTTTTCCCTCACGCCGCAATTATTCGTTTAGAAATCTGAAACTCTGGAGAAATGTTTACAATGGAAGCACCTGACAATGAGAATTTTTTCAGAATTTTTTGAGCATTTTTACCCCAGCAGTATACCGGTAGAAATGCTCAAAAAATACTCCAAAAATGCTCGAAAAATTCTCATTTTCAGGTGCTTCCATTTTAAACATTTCTCCAAAGTTTCAGATTTTTAAACGAATAATTGCGAATGTGAGGGGGAAAAAATTGAAACTTCGGAAAACCCCATGTTATTTAAACGTAATTTTCAAGGGCCCGGTGGTACCATCAAATATTGAAATAAAGATTCCGAACTTCAGAAACATTTTTTTATATTTATTTGAAAACGTTTTATCCACTCGGAGCGAAAAATTTCAAAAAAAGTCAAAATAAGCATCACCCTAATACACACACACACTATACTATACTATACTATACTCATATATACTCATGTATAACTCATACATGCTGTAAGATAATTATCAGTTCAGCTGTTACCAAAGTTACTACATTTATTCATATATTATGCTTTAAGATATTGTATCAGTTCATCTGTTGAACCAAAGTTCCTACATATTATACAGTACCTATATTATTTGATATTTTCACACATAATCTACGTATGGATGGACTATAATAAAAATAATTTAAAATCCCAGTAATAATTCTCACTTATCTACCATTTTATCAATCCCAGAGAATTTTCGAAAAAAATCTTCGTACCGGCCCCATACTAGTGCCTGACCAGATCCCGGTTAGGGACAAATCAGTGCGACTAGCCAGTGCCTGAATATTTTACCGTGACACTACTGTATGGATCCCGGCTAGTTATCCTGACCAGCTCCCGACTTGAAACAGGGCTGACTGGTCGGGTACCCGACCAGATCCCAATATAAATTTCTACACGGGATATCGACAGTCAATTTAACAAATTTAAACAATGTTGTTCTCTGTAAGTACAGGAATAGACAGTTGAATTGATTATTTTAATCTGTCAAATTACTGTATTCATTTCAATTATTAGACATAAGTTTCTCGTCATTATATACGGGTAATATATGTTGTTTCAACACTAAGAACATGTTATTCGCAATTTTACATCTTGTAACTGTAAAATTTAACAGATTACAGTCAGTTTCGTAGTTTGACAGATATAAGGACTTAGACAGAAACGGGTTCTGTTGAAACTACATTCCTACCTTGTTATTTTTTACATGAAAACTAGTGACAACAATTTATTTTAACATTTATAGGAACTATTTCCAACTGTGTAGGTCCACCTCTCAGCCGGTTCCAAATCTAGAGAAAAATTTTTCCCTAAAATCTCAGCTCTAAATTTCAACCGGAACACGTGCTGCAAGTATTTTTTATTTAATAAAATTCCAGGGCTCCCACTTGCTCACTTTTCTCACTTTTATTCACTTTTTTTACGAAACTCACTTTTTACTCACTTTTCACTCAAAAACTCACTTTTCTCACTTATTCGACGGTAATATCAGTTTTTCTCAATATTTTATAATATTTTAATTGCATATGTTCGAAAAATTGCTAATTCAGCGGAAAGCAGAGCGCGGATTGGTTGCGTTGGCCAAATCCAGCGCTAGCGGAAAGTAAAGCGCGGATTGGTTGCGTCGGGCAAGTCAGCGCTTGTCTGAAAGCACGACATAACCTATGTTGCATACGCGTTTTCACCGTTCCCGAGGCCGGTAAGATATGTTAAATGTCAACAAAACATCAGGTTGGTATAACTCAATTGAATTCGTATTGATTTGCGTTCTTACACTACAGTTATAATGTAAACATAAACATTTTAATTGCAGAAAATAAGTTGCTTTTACAGTATATCGTTTTAAACCAAATGGTTCGAGTAACGTTAATTTACTTGAGGGTCTACAGGTTAAAGAGGTTATGACAATTTGTACTGTACGAAGGGAATATTTCTTGAATATTTCATTTGAATTTCGAATTAAATATTATAGACTCCAAATTTAGAACAACCTAAGCAGTATTTTGAAATTTGATAAACGACTAAAAAATGAAACCCAAATCAATCACGATTAAATTAAATTCATGCTATGAACTATACTTTTATTATTACACAAAATCGTCGCCTGTAGGTCATCAGAAGTTACGAGTAATTTGATTACTCTGTATTTTGCAGACACAGAAAATTGAAGATGCCGTTGACAAAATGCAAGGTTAAGGACGAATGGCTGGACAGAAAGGACACAGCCGGATATCGAATATCAGATTGGGCAAAAAAATATAGTGAAACAGAAATTTTTTGTAAAATTTGTGTCAAAACTTTGAGTTGTGATAAGAAGGGGTTCCAAGCTGTGCAGCAACATTATGCTTCAGCAGGCCATTTGAAGAATGCTAAAACTAAATTAAATATTCTCCAACTCCGACTTACTACTGTTGCTTTACCAGAATCCGATTCGTCCGAGAATTTGAATAACCCACCTGAACCTGCAAATTGTCATCCCTAACGTCAACTAAAGTTATGTTCTGCCCGTGCTGCAGCTGTAAAAGCAGAAATCATATGGTGTCTCCAATCTGTGATTAATAATTACTCTTGTGCGTCCTCACAAGGTATTGCCGAAATATTCAAAGAAATGTTTCCAGGCTGCGTGCCAGATGCATTTAGTCTAAGCCCAACAAAACAGGGCTATTTGATTACTGATGGCTTAGGACCATACTTTCGACAAGTACTTCTCGACGACTGTTCAGCTTCATGGTACACCCTTTGTTATGATGAGACTACAAACAACGAAAGTAAGAAAGAATTGCAGATGGTAATTCGTTATTGGTCCGATCTTGAAAATCAGATAGTTACTCATCATTTGGAGACGTTTTTTATTGGCTCAGCTACAGCCGAAGATATTGTAAAATGGATACAAAAAGTTTTGGACAATGCTAATCTGCCAATTCAGCGACTTCTAATGTTGGCCAGTGATGGTCCAAATGTTAATAAAAAAGTTTCTAGATTAATGAATGAGCAAGTGAAGTTGATACGAGGCAAGTCTCTACTGGATATCGGAACATGTAACCTACACCCCCAAAAGCACCTCGGGTGCAAAAACCTTGCGCCAAGTACATTAAAACGTAGTAGCTATCAACAAAAATTTATTAAAAAAAAAAATCAAAGAAGAAGCATTTGATTACACATTTGATCTACAAAAGAATTGAAATCAATGGCCGTTGCCAAGAACAATTTGGTTGATATTTACATCTCAATATACATAATATGCGTAACACACAATGAGATGCAACATACATACTCACAAGAAAAGATCAATTAAAATTAAAATTGAGAAAAAAAGAAACGAAAAAAAAAATTTGGAGGTAGTGGTACTTGGCGGGCATTTTTGTAGAAATTACAAGAAAATATATATTGAACTATTAATATATTCTTATAATAATTTGAACATCAGCCCGCCAAGTACCACGTACTCCAAATTTTTTTTTCGTTTCTTTTTTTCTCAATTTTAATTTTAATTGATCTTTTCTTGTGAGTATGTATGTTGCATCTCATTATGTGTTACGCATATTATGTATATTGAGATGTAAATATCAACCAAATTGTTCTTGGCAACGGCCATTGATTTCAATTCTTTTGTAGATCAAATGTATAATCAAATGCTTCTTCTTTGATTATTTTTTTTAATAAATTTTTGTTGATAGCTACTACGTTTTAATGTACTTGGCGCAAGGTTTTTGCACCCGAGGTGCTTTTGGGGGATTTCATAACTTTTTGAACCAGTCTTGATTTTCTTAACCGTTTCTGTTAAATGGTATTTTCCACGAAACGATTCATTTCTATAAATCTAACTGTTAGTTCTATTGAAAGTGTTTTACTGACAGAGTTGTGTTGTTATCGATAACTGAAAAATGAACTGTGATGAGAAGCCTCGACCCCCGTTAGCATTAGGTTCTATCGTAGATATCGTAGACTTGCTTTCGATAAAAATGTAACGTCATGTTAATGTAATTATGTAATTGATAGACTAACAAGGAGAGTGTCAGATCTCGTGGTCGTAGATTTGGATCAAACTTCTAGAGGTTCTTCTTCAGATAAAAACATTAAAACCATGCTGTTCCATTCATTCCAATGAGCTTGTGTCTCCTCCTTGAGCTCAAAGTTCTGGTACTACTGAGCATTTCCTGAATTTGTCTAATAAATTTAAAAAAAATTTACAACAATTTAGTGTAATTTTTTGTTGCTGAATAATCGAAAAATAAAAGTGGAAACTCTTCTTCAGATTACGCTATGTTGATGCCTTTTAAACATCATTTCCAATTGGTACTGTCAAGTTTATACTCTGCAGTCAACTGTCGAAGACAAAATCATAGGCTACTTAGGACTATAATTTCATTATTGGAGGCTCGAATTCTGATCAAATTATCTTGAACTAGCAAAATAATCACAATGACATAGCAAAATGACATTCTTATTAATTTTAATTCTTATTTATTCTTTAGTCTTCAGTCCTTTATCTTGCTCATTTCATTATGATCAGCCACATTGCATGCATTGATAGCTCTCAGTGCAAAAAACGTTTCCCAGGGCACGGTGACTCAATTCATATTATTCATTATATTTGGCATTTAATTACAAATACCTCGTTGAATCTTCGGTAACAATGTTATCTGCCTAGGTATTGTTATAAAATATGTCAGTACTTCATACACGATATTTGAACCATACAACATCTCTTTAGCCTCAATAACTAATCGATCACATATTTTTCTTCATTTTGATCACGTTGAGAAACATTTCCTCAAAGGCTGTAGTAAGCTTCGTAACCAATTTATTTATCTGCAGATAGGTTAATATGCAGATGGGGTTATTTTTATCCTATAGCGGCAAACAATTTTTTGACAATATAAAAATTTCATGTGAGCTACTTTCTGTTATCAGAGAAGCAACTATTCGAATAAATATAGGTAAATTACTGCCGAACCTTTGTTATGTATAAATCGCGATCAATCATGACAGATAATTCTCATAACCTCAAAGGCTCGATCTCGTGAAATAAATGAGAAGATAGATATTATTATTATTTCATAGGACTCCTGTATTAACTGTAATGTAATGAACAACTATCGCTTCCCAGTTTTTTTGAGTACGTTTAATTATTACTCCATATTTTACATTATTTTCATTCTCGTTCCCCGCAACTGTCATCGAGAATAAAATATACGTTCCACCATACGGCATACGCGATTATGCTGCCTCTCGTGGGCCATAGCGAGCGTTATTGTGTCATAAACCGACAAACTCGCTTTGCTTTTATTTAATTTTTTCTATGTGTAACTTTCGTCTCTTGAAGGTACCTTTTATGTTGTTAGGTAGCCGGGCAAATGTGCAAATCTGGCGTGAGCCGGAGATGGAGAAATTCTGATCGTGAAACTGACCCTCTCCATTTTATAAATAATCATATCTCAGCTATCCGTACACCGATTGCATTGATATGAGGGTCAAATGAAATCTCTTCCGCATCTTATTTCTGCAATAAATCGGCGAGCCCTGGGATATTACCTATATACGCTTAATGAAATAATATGGTTACCCCCACTCCTGCGCTGAACTCCCGTTCCGGTAAACGAGAGTGGTAGAGTCATGAGATGAATTTTTTTTAATGTACTTGGCACGAGACTCTACCGAGTCTCTTGATGTCGCACACAATGCATTTTCCAAAGGATTGGAGGTATTTGGACAAAATGTAGACTGCTTGCTATAAAAATATATTATTATTTCGATGGATGGCCGAAACGTTGGGAAGATTATTCAAAAGTCCAAGACGAGTGCAAAATTAACAATCATCGGTTCATCAAACATGTCCCATCAAGATGGTTAACGCTAAAACCAGCTGCTCTTCGGCTTTTTGAACAATGGGCAGCTTTGTGCCTTTTTTTCTGAAGGAGATGCCTAAAAAAAAATTAAACCCACAAAGCATGGAAATGAAATAATAGCGATGTTGAAAGATCCTGGAATGGTTGCCGAAATTTGTTTCGTCGTAGAATCGGCTGAAATATTCCAAAACTTTACGAGTTTGTATCAACGCTCTGAGCCACTCATACATCTTTTGTATGATGAATTGAAATTGCTTCTCTTAACAATTGTTGGGCGAATTTACAAGCCAGATGTTTTGAAAGATTTCCTCTACAAAGGTAACCCTTTTTCGAAAGAAAATTTGTGCTCTGCAAGCAATATCATACGCGGTACAGAGCTTACCACTGCTATGAAACAGCTTCCTGAAGTAGATCAGCTACATTTCCTCAAACGAGCACAAGAACACTACCTGAGAGCAGCAAAATATCTGTACGAAAAGTCGTGTTTGTCTGTTGGTAATATTTCCAAGCACTTCAGATGTCTAAGGCCTACAGAAATAAAAAAAAAAGATTCAGTTCGCAACATACAGAAAGTGGCTGCTTCATTACCCTTGGAGATTTCAACCCCGAAACTGTGTGATGAATGGAATCTTCTTACCTTGGAAGAACTATGCTCGAAAGATAATCAACGCATTGATCACTTTTGGAGGGACATATTCAATCTCAAAAATGCGTCTGGAGATGAAAAATATCCTATCTTATCTAAAATTGTTAAAGCTGTACTATCGCTTTCACATGGAAGTGCAGATGTTGAGCGAGGGTTTTCAGAGTCTGGTAGAATTATTACTGAAGATAAGGCGTCTATGTCTTTGAGAATGCTCAATGCAAGACTGTATATTAAGGATGCAATGAGGAAGTATAAAAACCAACCTCAATTTGTTCCTCTGACCAAAGAACTAATCGTTGCAGTAGAGGGTGCTTCGCAAAAGTACAAACTTTTTCTGGAAACTGAGCGGCAGAAAAAAGCAGATCAACTAAAAAAGAAGCATGAAGATGAAGAACAAATCAACAAAAAAAGAGCATTGCAAGAAGAGATGGTAGTAACGAAGAAAAGACTGAAAGTCCTGGAAAAAGATTATAAGGATGCTGAAAAGAAAGAAGAAAATCAACGCAAAGTAGCCGATCAGTTGTTTGAAGAGGCGAATGAAAGATTGAAGCAAGCTGTTAAGAAGCAAAACATGAATGATATAAAGATAGCTCAAAGCATGCTGGAGAGTTCGAAACAGCTGAGAAAAGAGGAAGAAGAAAAAATCAGAATTAAAAAAGAGATATCTCAGAAAGTTGAAAAGAAAAGGTCATTTCTTTTAACAAGAATACGCGAAGACTAAGTCACTATATCAATAAGTTTTAATCAGTTGTTGATCCTGTTCGTACAAATTAATATACATATATCAAAGACTTTAACGTACCTCAATATAGAAATAAGAAGTATTTGTTAAACTATTGAACTTTTAATACAGTTAATTTATTTTCTAACATTGTTGATACTAAGTCACTTTATATCAATAAGTTTTAATCGGTTGTTGATCCTGTTCGTCAAAATTGATATATATCAAAGACTCAAACGTTCCTCAATATTATATTGATCAATATATTATTAATTTATTATTAATTATTGATTAATCAATATTGTACATTATATAGAAATAACTATTTGTTAAACTATTGAATTTTTAATACAGTTAATATATTTTGTAGCATTGTTGGTACATATAATTATTACTATTCCCGCCTCCCAGCTTCTGATTGGTTATATTTATTTCATTATTTTCTATCCGATTATCATTTTCGGCTATACGTATACTTAAAAATGATCATTTCTCATTTTTTAATGTCGTCTTCAGCTGTTTCACGCTTTCCGGTCACTGTTTCTCCATTGTTAGCTCAAACTTTTACTCAGTTTTGCTCGATTATCAATCCTGCCCTGCACTTTTCACTCACTTTTTACTCACTTTTCACTCACTTCTTTTATGAATTCAGTCACTTTTCTCACTTTTTTTGACTAATTGGTCCAGTGGGAGCCCTGAAATTCTCATCATTTGGCTTACACATTGTGGTAATAACACTGGTCAACAGTGACTTTGTTGCCCTTGGTATGAGAGTGATTCGAGGATAATTTTATGCTCACAATTATGGAACTACAAATGATTTTGAAAGATTAGCTCTAGTTTCTGAAATAATCGCAATTTTTATATTACACTGTAAGAAGCAGTATTTGTAAGAAATATTTGATTTCAATTCTGATTATGAAGAGTTTCTCGTAAAACATACCGTTAATTATTTCATATTGTACATCTTGCAGTTATCACTCAAACTTTTGATATTAAGAAGGTCTAAATCAATCCACTGGAGTCATTGGTGTGACCCAATGAGTCGACTGGATTGATTTAGACCTTCCTAATGTTAATTATTTTACTTTAGTATCTAGTTCATTTACATAAGAGTGAAAAACGGTAAAAAAGATATTACATTTTAGAGAAATACTTCTCATAAGACTTTTTTTTGTAGGCTATTTGGAAAAGACACACCCCAATAACAAAAAAACTAGAGCCAATCTGGTACACTAATGACTTTATTTGTGAGTTATGTATTCTTAGTCACAAGAATCCGCAGAGATAGCAAGGGCAACAAAAAAAAATTTTTTTTGTTGAGCTGTGTAATTTACAGCTATTCATGATAGTAAGATCGGCGTAGCAGAGCACAGTTTAGAATTGACAACCATAAACGCATAGATCATCGAAATACAGAAAGAGATTTTCATTCGGCTCACTCGCCCTATTTTTCTCCGTCCTCCCCTACCAGCGTTGCTAACGAATTAAGTTCTTACTAGACGCAACGGTGAGATACGATTTTACAAGATTTTTCGCCAGTTGCGTTTATACTAGCGCAACTTCCGAACTACGTTTGTACTAGCGCTACCTCCGAGTTAGGGCGTTACTAAGCGGAGCGGCGACATACGTTCATACTAGCCGTATCCACGAAATACGTTCTTAATACTAGCGCTACGTCCGAGATAGGTGGTTATACCAACGTGCTTCGCGAGTTATGTTCTTAATCTTAGGAGCGGTCGATATATTTAGGTACCTATACTCAAAATGATCACAGACGGTTTGGCAGAAGTTCGTCATTCTGGACGAAGATAATTGGATGTTACTTCCTTGGTTAAAGTATCGTATATGGAAAATTTCACGTATGAACCCGTTTGACTCCGAAATATGTACGTGGACGAATCAAGAGACGCGGTAGCGTCTCGCGCCAAGTACATGAAAAAAAAAGTTTTCTTTACAAGCGCGACTCGCCCGAGTCTCTTTACCGTAGAGGCAACTTTAAGCGGAGTGGGGGGACCATGTTTTCATATATTACACCGAATTGGTAATGTACCAGGGATCGATGTTTGATTTTTATGATAAGGGTCGAAAGAACTTCCATTTAAGACCAAAATCAAGGTAATTGGTGCACCGACAGCTGAGGAATAATGATTTTTGAAATCAGATGTGTCAATTTCACGATGAATTTTCTCCGTCGACCACTCTTATTTTCTCCGTCGTCGACCACCCAACAGAACCTAAACGCAACAAGCAACATAGAAAGTCCATCGCAGACATAAAGATGAGTGATCGCAGAGATGAAAATTACATGGATAAAAATATAGTGAGGGTTGTCGCTCTCGACTATATTTACGCGTCGCATTGTATTTCACGGTGTAAGAAGAAAACACTCCTACTGCGCATGCGTGTGCACATAACCGAAATAGTTAAACGCACTGTTGAATGACAGCTGAGATAGATGAGAAGAATTATATTCCGTCTCGTTCTCAATATTACCATGTAGTTCCCCTCCGGTCCGCTAGATGTCACAACCTTCAGCGAATCTGAAAAGGGGAGGGGGACTGCTTAGCTGCTCGCCAGCAGCGCTCATCCACCTTCATATCGATTCGTTGTGCGCGCGAGTCAAGACCTTAGATGAAACGCTTGTGATTGAAAAGAAAAAAGATTCTGAGGAATCAACTTCCTCATCGGTTATAGCTTTTCAAGCCTCAACGAACAAAGAGAATAAGGAGGACGAGGAGAAAAAGGTAATATGGATTAACAATTATGCATATACACCTTGCCCGTTAAAGACGGAAAAAGCCTCGATCCCCCTATCCCCCTATCCCCCTATCCCCCCCCGTTTTTCTGTTTGTATGTTACAGAACTTGTCGAAGCATGAGAAGCCACGCTTATGCATATATACTGTGAATATTCGTGCAAGGTTTCCATGCCTAATAACGAAGAAAGCGGAACGTACGCCCTAGCATATGCAATTTAGCATCAAGAACTAAAACAAGATGCAGCTAACCCTTGTATCAATGTGGCAGAGATAGAAAGAGTTAGGGGAATAATATCGTTTTCTTTATCTCAGACATCGGTGCAAGAGTTAGTATTGTTTTGTTTCAGTCCTCGACGGGGTGAATCTTCGAAATCTTCCTCAAACAATGATGTATAATACGAAATATACACTCAATTGCATATGCTAGGGCGTATGTTCGGCTTTCTTCGGCATTGGGCATGGAAACCTTCCACGAATATTCACTACATACAGGGTGTCGCGAAATTCGCGCACTCGCTACATACCAGCGGATTCCTTGCGCAAAATGAGAACGAGTTACCTATGCAGAAAAGTCCGCGAGGACTTAGTTTTCTTGTAAAATGAACTTATTACCAACCAATCGGTGCTTAGCTTTGATAAATACGGATTAAAATCCGCATCACCGTCCGCCCCACTACTACAAACAAGACGGGCCGAGCGGGGAACTCAACACATTATTGTCTTATGATCAGTAGTGGGGCGGACGGCGATGCGGATTTTAGCCGTTCATTTCTAAAGCCAAACGCTGATTGGTTCGTTATTGAGTTCATTTTACAAGAAAACTAAGTACTCGCGGACTTTTTTGCATAGGTAACTTTCGTCCTCATTTTTCGCAAGAAATCCGCTGGTATGTAGCGAGTGCGCGAATTTCGCGACACCCTGTATATGCATACATTGTATAGATTGTATACAAAGGTTATAAAAATAACTACTTGTGCCATGCATATGCCAGGAATATGTATATGGGGCATTCCATGCCAACTCACCGAACCCGTGACCCTGATCAATTTAGATTTTTCATAAGTGGTTCCGAAACTTTTTTTTAGTTTTTTGGCTGTAGAGTAAATATCACATTTTTTATTTTTATAATTTTAATTTAATAATTTTTTTCGGATACAGAATTTCAAAAATTGTTCACAAGTCAATATCTTTTTGGAAAATTCTGAATAACTACAAAACTATGTGAATTGACACGAAAATAGATTTTTTTGTGTGTTAATCAAATGGGAAACTAAAAAAAGTTTCGGAACCACTTGAGCTTGACGGAGAAAAATTTCACTATGTGGGATTCTTCTTCTTGATAAGACCCCGTGCAGAAATTTCGGCCGGGCTGAAACCAGGACCCGAATATTTGGCCTGATTTAGCATTAGGGCCCTGATCAGGAATTTCGATTGGGGCCTGTTAGGAAATGTAACGTTTCGCAGACCAAGCCCTGATCAGGTCAATTTATCAGGCCCTGGTTAGGAGAATACATCAGGACCTGATCAGGAATATGACATTACGCAAATAGTTGCGCGAAAAAAAATTAATTTAGATACTCAAAATGAATTAATTACAACGTATTAAGCGTTGATCAACACCTACTAATCGCAAACAATCGCAAACAATCGCACTTAGGTACAAAGTAAGAATTTTGAGATGAGAAAATTTTCGCATTATTGTGCCGAGATTCGATCTGGGGACGCTCGCATTCGCTTGTATTACTAGTCGCACGCTCTACTAACTACGCCAAACTACCTATTGACAAAGTAAGTCACTTTCTTGTAATTGTTTTGAATTTTGCATCTGTCTCAATGATATCAGTGTTTCAATGCGGTTAAGATATCTTAACTAAACATCCAAGTTGCAAATATGTTTTTAATTTAATTTCTTGCCTAGAGTTCCACAAGCTCTCACTCGATCTAATGCTTACAATAGATATTTAATAATATCCATAATATTGAAAAAATATTTATTTCTACAATAGTCTGATATTTTAGGATCTATCGTAGAAACTCCAATCTACAGATCTCTCTGAAAATTGTTATTAAAATATGTATCCTATCGGATTTCACTTTTTTCTACCAAGTATCATGATATTTTTAAGACCAATTACAACTTAATTACGGAGAATCACATTTTGTCTGTGTGTGTGATCGTTTTTTTATTTAATATTTTCAATATTTGAATCTCTGGTCAAGATATCAAACGCAAAAGTTTCCTTCTGTACAGGGTGTCCGTCAATTCACGCTAACTGAGTAGTATAACGTAATGTCCCCTGTCGTTCCCTATGAACAACTAAGGCAGAAAAGTGTAGATGAAATTTCTGGGGTCTACAGGTACTCCATACTCGTCCGAACCTCAACATGTATTTTCGATGAAGTCCTAATATTGCCCGATCAAGCCTCAATCTGTTGGCCTTGTCAGAATCTCAACGTTAATTTCCGGCGAAGTCCTACTATTGCCCGACCAGGCCCCGATGTGTTGGCCTTGTAAGAACCTTAACGTTTATTTTCGATGAAGTCCTACTATTGCCCGATCAGGCCCCGATCTGTTGGCCTTGTCAGAACCTCAACATTTATTCTCGATGGAGTTCTACTATTGCCAGATCAGGCCCTGATCGGGTAGTAATGAAGATTTATTATTTATTCATTTTCGAGGGGGTCTGAATATCACCCGAACAGGCCCTGATCGGGCAGTGATAGGGATCTATTATTATGGAATCCACAACTGATCCTGATAGGGGCCTTTGTGTTGTCAAGGCCTTCCCGAACTAAATTCTACACGGGACCTAGTGACTTGAAAAGTAGCACCATGAAAATTAAAAAGAAAAAGTCAAACTGACACACCCTAATATATATATATATATATTATATATATATATATATATATATTGTAACGGCAATTTCCGAAGCTCGGGTGACCCCGGAAAATTAATCCGCACACAAACCTGGCTCCAACGATGGTAAGGGGATGTTGCTGGGCGCCAGACTCCGGGGCAGGAGTCCTCTCTCTCGCTCTCACGCTCTCGGCACCGGCTCGCCGATACTATAGTAGAGGGATGTGGTGGGGGCGAAGAATAAAGACACCAATGGAAATTTAATTTTAGGGAAATTGTTTATTAGAAAAAAGAAAAAAAGAAAAAGATTGCGAATTACCGCCCGCTACCTGGCGTATAGACTATAAAATACAATAACAACGCGTGACTCTACTCTAATAATAAATACTAAATAACAAGATAAATACTTGACTCTACTCTACCAATGACTCTAAACAAATTAACTAAATGACTCGACTAGATAAACTCTACGCTTTAACTCTTATAAAATACTGTACGCGGCTGTAGCTGTGTAGCTCAGCTGTCAGTCTTCTCTCTCTCTCACACTCCTGGGGAAGGCGGTACTGTGGCTCGCTCACGCACACAGAGTAGACGTCGCACATTGGTCTAAAACCGCCCAAAACACGCGCAAAATAGCAAAAAAATAATTGCAACCAATTTTTTTTTCATGTTGTGCCAGTCATTGCAGATGTTCTAATAAATCAAAAATGAGTAGTTATAAATCCAAAAAAAATGCATCATCGTGTTACAGTACACTGAGAAAAAATTGTAGTTGTGGTAACTATAATTTGACTATGAAAAGTAGTAATTAAACGGACTTAAACCGATTTATAGTATACACAACCTCAACGAAGTTGAGTTATCGCAACTAAAATCGCTAGTTCCAATTACTATTTGCTCAACTATTTGGACATAGTAAAGACTACTATTACCCTATATCGACTAAAAAAAAAGTTGAACGAACTATTGTCGCACTACATAAGTAAATGGCTAAATTAGTAGGCATGACTATTCTTCATAGTTTTTACGACAATATCATATGGCTCGTCCAGTAAGGCATATAATTGCTCGCACCAGGCTCAATAATTGTACAGACTGTGTGAGATTGGCAAGCCAAATAACCAACGTGGTATTTCCAAATATATGACTAGCATACATGACTATTTTTTATGGTTTCCACGACAATACCTCACTGTTTCGTCCAACAATGCATATAATTGATCGTATCAGGCCAAACACCGGTACTGACTGTATAGGATGGGCGTGCATGACTATTTTTTATAGTTTCCACGACAATATCGCACTGTTTCGTCCAACAATGCATATAATCCCTTACACCAGGCTCAACAGTTGTAATGACTGTGTAAAATTGACGTACCAACTACCCAATATGGTGTTCCAAATTCATCACTGTAAGCATTGCGAACTATTTATAATAGTTTCCACGACATTATCGCACTGTTTCGTCCAACAATGCATATAACTGATCGTATCAGGTCAAACAGCGATACTGACTGTATAGGATTGGCGTGCAAACTAACCAAAATGGTATTTCTAAACACATGAAAGTTGCTGGTACTCTACCCCAAAGTTTGTATACCATAATTTGTTACAGTATCCGATTAAAAAAAAAAGTTTTTACAACAACATATCCTCGTTTTCGCAACTGCATTATATGATTCTACTTACAGTAGTTCATAATTACCTGCGCAATTTTTATCAGTAGTACAAACTGTTCTGGATCGGTGTGCTAACCACGTGGAATAGTGTCTCATCATATATCATGTGGTATTCACAATCAGGAGAAAAATCAAGACAGCTATTTGAAATAGTTATGCTCACTACTAAACCGGCTTTGATATAGAAGTTATACGTAGTTTACTCAACTTTTTCTGGAGTAAATTGTGCTTTTTGTGCTAGTTATGTACACAAAACATAATTATTCATCTGACTTCATTATTTGATAACCGGTACGGACGATTTTAGTTATGATTACGCAACTTGCAGGTACCTGTGATATACGTGGGCAATATGAACGTGCACACTAAAAAATACTGTAACGAGATTGAATAGTCAGTTTCGAAGAAAAATATTCTTGCATAGTGTCAGGCAGGGCACGAATAAAATTTGTACACATAAATATTCATACTTATAATACACATGTCATTTTTATTTAAAACATATTAGATACATTGACACGCAATAAACCTATAGATGTGTGTACAGGAACACTTAAGTTCTATAACAGTATTGTGAAGAATACAGATTTTTTGAATAAATGTTTTTTCACGTTCGGTGGCACATTACTTCAAAGACCGATAATACTGAATAACTCAAATTCTGCTACTCGTTGCTTTTAATATAAAATAAAATGCATAGATAACCTTTTAAAATAAAGTCTCATATTTTACTGGTAGTCTCAGAAATCGACTATAATACGAGATATTAGATTAGGATAAATCACAGGAATAGAAACTTTGGCACACAACTTAATATAGAGATTATGTCACAGATAGATAATACTAGATATAACTCGAGTTTTGCTACTCGTTGCTTTTAATAGAAAATAAAATGCATATATAACTTTTTAAAATAAAGTTTCATACTTTGCTCGTAGTCTCAGAAATCGACTATAATACGAGGTATCAGATTAAGATAAATCACAGGAATATAAACTTTGGCACATAACGTTAAACGTAGAGTGTACTGATCTATGAGTGCATGTCGTAAGAATGTACACCAGTGTAATGTTCCGTCAAAAAGTAGCTTTAATCAATGTAACGAGGTGAAGCACCATGACAATTAAGAAATGTTGCATATTGTTATAAAAAGGGTTCTGATAAAGATAAATCACAAAGATTGATACTCAGACAAACACTATACTTACATAGAGAATATGAATAAAAAATAAAAATATTAACAAACAAGTGACCTATCTAGCTTTTGACGGATATTTATTAGTCAAACGGTATGTATAATTCGCCATTAGATCCAGTGACCATGATTGTATGCTTCAGTAATGTGGTCGAATCTATTTTTATGAATCTATATGTTAGACTGTCTTCTACTTCGTGAGACTGCTTGTGATCGTTTTGACAAACTACAATGAAAATTTTCACAATAATCGCCAAGTCACTTTTAGCTAGCTTTGTCAGGCTTTCTGATTTGCAGAATACATGCTCGATTTCCCCAAATATAGGAAATTCATCAAAATCAATTTCAAGAATAATTCCACGCTTAAACGTACAACTGGCTAAACTTGCCAACTTGACTTGTGTGTATGATGACAGATTGCCCGATGAACATTTTGTTACTTCAGTAGAGATAGGTAAATGTGCTTTTAATGGTCTATACTTTATATTTTCAGTGAAAGGGTCTCCTTGCAACAGCATGTTACCGAACTTTAGTTGACTTTTGATAGCTATGGTACGACATATATTCACACGACTGGCTGACACACTAGCAATTTGTTTCAGTACTTGATGTTTAGCTTCGCAGCGCATCGACCAAACATGACGTAATGGACCAATTCTTTTCATTACAGTTGGGTAATGCAGCATAATGTGATGTTTCGGTTTCAACGTATTACCAAATATTGACAGATGCAGTAAGTGGTGTTCTTCAATTAATGAAGTAAGCAACTCGGTGTAATCAGGAGAAGTGAATGTTTGCAGACTTATGGAAACGATTTGCCTAAGCAGTTTATGTAATCTCCAATGTGGATTATTTTCTTGAGGAATCAAATCACCAATGAGTAATCCGAGGTGCATGATGAAACACTTCATCTCGGACGCTGACATTCTTAACTGTTTTGCCTTTAAGTTGTCGTGCGTAATCAAAGGAGGTACATTTGAATTTGCGGGAAATCTAAAATATTTAAGTCTGAAATTTAATTCATCCAAAGTAAAATACTTTTCGAATAATATGAAATGACGCAGCATCGCTGCCGTTTCGTATTTACAACATCCTTCCAGTTCATCATGCATGGCATCTACCGACCAACACTCAGCGCAGTGGAAATTGTCTACGGAATTCCAAATGCATCTCGTTTTGATGCCAGTGAGAGTTACGTTATTTTTCGCCACATCAGCCTCATAATTATCCTTTGTCCTCAGGATTGACTTGTCTTCAGTGCATAATGACATCGACCTTTGCTTACTGACTTTGCACATTCTACAGAAGTGAGACGCACTGAAATTTTCAACGAAACCTAGCATGCTATTGAGACCCAAATTATCTCCGGTTATCAGTATCAACTGGAAATAAACCGTGAGAGTTTCATCTTTGACCTTGATTTCTATTCCTCTGGATGAAAGTAAATTGAGTTCTTTGATCACTTCTCGGTAAACTACATCTTTACCAAAAAGTTTTACATCGTCGGAATGACACAGCTGAACTAAAAATATCTTCTCGACTTGAGATCTAAATTCTTGCGGTAAGCAGGGCAAAGTGGCATAAAGTGCAGAAACTCTGTAAATTCCACTATGTGAACCTAAAGGATTGCCAGTTTCAAAGTCATCTTGATATAAAATTAAAGGAAATATGTTGTGACTATCAGATTGCGACGTTCTTTCTTTCCAAAACTGAGTTTGGACGACATTGACAATTATACTATCATTTTTTTGTAAATCGGAGCGATATTGTTGAATCGTTTCATAACAATTTGGCAGCTCTAAAAACATTTTCAAAGTATCACCTAATGATATGAATTGAGAGAAAATTGCTTTATTCTGCAATACACCAGCTCTGTTTTTGCTTTCCATGTAACCTAGCAAAATCTTTTTAGGTTCTATGAAAATTCCGTACTTCTGAAACTGTTTCAATCGTTTATACTCAGTATCAATGTGTGAGAAGACTTGTTGAATGGTTTTAATTGCTGCGGATACAAGATCTTTTGATTCCTGGAATGGCATGGAATTCAGAATGAAGTGTGTGAGTGCATTGAAATACTGATTATTGAAAAATTCACGAATTGCATCAATAACGCGCTGGGTTTGAATACGAGACATTCTTGAGTCGGCATAAAACTTAGAAACAATAACCACCACGCTCTTCATTAATTCATCTGCCGGAGGAAGGTCTGGAACTACATCATGTTTGGTGGTAGCTTGGGCAACATCAAGTGTGGAATTAATATTTAGCTGCAGTTCAATATCATCAACTATTGATTGTTCAATACTTTGTGTAACTTGTTTGTGAGTCAGAATATGCCTCCGAAACGATCTTTGATTATCGAAAGATCTATTACATGAAATATTTGTACACTTGTATACTTTAATGATCCCACGCGAGTTATGCACATACTTCATATGCGTCAGCATGCGCTTTATTTCAATTTGTTCCGAACAGACTGTACATTGGAGTAGCATTTTAGGGAATAAATAGTAGCAATTGATGTACCGAGGTAGGGCACCGATGACGATTACGAAATTATTCAAATTATTCGTTGTCTTTCTTATTCGTTTGACTTTTGATGTATGAGCACATCAAACTGGACAGTTTCAACAGTAATGAACATGCAAAGAAAGAAAGAAACAGAGAAAGACAGACAAAGATCACGACTCAACGACAACTCAACTGGTATCTTGGCACATGAAAATTATTGAAAACTAAAAGTGGATTGAACGATAAAGTATCTTTGTCAGAAGAAAAAACACATCTCGTCCCTGAGATTTCTGAGGTACGATCAAACGGATGAGTTCGAATGAACTGATGAGCAAATCGCTACCATAAAATAACTCTACAACTACTCGGATCTTCCAGTAAGATATACCAACTTTAGCAAGAATATTTTAACTATTTTGGAGTATGGAAGTGTGAATTGGATCTAACGCAGAGTGGATTTCCAAATATATGTCAGTCATTTGTTTAAAAGACTAACTAAGTTATTCGACTTTTCAACCGTAGTTAGGAGAAATCTTTGAACCTGACAGTTTTTGAATTGTGGGCCGAAATTAAATTTCTGGGCATAAGGATATCACCAGATGGGTGAGTCCCTCCCTACACGCTAGAATGGCGTTGCTATTACCATTTACTTAATACTGAAGTGAATGTTCTAAAGCTCTAAGACTCTAATATTATCTTGTAATAGAAGAATTATACATATAGTACTCAAGTACTATTCCAACTAATTTTGGGATGAGGTGCATACACAAATTTACCTGCAGCAAATTCCTCAAGAACAGGAAGAAAGTGACATTAATGAATCAGCACAATCTCATATATCGAAGTGAAACACTATCAACAATTAGGAAACACTTCAAATCATTTTTCGCGGTTATCAAGTTCGTTTGACTCTTGATACATGAGTATATCAGACCAGAGAACTTCAGCATTAACAAAGTGCTTCGATCCTTCAATACCGTATAGAAACTTTTGCAAAAAAATCCAAACTATTTCGGATTCTGCAGAGTACTTTGCATTCAATGCATAGTGTATCTTGAAACACAAATCGACTGCACCAATTAAATTACTCGCGGCGTACTTAACTTCGTTAACGATGACGTAGATTGCAGAAAAGGCAGTTGGGACTCCAACAGTTACGATCAAGGGTTGACAAGTCAATCCATATGTAAGAAGTTTTTCCTTGCGGTGGACTAAGAGAGTTTCCAAATCTGACATCACCTAGGCATAAAAGTTCCATGTAAACATACATTTCAACATATCCAATGCAAATTTGCATTTCTATTTTGTTGAAACAAATATTTTTCAAACAAATCACGATCAAACAGAGTTCCTACAGCCAATTATGCTGACTAAGGCATACTGAAGGCTGAACTCGTGCAGTTAATCAAGCTTAAAGTACTAAGATTCCCGATATACATGTGAGTTATTTCAATTCTTCACACGGCCATGCAGAGATAAGTCGGGTAAAGAATGCCTTTTGCGAATATCTTAAAGATATTTTACGAATAAGTAGGTACTATTAAAATACTATAAAATCCTGAAACTTTCGGACCTCAATCTCAATTGGTTTTTGAGAAAAATAAGAAAATCAAAAATAGACAAGATTTTTTTTCAGGGTTGAGTCGATCGATTTGTTTCAAAATTCAATATGTTATTGAGGGAGTCAAGAGCTTCTATAGAAACAATGGACAGATTTTTAGCTCAATAAATTCATGATAAAATAAATTATTTCCACTCAAATTTTTATTCTCCACTGCGATACTTTTCGAGCAAAATTATGAAACTATCATTCTCA
Source organism: Macrophya alboannulata (assembly GCA_949628255.1). Lineage (NCBI taxonomy): Eukaryota > Metazoa > Arthropoda > Insecta > Hymenoptera > Tenthredinidae > Macrophya > Macrophya alboannulata. The sequence continues at coordinate 28,754,691 of OX451208.1, forward strand.
CATTCCTCATTCATTCCTTGATAACTCGTATTTTTTTCAAAATTTTCGTAACGATACGCCGTAGTAAAAACAAAACGTAAAAACCATTTTTTTTTTCAGAACGACTGAGTTATTAAACAAGTCTTAAGCCGTATTATAGCAAATTGTACTCTTGTTTCTATATGAATAATATGCTGAAATAATTCACTTACATTAGAAATTGAAAAAAAAAAATTTTCGTTTAAAGATTAAGATTTTTATCAGAAGTTGGATTTTTACACAACTTCTAATGTAAGCAAATCATTTTAGTATATTATTTATATAAAAATAGGAGTACAATTTGGAATAATACGGCTAAAAGTTGTTCAAGAACTCAGTTTTTCTGGAAAAAATTGTTTTCATTTTTTGTTAACTACCGCGTACTGTTACGAAAATTTTGAAAAAATACGAGTTATTGAGGAATAAATAAGAAATGTAAAAATGATAGTTTCGTAATTTTGCTAGAAGAGTATCACAGTGAAAAACAAGAATTTAAGTTGAAATAATTTTTTCATGAATTTATTAAGCTAAAAATCTGTCCATTGTTTCTATAAAAGCTCTTTACGCCCTCAATAACATGTTAAATTTTCAAACGAATCAGTCGAGTTAATCCCGAGAAAAAAATTATTTCCTATTCTTTTCTTTACTTTATTAATTTTTTTCTCAAAAGCGAATTGAGATTGAAGTCTGAAAGTTTCAGGATCTTAGTATTTTAATAGTACCTACTTATTCATAAAATATCTTCAAGTTTTTCGCGGAAGGCATTCTTTCCCTGCTTATCCCCGTATGGCTTTTCATGGGTGAAATGCAAAGTTTGAGAAGTGATAAACCCTTTTGGTTCTACCCAAAGAGAAACAAATGATCGTGCTGACATTTTTTTTCAGTCTCAACATTTGAACTACCAACCAGAATTCTATACTCACAGCAATGTTGCATATAAACCCATCAGCCTGCTCTTGAGATGACGGCTTCCATTTTTTTGAAGTTCTTGTTTTTACCAAGCTAGGTCTGAACAGGTACGGCAACTTCAATAGTCCCAAAATTTCAACCGGAATATTGACTGAAACAGTTAGTCGAAATTGTAATAAAGCCCACGAATATACACCCGTACTGAATGATGAAATTACTAATCATGGACTGAATTAGAAAAATCGATTTGTTCTATCCAAGTCTGATTTGATAATTAAAAATCAAAACAACCGTCCAATAATCTTATTCAGTTATTACGTCGGAGTCAATTGGTTACTGTACTATGAGGCGAACTAAGCTTTTGATCAGGTTGATCAAGATTGTAAAGAATAATTATTCTGATTTTACATTGCTGATTGATCTTATAATTAGTAATCACAGTATTTTCAATTGCAATTTGCTGTGTGGTCTACTGTGGATCCGATGTCATGTACGAAATAGAATATGGTATATAGGTATGCTGTTCAGTTACAACTGGTGAACTAGGAAAAATTGATTATGTACGTGTACGTATACAAACCTTCTTGATCCAATGACGGCAGCTTCTTTTTTTTCGCAATATCTACCACAGTTGTTGCTATATGGGGCCACTTTTTCAGAAAACTTTCTGTGTTAGCACATACGTTGGACAACTCGAAGTCCAGTTGCAACTAAAAAAATAAACCGAAAGACTTAGGAATGATTTTTTATAATTATTATTCTTCGCAGTTGATTACGTGGTTGGTAAAATAACTGACGTTGAAATACATTGTCATAGAGAACTACTAGGATAAAAAAATTGTAATGATAGAATCGTACATGGATAATCAAATTTTTAATCTATTATCCTATTGAATCTTACACACTTGTTGAGGGTCGGGCGTAATGAAACAATTCAGCATGAAACTGAAATGCAAGAACTCACCAATGAAGATCCAATCGGTGTCGTGAGGATCGGATATTCCTGGTAGTAAGTGTCAATTGACTGTGTCTTATCTCTGAGACGATATGTTCTTTCCCACAAAGTCCTTGCCGACTCAAGGTCGTCTGGAGAAATTGTCTTCAATTGCAGCAAATTTCGATTGTCATCGTCGTTAATTTGATTTGGTGGTGGTTGTTGTCTGGCAGGAAGAATATGTCTTTTTAAATACTTTTTTGTATTCGTGTATTTGTTCCAGAGTTTACCCGTTGCAGAACGTTTTTCTGCAGATTGATATGGTACAAAATAGGCTTTCACACTTTCACGATTCCAGTACCCGTGAATTTCGTTGGCCCAAAACACAAGCGTTTCTGTCTTTATTCTATAAGAAAATACACAATATGATAATGATGACACACACATAAAGCATACCCATGTAAAATTTAGGGCGGACCTTAAACAGGGTACTATCACAAATACAATTGTTGTTCAAACTGGAAGTATTCTGTGCCTGCAGAAATTATTTTAGTCAGACACGAAAATGTAGGATTTGGCACAGATCTGTCAATTATTCATACGCAAGATCTGAGGAGTGGATTGATTTTAATTAAAAAATGGCTTTTTGGGGGACCCACTCATGTGTGCAATGACAGTCCAGACGATTGCATATAGATATCTTTAACTACTGATCATAGACAACAAAGCCGTACGTACTTCAGATTTGTTTTCAACGCGTTTTCAATGATAATACCACAGAGTTTGTGTCTGTCACTGTCTTCCAACCGTGAAGTTTCTAAGAGGGCTTGTCCAGTAGCAGTTTCGGCCAACAGCTCCTTTAATCGCTATCATGAAATATAAGAAAAAATCTATAAGAGAATTCGGGTTCGGAGGTTCGAAGGGTTGTGAAATCATTCTAAGAAATGGCACAAAAAATATCTACAAATGGTAGTGCATTAATGAATATCAATGCAATTCAACGTTTACTAGTAGTTAAGCTTGGCTTGGTATCAGAAGTTATATTTTGTGTGGCACACAAGTAGTGAGCGAAAAAATATTTTTTTTTCTTTTCTAATTAAACCTCCCATCTGTATGTAGGCAAAGTATAACTACCTCGCCGCTTTTCTGTGTTTCTGTGGATGCCTCTGAACGTGCAACTAAACTTTTTTCGGGTGCATTGGCTGGTGCAATATTTGAGGTACCTGCCTTCGACGTACTGGGTGCAGACAAATCGTCAATGTTACTGTCGCTCGAGGATGACGATGCGATACTCTGGAAGTGATTGAAGTATTTTCACGGAATGCAAATTAAAAAAAGGTGATTTTCACCGCTACATCTTTGAGCCTGCATAGCAGCTATTATGTGCTATTATATACTCGGTAAAAATCACTTGTTCAATTTATGGTGAAAGAACCGCTCTGGATTACAGATTTGGCTCAAACTGCTGGGGTCAACTCCTTGGGGCACAAGATAAAGACTATGCTATACAATTCAATCTCACAGGCTTTTCTTCTCTATACGAACCACAATCTGTGATATTATTCAGCGATTCACCGATTAACTGCAATGATTCAATAAATTCCATCAAAAATAAACCTAACTGCTCATTTTAATCTGAAAGCAACTGACTTACAATAAAAATATATGTTTCTGTTTTAAACAACACAAATAGTACAAGTGCGATCTTGGAAACTCATAATTCCTAGCGACTAACGACACTATCAAGGCTTTATCACTGCATCAGATCATCAAGCTCCGTAACCAGCCCGTCTATTATGCCACTAGCAATTTTCATTCTCAAATTTATGGAACTGATTTTCTCACATATATGCAACACAAATCATTGGCTGCGAAACCCAACCTAACTTGATAAAACCTGTTGAATCAGAAACGTATAATTTTTCCTCGAATTTATATTATAATTTAACGAAGATTAATGTTTTTTGATGATGTGAAGAATCAAAAATGCTGTCAACGAAGTGATGTTCGACTTGATGTTAGATATCGCTGCCTCGCCAGTATCAGCTGGGTCCTGTATCACGTTACACTTATTCAACATTTATAAGCCAGGAATAGTATTCAAATGTGCTTGCTGCATGTTGTACAAATATTTAACAACAAAAAGGCATAATGGACGAGGCGGTCAGGGAGCCTGATAGTCTGACGTAGCGATAAAGCCTTGATAGGGTCGTCATTCGCTAGGAATGATGAGTTTGGAAGATCGCACTTGAGATAAATGTTTTGTTAAAAACAGAAACATGTTTTTATCGGAATTAGTTGCTTTCAGATCAAAATCAGTAGTTAGGTTCAGTCTCGATGGATTTTATTGGATCATCACAAGTAATTAATGAATCGCTCAATAATATCACAGCTATTGAGGCTCGTATAGAAAAAAAGCCTATGAGATTGAATTGTATAGCATAGTCTTCATCATGTGCCCCAAGAAGTTGACCCTAGCAGTTTCAGCCAAATCTATGATCCAGAGGTACGGGCCTCTACTTGTTAGTCGACTTGTGTACAATTGAAATTTTGCTAATTATTATACTAGATGACTATAATAGGAACAGTACTTATTGATTCGGGATTTCTTATAACCACAATTGAAATGGCTTTGAGATCGCAAAAACGTGGATCTAAGAATTCGCGAGCAATAAAAAATAGAAATAACAACAGATGAGGTAAATTCAATAAACACAAATCGTAAATCTGTTTTCTCGTCTATTCTAGAACATTTCATGAACGGAATAGACATACAGTGGTATATCATGGATTTTATGCATATAAACTATAAAACAACCTCACCCCATCATCCTTTTTTTGAAGAAGTAATTCTATTCGATTCCTCAAAAATATACATCTGGGTCCCACCTTAGGAATTAATTCTTTAACCAAGTCAGACGGCATAGTTAATAGTGTTTCCTTGTCAATGCCTTCAGCTATACAAATTCCAAAATAAACAGAAAAATAATATCATTCGAACAAAAATCTAGTAATAGCAGGATATTCAGCTCAATGAATCTGAATCCAATGGTGCAAGAATTTGAGCTTGAGCTGAGTTGTGAGCAAGGGGTTAAAAAAATTTTTTGAAAATTGATATTGTGATATTGCGACAACGACAAAAAAATTGGAAAAAAGTTTCAGACAAGAATTGTAGAGAAAAAAAAGTTGCGTAAAAAACAATCACACTTTTTTTCGCGAAAATTGATAGGTGAGCCAGTGGAATTATATTAAGATTTTTAATAGCGTTAGACAGAAATGAAGGAGTGGGGCGACAGGCAAGCGAGGAGATAGTATGGTGGGCCAATGGTACGGGGACCCAGAGCCTCGCGCGCTGCTTCTCCTCTCTCACCATTGGCCCGTAACGTTTTCTCTTCGCTTGCCTGACGCCCCACTCAGTCATTTATGTCTAACGCTATTAGAAATCTTAATATAATTCCACTGGCTCACCTATCAATTTTCGAGAAAAAAAGTTTGATTGTTTTTTACGCAACTTTTTTTTCTCTACAATTCTTGTCTGAAACTTTTTGCCAATTTTTTTGTCGTTGTCGCAATATCACAATATCAATTTTCAAAAAAATTTTTTAACCCCTTCCTCACAATTTAGCGCAAAAATTCTTGCACCATCGGATTCAGGACGTCGAAAACGAGAATAAGAATAGTGCTAACACTTACTGTTATGGCAAAATCACATCTATGATCAGGTACGTCAACTGGACTACTACGCATTGCACTGCCTACTACACCCCTACCCGCGGAGCTTTTTGGGATACTACGTAATCGGGTGGCAAGCGTTTCACTACCGGTATGACAATCACGCAAGAGCTATGAGAAATTTTGCGATTTTCGTATATCCACCGGAATAGTTAGACCAAATTAACTACAATGTATATTCCAACGTGTGTAATTGAATATCCATTACATGAAAGGAAGTTTTCGATTGCACGCATAACTTTACTCGAAACGGAAGTATTTGAGCCAGTTCGCATAACTCCTTCAGAAACTATCCGAAAAAATTGTTCAAACCGGCAAATTAAAGCTTTTAGTCTCGCTTTGTCATGCGTTTTCATTTGTGACATTATCACTATTATTGTAAAACGCGCTATTTAACGAAAGAAAAAGAACGAAAACAAAACATACAATTTGAGGGCTGACATCTACCATTAAAATTCTTCGCTCTTATTTATTACGTATCATTGAGGAAACGATTCTAACCTCTTTCGTTGTCGTGAGAAATTCGTCACATCTCTTGCGTGACTGAACCGACGAGGAAATAACTCGTTGAATTGGCGTGCCAATGGTCCGTGAATTAATACAAATTTATCGAAATTAACGCGAATTAACACGAATTGAATGAATTATCTTGAACTGACATGAATTAATTCGAATTACAAGCATTAAATTAGATCGAAAAGATTAATGTGAATTAATCAAAAAACTAAAAAATTGATCCGTCAATCCAGGTCTAAGTTATTTCCCCCTCACACTGAATAGAGACGCGGAACCGTGTGAGCAAACAGGATGGCAATAGTACATTACGCAACTACTACGCAAAACAGATCACTCCTGCACGAGTCGAATTTGTCGCCCGAGCTTAGCAAGATCTTCTTGTTGAAGATTGCATACCTAGTTGAGTCACTAGAGACACTGATAAAAGTAGATTTTGTATGTATGTACTTACCCTTAAAGATCGGTTGGAGTTCTTCTAGTCCCCATGACGATAGTTGATCTTCTACCCATTGCAATTGAGTGTCGGATTCCGCCATTATCACGAACACGCGAGACACGTTGAATACACACTTGGTACGAAACACTTGATATACCCGAACAATTATAAAAATGAAAGTAAAGGGAGAAGGAGGATCAAAGATATACTAATTAACCGAAGGATGCCATGCAAATGGCAAAGCTGCAGAGAGCCGCAGACCGCCGCGCAACCCCACAATCAACCGACGACCACGCACCTCGAAAAACTTGTAGCTTCTGAAATGCTACAGGACGCGGGGTGCTGCTGCTGCGACGTTGTTTCAACGTTCACAAAATCATGTGACCTGACGGCTGAATAATGATATTTGATTGGTAGTTTTTGTAAGTGGTATGATCCGGGGAACCAATCACAAATTTCGTTTCTCGAAGACGAAACTATGACCGAGTATAAGGTAAATAACGTATTGGTTTGCGATCCCAGGGTGTATACACAGTCCTGAATACTCGGGGCAAATGATAATATGCTATAATGCAATCCAAAAACATGATAGCTGCGAGACACAGGAAGCGTTGTGCATCCTGAATTTCCCATCTTGATTATCCGTCAAACATTCGAAATTTGCCTACTTAGAGGCACAGGATTTACAGAAACGTTTTGTTTTCTCGAATATAAGCTTTTTATACTGCTGCTTAAAATGTCAGATAAAACACGATAGGATCCTATAAAATCCTATAGAATCCGGACACAAAAACCGGATATATAGACGATGGTTGTCCGGTTTTTGTGTCCGGATCTATAGGATACGATCGTTTTCTATCTGACATTTTAAGCAGGGTGCAGTTATCGTACCCCTCAAAATGATCTGAAAAATCAGGATGATTATATTATAACCTTTGAATTTATAAACGTCTGTCGAAAGTACATTATAGGCCGTTATCTTCAAACGTTCAACAGACGTTTATAAATACAGGGGTAGCTGAGGGAGCTATTTTAATTTGAATCGTCTCTAGTTTCTCCCCATTTTCCCAACCTACTTCGTGGTTAGGTTAGGTTAGGTATGTATGTATGTACAAACCTACATTAGGGTGGTTCTTATTTTGGGTATTTTTGAAATTTAGTACAGACGCCCCCAAGAATCCTTTCAAATATATTTTAAAAAATGTGTGTGAAGTTTGACCTCTTAATATTAATATTAACACGTGCCTCCAAGCGACCAAAGTTTTACATGCAAGATACATGTATTTTTGTGCATCGATTGTATGAAAATTGTTATCTCACCAGATAATTGCTCAAAAATTGTGAAACTTGCTTTAATTGTTGCCAACAACAAGAAGTACAAAAAGATATTTTTATTATATTTTTTTCGCAAGTAAATTTCCGAATTATGAACATGAAATTTTTTTTTTTCTTTTATTTCGCGACAAGTCGGAAATATATTTTCGAACAAAAAAAATATAATAAAAATACATTTTTGAACCTCTTGTTATTAGCAACAACTAAGCCAAGTTTCACAATTTTTTATCAATTATCTCGTGAGATAACAATTTTCATACAATCGATGCACTAAAATACATACATCAAAACTTTGGTCGCTTGGAGGCACGTGTTAATCCGTGTGAATTAATATTAAGGGCTCAAACTTTGCAGGCAGTTTTTAAATATATTTGGAAGGATTCTTGGGGGCGTCTGTATTAAATTTCAAAAATACCCAAAATAAGAACCACCCTAATGTACATACAAGGTAATTTTTTCAAATTGCTTTGGATAATCTCGAAGTCGCCACATCGCACTGATATCGACGTCACGGGCCATTGGAACGATATGAGATACAAAAACATAGAATACAATAATAATAAGTAGAAATGATTTAATCTATAGGGTACATTATATTTGGGGTATTCCACGCCAACTCGATCAACATTCGACCCTGACCATCTCGGATTTATCCACTATTTTTTTAAAGTTATCTGCGGGTTGAGGACCTCAAATTTTTTTTTTTTGAATTTGTCTGCATAACCGTTATTTATTTATGATTTTTTAAATGGACTCGAAGTTCGCCCCATTTAAAAATTCTGTAAAAATTCAGAAATATTGTATGAAATATAAGGACCATATTTTTAAGCCATTATATAGAGTGGTCAGTATAATAGAAGTCCTTGATGAAGAATAATTGCAATTGAGATTTGCAGTCTTTATTTTTTTGTGAATGTCATTTTATATCGATAAAACTCGTAGCACATCTTTGGAGAAAAAAAAATACCAATTTTTCCTTTATTTTTTATTCATATTATTTAATAAAAAGAATTCTCAATTTTCTGTTTGTTTTTCCAAAACATGTACTACCAGTTTTTTCGATACAAAATAACATTAGAAAATGAATTAAAAAATTGTGAAAAACTGAATCTCAATTCTCTTTACTTTACTAAAAAGTGTAAAATAAATAAAAAATGAGTACAAAAAATTTCAACAAAAAAACACACAGAGAAAAGCGTGTGGTGCCAGTCTAATCACTTGGTAATGCATATGTATGTATACCTATGTATTGTATGTGTAAGCTGAGCACCACAAGCTTTTCTCTGTTTTTTTTTTTTGGAAATTTTTTTATATTCATTTTTTATTTATTTCACACTTTTGGGTGAAGAAAACCGTTTTTTTTTTTTTTTCTTTAATTCAGACTCTTTAGTCTAATGATAATCATTATACATACAATAAATATAATAGAATACTTGTAGTAATTTTTTCGAATGTTTTACAAATTGATTAGATATGAATAAACAAACAGTGCTTGACCCAAAAAATTGTAAAAAATTTGGAAAATTAGTAATAAAGCTTTATGTTTAAATTTTCAAACTTTTTTGATCAAGCATTGTGCGTTTATCCAAATCCGCATAATTCCCCACAGGATATCCCCTATATTTTTTCTCATAGCAAAAACAGTGTATTTGCATTATGAAACAAAGTATTATTTCGTAAACATAACGTGCACGTCACTTATGTATACTGAATAGGAAATCCTATTTCGACGACAAAGTATATGCCAACACATACCTGAACACATGTTAACATCCATGACCTTATGCCGATCCTATAGGGATATGTATCCCTGGTTTCCATATTACCTACACTGCCGATTAGTTATAACGTTATTGTACGCTTGAAGAGATTGATTATGACCAGTTCAAGGCCACGTAAATTTGAAACCAATGCAAATCTGAATATTAATTCTCATAACGGCTTTTGTTTCACAGGCCCTAGGGGTATAAGCATGGTAAATCGGCCACGGAAGGATATTTGAACGATATTTAGAGGATATGTAGATACTAATAAAATAGTAAGACCCTGAAAGTTTCAGATCTCTAACTCAACTGATTTTTGTGAAGAAGCATAATATGTAAAAAACCGAAAAAAAATTTCTCAGGATTGACTGGACCGATTGATCTAAAAATGTATCATGTTTTGGAGGCTGATAATAGCATAAAACAAAAAACCTAACAGCTATATAGCTTCATAAAATCCTTGAGAATTTTTTTTTTTTTTTTTAAATTTCATTTTTTAACCATGATACAATTTTGGCACAATTATGAAACAATTTTTTTTTTCAAGCCTTATGCCCTATAAAATTATGAGTTTTTCAGATTTTTAAAAAAGGTACGCCATAGTAGAAAAAAATGAAAACCATTTTTCGGCTCAAATAAAGAATTTATCAAATGTTTTGAGCTTTAATGTTCTTATTTTAACGCATATTTAGATAATTTGTCACTATTAAAAATAATATTCTGTATTCAAAACAATAAGAATCATTTTTTCGTTAAAGTCATAAAATTGAAATAGCTTTTTTTTTTTTTCTTTTCCATTACAAAGCTTGATTATTTATATATTTTTATAAACTTATGACATGAATGTAACCAAAAATTATCGGATTAATGATAGACAAGAACATTTTAATGAAGAACAGTTTCCGATAAATAAATAAATAAATAAATAATAAAAATAAAAGTAGATACGTAAAAGATATACCTATTTATTTATTCATTCGAAACTGTTCTTTATTTTATAATTATAGTTTATAGTATATTCATAAATCTTTATGAAAACCCTTTATGAGTGTGAACTATTGGGTTTATTAATTTAAAAAAACAATAAATAAATGAAATAAAATTTGGATTTTTTGAATAATTTTCAAAAAATTCTCAATGTCAACGCAAAAAAAAAAAAACTGTTCCAATTTTTTGCCTATATCGAAAAAATGATTCTTATTGTTTTGAATACGAAATATTATTTTCAATAGTTACAAATTATCTAAATATACGTTAAAATAAGAAAATTAAAGCTCAAAACATTTGAATGAATTCTTTATTGGAGCCGAAAAATGGTTTGTATTTTTTTTTCTACTATGGCGTACCGGTTTCAAAAATCTGAAAAAAAAACTCATAATATAGGGTAATATAAGTATAAGGCTTGAAAAAAATAGTTTCATAGTTGTGCCAAAATTGTATCATATGATTAAAAAATGAAATTAAAAATAAAAAAAACAATTTTTTTTTTCAAGGATCTGATAAAGCTATATAGCTGTTAGGTTTTTTTGTTTTCTGCTATTATCAGCCCCCAAAACATAATACATTCTTAGATCAAGCGGTCCTGCAGTCAATCTTGGAAACAAATTTCTTTCTGTTTTTTACATATTATGCTTTTTTTCGAAATCCAATTGAGTTAGAGATCCGAAACTTTTAAGATCTTATTATTTCATTAGTACTTACATATCCTCTGAATATTATTTAAATATCTTTCCAGGGCCGATTCACCATGCTTATCCCCCTAGGGCCTTTGCGTGGCCTTGAACTGGTCATAATCAACTTCATCAAGTGTACATACCAAATAAGGAACAAATAATTATTCCGGATTCGGCCAAAAGAGTCGAATCATGTATGGAAATATTATCGTAATAAAAACTGTTATAACTGTTAAGAAAGGCTTATAACTGTTACTATTTTTGTGGTGATAAAAGAATAATTTTCAGTCAACCATGATTTCAATTGTCTGAATAAAGATAATGTACGATAGAAGAAGCTCAATGACTCAACGACTCGATGAATAAACACGAGTTTTCACGCAGTTATAGTATATATTGTACGCATTATCATTATATGTGGAGCGCGAAACTGGATGAACGGCATCTTCAACTATTAACATGGTGTGGTAACGGAAAAATAGTGTTGACTCAACCATAGTATGTATTGCGTGAGCGACTATTGTACATGGTAACAAATGCCGAATTATGTGGTAGGTTCGACTGGCAGTAGTATTCCGGTAACGCAAAAAAGGATTAGCTCAACTATAGTGTACGTGGTACGGATTGACAATATTTAAAGTCCGCACAACTGGATGAGTCGGTACCTCCAACTATTAACACGTTTGTGGCAACGGAAAAATAGTGTTGAATGCACTATAGAGTTTAATCTATCGGTGATTATTGTACATGGTAACAAATACCGAAAGATGTCGTAGGTTCGACTACGACTAGTATTCCGGTAACGCAAAAAAGAATTGACTCAACTATAGTGTACGTGGTACGGATTGACAATATTTAAAGTCCGCACAACTGGATGAGTCGGTACCTCCAACTATTAACACGTTTGTGGCAACGGAAAAATAGTGTTGAATGCACTATAGAGTTTAATCTATCGGTGATTATTGTACATGGTAACAAATACCGAAAGATGTCGTAGGTTCGACTACGACTAGTATTCCGGTAACGCAAAAAAGAATTGGCTCAACTATAGTGTACGTGGTACGGATTGACAATATTTAAAGTCCGCACAACTGGATGAGTCGGTACCTCCAACTATTAACACGTTTGTGGCAACGGAAAAATAGTGTTGAATGCACTATAGAGTTTAATCTATCGGTGATTATTGTACATGGTAACAAATACCGAAAGATGTCGTAGGTTCGACTACGACTAGTATTCCGGTAACGCAAAAAAGAATTGGCTCAACTATAGTGTACGTGGTACGGATTGACAATATTTAAAGTCCGCACAACTGGATGAGTCGGCACCTCCAACTATTAACACGTTTGTGGCAACGGAAAAATAGTGTTGAATGCACTATAGAGTTTATTCCATCGGTGACTATTGTGCATGGTAACAAATACCCAAAGATGCAGTGTGTTGGACTATAAGTACTATTGTGGTAACTAATGAAGATATGTTCCATAACTATGACGGTTTAGTACCAGGCTGATTAAAAATTATAGTTGATTGTACTATAAATATAGTCATAGTTCACCAAATCGTAAATTTTGTTGATTTAACCAGCTGGAAATAGTTCAGTGAACTATTTTTCAGTCAGCTGCACTATAAAATCGGGTTGTCTTGACTAAAATACGTGAACTAAAATAATATAGTTCCCCCAACCAAATTATTTCTCTCAGTGTAGGTTAACTTTTACTTTTCGTAACGTGAAATTTCCCGATTATTTCACGAGCAGTTCTTTGTTCACTCATAAAGCAATGAAACGTTACTTTTCACCCGTATAATAAATTTCTTGTTCGCACATGTTTCTCCAGATTGTGAACTTGATTCTCGCTTTTGAAAAACTGAAATATGGTTATTCTGGGACGAGTTATCAGCAGTTAAAAATAGGCATTTTTTGGATAAAAAAAATTGAAGCTATAAATTGAAATGGTATGGAACTTTCGATTCTCACCCGTTCTCACTCTGACTCTTTTTGGATAATTAAGTACTATTCCTGTATAATACGTAGAACAGAAAATTATTTGCTAATACTTGCAATCTTCGACGGGGTACATTTTTTTATTCAGCAGCTACACATCTTACCCAAATAAATTGACTAACATTTCCATATTTCTGCTGCCACAAGGCTTATTGGCAGGTTCTATGGTATCAATACGCTCAATACATATTCCAATCATTGTTCAAAAATAGTTGAACTAGTAGTGAAATACTCCGGCTTTTCGCTAATTGTTGCGATCTACGACAGGGCGTGATAATTTTAATTTTTCGCGCTTAATACCGTCACACTAGTTAACTCTGCATTCTAAGAATCTACAATCGGTAAGATGAGGTACTTCAGTGCCATCTCTTGCTTTCCACGGTATTTAATGCGGTATATTATATTATTACTGTAGTTGACCGCGCGTATGTGTATAGTTTATGAATCAGTTTAGAATTTATTTCGAACATGGACCGAACAGGTAAGTAAATTTATTGTTTCAGGCAGCATGAATTAGATTCAACAACTAATCTTAATCGAATATTGTAGATTTCCCTGCGCGGTCATTGATTAAAAAGTTTTAGTTTTAAAAAAATTCAATAATTTTTTTTTCTTGGAGACTGGCAATCACAAATTGCAAATAATTTTTTTTTTCTTGGAGACTGTCAATTACAAATTGTAAATAATTTTTTTTTTTTTTTTTCGTAATAACTTTTACATATGTGAATAAATTCTTTTTTCCAATTATAAAAGCAACTGTAAATGGGTGTTGGTCTTATGAATAATTATTTTTGAGTATGAATTGGATATTGCAAAAGGATTATTTTTCCGAACATACCATAATATGTGTAACATGTAGTTCAAAAAATGACAATCCGATGATTGATTTGAAAAAATTTCGTGAATACATTGCTGTACGCTTCGTAAATGTTTGAATCAATATAACTTCCGGACGAAATTTTTTATCGCCGAGGTCAAGGTCCCAAATTCAAGCTTGAACCTTTAGCTTCAGTCCGCGTTTTTTTTTAATTCTTGCAGAGCGTTTAGTTACAAAGATATCACCATGTAAACATTATGCGCGCGTATCGTGTAGTTTCGGACCAATGTGCGTCGCTCGCGCAACGACAGCTCGGCTGCGGAACAGCTGTGGCGGGGCGGGGTGGGGGACGGTACTCACTCGGGACTCGGGGAAGCGACAAGTCTCTGCCTCGCTGCAGCACTCTGCGTCGCGTGACAGCAGAAGACTCGAGGCAAGATGGCGGTCGCGACTAACTAGACGTTAGGCGCGCAGCGACAACGCGACTGGCGCCCTAACTCGCAGCACGACGAACCACGTGGTACACGGAACTTTCAAATCGGGACTCTAACTGACAGGGGTTCTCTCGCACGGGTATAGGGACTCTCTGGGACACTCTCGGGACTCGGGGGGTGGTTTAGGGGCAAAATGATGGGACTAAATTGAAACGGGGACAGATCAGAACGATCCTACCTTGTATTCGGCGACGCGTAACCTGGGGTGTCGGTGCTCTTCCGTTAAACCTCGTGTCCAGAGAATAGCCGGGTCGTCGTAATTCCCAAAAGCCAAGGTAGTCGTCCAAAATCAAAACCAAACCAAATCCAGGGAAAAGCAGGGGGGTCGAATATCGCAATAAACTCTCACTCACTCTCACTATTTCTCACAAAAAAAACAAAATCGGCTCTCACTATCTCACGCACGTGTGGCTCGATGCTTAGCACGAATATGGATGACAATTCTTTTTCCGCTATCCTGATTCTCACTTTGGCCACCCGCCTCGTGGGGGCTGCACGCTACCGGTGAGCGGAGCGCCGCGCCAGGTAACCGAGATGGCGCCTGGGGACGAGGGCGGTGAGAATTTGAATAGCGGAATCGGTACTCTGAACTCTCGCGGGACTGGGAACGTACACCAGTCTGGTTAGGAGGAGGTCATAACGTTTGCCACGTTACAATATATATATATATATATATATATATATATATATATATATATATATTTATTTATTGTAACGTGGCAAACGTTATGACCTCCTCCTAACCAGACTAGTGTACGTTCCCAGTCCCGCGAGAGTTCAGAGTACCGATTTCGCTATTCGAATTCTCACCGCCCTCGTCCCCAGGCGCCATCTTGGTTACCTGGCGCGGCGCTCCGCTCACCGGTAGCGTGCAGCGCCCACGAGGCGGGTGGCAAAAGTGAGAATCAGGATAGCGGAAAAAGAATTGTCTTCCATTTTTCGCGTCGCGACAAGCAACACGTGTGTGCCGAGGCTTTCGTGATTTGGTGTTCTTGTGTGAGAGTGAGAGAGTGTTTAAGTGAGAATTTCTGTGTGTTACTACGACCCCTGGCTTTCCCCATTGATTCTGGATTTTTGATTACGGACGACTGGACTTGGCATTGGCATTACGACGACCCGGCTTATTTCCCAGGACACGAGGGTTTACGGACTACGACTGCCGCATACCACTTCTCCGAACCATCGCCGGAACCAAGGTAGGATCGTTCTGATCTGTCCCCGTACGATTTTAGTCCCGTAATTTTACCCCTAAACCACCCCACGAGTCTCGAAAGTGTCCCAGAGAGTCCCTATACCCGTGCGAGAGAACCCCTGTCAGTTAGAGTCCCCATTTGAAAGTTCCGTGTACCACGTGGTTCGTCGTGCTGCGAGTTAGGGCGCCAGTCGCGTTGTCGCTGCGCGCCTAACGTCTAGTTAGCCGCGACCGCCATATTGCATCGAGTCTTCTGCTGTCACGCGACGCAGAGTGCTGCAGCGAGGCAGAGACTTGTCGCTTCCCTGAGTCCCGAGTGAGTACCGTCCCCCACCCCTTCCCCGCCCCAGCTGATCCGCAGCCGAGCTGTCGTCGCGCGAGCGACGTCTACTCTGTGTGCGTGAGCGAGCCACGTCTTCCCCAGTAGTGCGAGAGAGAGAGAGAAGACTGACAGCGGAGCTAAACAGCTACCGCCGTTACAGTATTTTATAAGAATTAAAGAGTAGAGTAGAGTCAATTATTTATGTTATTGTTATTTAGTATTTATTAGTAGAGTAGAGTCACGCGTTACTATTGTATTTTTATATTCATACGCCAGGTAGCGGGCGGTAATTCGCAACCTTTTTTTTTTTTCTTTTTTCTTAATAAACAATTTCCCTAAACTTAAATTTCCATTAGTGTCTTTATTCTTCGCCCCCACCACATCCCTCTACTATAGTATCGGCGAGCCGGTGCCGAGAGCGTGAGAGCGAGAGAGAGGACTCCTGCCCCGGAGTCTGGCGCCCAGCAACATCCCCTTACCATCGTTGGAGCCAGGTTTGTGTGCGGATTAATTTTCCGGGGTCACCCGAGCTTCGGAAATTGCCGTTACAAAAGTGGCGCCCAACGTGGGGCCCGAATAAAGACACTTCGGGTAGGCCGAATTCACCCCTGTTACCTGTGCTACCGCGGTATTGTGTTTTGCGTTTTTTTTTTTGGATTTTTTTTTTTTTTTTTTTTGGATTTTTTTTTTGTTTTGTTGTTTCCGTTCATTGCGAGTGAACGGTATTGCTGTAGCTGTTCCCCGGCTTCGTCAAGCTGTCGCTCTTACCCCGTTCAGTCGCGTCGGAGTCCCGCGGTTCGTCCCTACCGCGAAGCGAGATGGGGAACGTGCACCCCGCGCAAATGAGGGAGGTATACCCTCGGATCGGGGTCGACCCCGATGACACCGATGCGGTGATCTCGTGGGTGTGTGGCCTCTCGGAGGGAGGCCTTATCACCCTCCTCACGCGGTTCCACCTCCAGACCCAGGGAACGTCGAATGAGCGTAGGTGGCGCCTCTTGCGGTACTACCAGCTCAGCCGTAACTGTGACGTGACCTGGATCGCAGAGGAGGATGAGCTACCTGCGCGCGAGTCCCGAATCCTGGAGCACGCCCCAACCCGCCCGAGATGTCCTCCCCCTCCTCCACCTCCCCCCCCAAGCACCCCACCCCCCTCGATATTCCGGACGCAGTTCCGCCGTCAGCCCCCTCGCCCCCTTGTTCTACCCCGTCCCCGCAAGTGAGTCCCGGAGCCGGTTTCGAGGCGTACGTCAGTACCCCTCATGGCCCGTCTGCTGCACCGCCGCCGCGGTACCTGTCAACGGGACGACGACTGACGCCGACGCGCTCGCGAGTGCAGTTCCAAGAGGAACTGCGTCGGGAACCGGTTACCTCGCATAAAACCGTGTGCCGCCCCCACCGTACCCCCTACCCCGCGATATCAGGAGAGTTATGCCGTGGGTCGCTTGAGACCATACTCCGGCTATCCCCCGGCGACCCCAGGTGATCCCCCGTACCCGCGAGTTGCAGAGGTAGTTCCGTGTAGAGACGTGTTCGCGTCGATACCCCCTACGCCTTGGAGCCGCCGGGCCACCCGGCATCCGGACTGGGAGATCCCCCCCTCCCGTTGATTGCCGACGAAACCCCCTATCCTCCGTACAACCCCCCAGTACCGCCCCCTCGACCCCCACCCGTGAGTGTGCGTCCCCATGACCACCCCGAGTCCCTCTACCCCTGTTATCCCCACGAGCGCCCCCGGGACGTACAAAGTACCGTCTTGCGATGGAAGCTCGCGTTCGCAGGCAAGGGTGACACGAGCCCCGAAGAGTTCCTCCGTCGGGTGCAGGAATGTCGGGTCGGAAGTCACCTGAGCGAGCGTGACGTCCTCGAAGCCCTCCCCTTCCTCCTGTCTGGTATCGCCCAGCAATGGTACCGGCTACACCACGCGCGATGGTTCTCCTGGTCCGACTTCGTGGACGCCTTTCGTACCCGCTGCGGTGGGATGAATTACGAAATGCGCGTCCGGGAGGAGGCCCGGCGACGTACCCAGGGTCCCAACGAACCCATTGCCGACTACCTGGTCTGTTTGAGGATGATCCTCAACAGCCTTCCCCAGCCGTGGCCGTTGCGAGAGCAACTCGACCTGGCTTACGCCAACCTTCACCCCCAGTACCGCTACGCGATCTCCCGCACCGAGGTTGACTCTTTCGAGGCCCTTGAGTACGCGGGGAGACGCGTAGAAGCAGCACGGGCTCTTGACCGTTGCTACGTGCCGCCTCCTGCCCCTGAGAGTGCCCTGATGCCTGAGTTCGCGTGCCCGAGCTCCGCGGCGACGCCTGCGCTGGCATCGTCGTCCGCGTCGCGCCCTCCTTCCAGTATCAGTGCATCCTCGGCATGGATGCACTCACGGCCTTCGGATTCCGCGTCGACTTCGGCCGAAACACGTGGCAGATACGGAACAGTCCCGAGTCTCGCCTGAGTCCCGAGAGAAACCCCACCCCACCCCGAGAGAGCGAGAGTCAGGTCCCGTCCCTCACCTCCGAGCGAGAAAGGGTAACCCCTACCCTCAACCCTACCCCAGAGAGAGAGAGAGTGCTGCGAACCCTACAACCCCGAGAGAGAGGGAAGTCCCGATCCCCCCAACCCCGAGGGAGAGTGAAGAGTGAAGAGTGAAGAGTACGCGGAGGTGGACGCCATGCTGGCCGGCGACATTATCGAGCCCTCCCGTAGCGAATGGTCGAACCCGATCGTAATGATCCGAAAGCCCTCCGGAAAGTACCGCTTTTGCCTTGACTTCCGTAAGGTCAACCAGGTCGCGAAGAAGGATGCTTACCCCCTTCCCCACATGACGAGCATCCTTGACAAACTTCGCGAGGCGAAGTACATCACGACCCTCGACCTGAGTCAAGCGTACTTCCAAGTCCCGTTAGAGACAGAGAGCCGTGAAATTACCGCATTCACAGTCCCGGGTCGCGGTCTGTTTCACTTCAAACGCATGCCCTATGGTCTGTCAGGTGCCCCAGCCACCTTCCAACGCCTGATGGATCGCTTGATCGGTCCCGAGATGGAGCCCCATGTCTTTGTGTATCTCGATGACGTAATCATCGTGAACCAGACGTTCGAGGACCACCTTCAGTGGCTCGACAAAGTCCTCCGGAAGATCACGGCCGCGGGACTCACCATCAATCCTGATAAGTGTGAGTTCAGTAGGTCCGAGGTCAAGTACCTAGGGTTCCGCGTTAACCAAGATGGCTTGCAGGCCGACCCCGAAAAGGTGGAGGCCATAGTTCAGTATCCCGTGCCGCGTACCGTGAAACAAGTCCGCCGCTTCCTCGGCATGGCTTCCTGGTACCGCCGCTTCATTGACGATTTCGCCACTAAGGCGGAGCCCCTGAATCGTCTCTTGAAGAAGAGCCGCCGTTGGGAGTGGGAAGTAGAGCAGCAGCAAGCCTTCGAAGCCCTCCAGTCCGCCCTAGTCTCCCCACCCACCCTAGCATGTCCCGATTTCACCCTTCCCTTCACCCTGCAGACCGACGCGAGCGACTTTGGCATTGGTGCGGTCCTCACGCAAAACGTCGAGGACGTAGAGCACGTGATCGCCTACGCCAGCCGGTCGCTAACGGAAGCTGAGCGGAAGTACACCGTGACCGAACGGGAGTGCCTCGCGGTGCTTTGGTCCGTCCGCAAGTTCCGTCCCTACCTCGAGCGTTACCATTTTACGGTGATCACTGATCACAGTAGCCTCCGGTGGCTACATAACCTCCATAACCCCACGGGTCGCCTCGCTAGGTGGGCGCTGGAGCTGCTCGAGTACGATTTTGAAATCGTGCATCGTAAAGGAGCACTGCACCACGTCCCCGACGCGTTGTCCCGTATCCCTGAACCTACCCCCAACCCCGTAGCTACCGTCGAGGAAATCCTCGATCCCTGGTACCGTCGCCGAATCGAAGCTGTCCGAACCATGCCGGTCCAGTACCCCAACTGGAAGGTGGAGGAAGGTAGACTGTACCGTCACCGTGTCGACCCCTTAGCCGATCACCTGCTCCCCGACCTGGACCCTTGGAAACTTGTCCTCCCTGCAGAGAAGCGTCCCGAAGCCCTCACCGAAGCCCATGCCATCCCCACCTCGGGCCATCTTGGAGTTGAGAAGACGTACGCCCGCGTCGCCCTCCTCTATTATTGGCCAGGCATGTACCGAGACGTAGCCCAGTACATCCGCACCTGCGAAGAGTGCCAACGGTATAAGGTGGACCAGACCGGACCTCCGGGTCTGATGGGTCGCCGGGTCGCCGAAGGCCCCTTCACCGCAGTCGCTGCAGATATCATGGGCCCCTTCCTGCCGAGTCGACAGGGGTTCGCCTACGTCTTGGTCATACAAGACTTGTTCACCAAGTGGGTGGAGTGCGTACCCCTGCGCAAGGCCAACGGTCCCGCGATCCTCAAAGCCCTGGAAGAACTCGTCTTCTATCGCTGGGGAGTCCCGGAAGTCCTGCTGACGGACAATGGCACAGAGTTCGCCAACAAAGTCCTCGCGGCGGCGTGTACCGACCACCACACCACCGTCCCTCCCTACCATGCCCAAGCCAATCCCGTCGAGCGAGTGAACCGGGTCATCAAGACGATGATCACGACGTTCCTCGAAGGAGACCATCGCGAGTGGGATCGCCACCTCTCCGAGTTCCGCTTCGCGATCAACACGGCCGTCCACAGCTCGACCAAAGTCACGCCCGCCTCCCTCAACTTCGGGAGAGAGCTCCGACCGCCGATGACGGTGCGTCGAGAGCGAGAAGGCCCCCCTGTCCTCACCTTGCAGTCCCCCGACGAGTGGGAGAACCGCGTGCGGAGGCTAGACGCGTTGAGAGATCTGGTCGCTCAAAACCTGGAGGATGCTACCGAGCGTCAGGCGCGGTACTACAACCGTGGACGCCGGGAGGTGACATTCCAGCCGGGTGACCTGGTCCTCCGCCGACAGCGTATCCTCTCGTCCGCAACAAACTACATAGCCTCGAAGCTCTCGGCCAAGTTCAGCGGTCCGTTTGTGATCAAACGCCGACGCAGCCCGACGGTCTACAGCCTGACGGACCCGGCAGGGAACCCCGCGGGGAAGGTCCACGTCAAGGACCTCAAGCCGTACCGGCCCGCGACCCTGGACCTAGCGAATCCCGCCGACGACTCGAGACTTGTGAAAACCTAGTTCCGCCCCCTCTGACCCGCCCCACCCCCCAGTTTCGCCACCCACACTAATTTCGAATCCTTCACAGGGCCGAGATGAGGAAGCACCAGCCCCCGGGACGCCGGACGGCGGGCCAACGGACGCGGGCCTACTCCCCGGAGTTGATCCGCGGCCGCGTTCCGACGGCCACGACGGACCGGCACGACGGGAGCCTGCGACTCCGGAGGTCCCCACCACCAACCTCGTGGAAAGAGGAGGTGGACCTGGTCTCGCGCCTCCTCGAGGAGACGATCCCAGGACCGGAGACGACTCCGACCCTGGAGACGACCCCGGCCCCAGTGACGACCCCAGCCCCAGAGCCGACCACGGAGCCGATGGAGCTGGAATACCTGGAGCTGGAGCTCCAGCCCCAGGACCTGGACCTGTCCGGCGACCCCGTGGCCGACCCCCTGGCACTCGAGGGACCCGTGGTCGTACCGATCTCGGAGCTCCCCAGCGCCAGCCTCCCTCCAGTACTGCGCCACCCCAGAGTTCAGCCCCCAGTGCCGACGAACCCCAACCCTCCACCAGTACCGGGATCGTCAGCGGTCCCCACCCCTACTACCTCCGCCGCCGAGCCCCCTGAGGCCAGGCGTAGGCGCAACCGGCCCCGCCGGAAGCGCCGTACGACCCGGCCCTTGACCCCTTCTCTGGCCGGCTCCGTGGCGTCCCTCCCGGGACCCCCCAGGTGCCGCCAGGACCCTCCAGGGAGTTCGCGCTGGAACAACCGTTCCAGCCGGCTCCCACCACCCCCCGTAGAGCCCCCGGACCCCATCACCCGCCACCTCGGCTGGTCGGGCTGATGGACCGGCCCTACACCCGCCCCACCTCAGTCCCCACACCCCCAGTTCCCGCCCCAGCAGCCCTGGACACCACCCCCGCCCCAAACCCGCCCCCCGCCAACAGCACCTTGTGCTGGGCCTGTGACCAGCCCGGTCACAGGTACCCCCGGTGCCGCCAGCCTCGCTTCCTGCACTGTTTCGTTTGTGGGTGGCGCGGGTACACCGCCCGTACCTGCCCCACACACAGGTCAGTGTGGGAGCAGACCTATGTGGCCCACCAGCTGGCTCGTCAGGGTGCAGCTCCAGGGGTTGCCGCCAGGCAGGCCCCTGTGATCCCGGCCCTGATGGACCTAGCGTCGGTCCCACCCCCAGCCCCTCAGGCCGTCGACCCCGCGCTAGTCGCGGCGGTCGTCGAAGTACTCCGCCGTCTGCGTTGAGGAACCCCCCCCCCCCAAGACCAGTTTCGTAGCCCAGTCCCGGCCCTTCAAAAAACCCTGCTACCCCGCAAACTCCTCCCAGTCTCGACCCCGGGGGCAATGGCCACCGATCGAGTCTGGTCGAGTCGGAGGTTGCGGAAGCGTTCGAGTCACCCCGTACGTTCCGTTTGGCGGAGGGGTGTTGTAACGTGGCAAACGTTATGACCTCCTCCTAACCAGACTGGTGTACGTTCCCAGTCCCGCGAGAGTTCAGAGTACCGATTTCGCTATTCGATTTCTCACCGCCCTCGTCCCCAGGCGCCATCTTGGTTACCTGGCGCGGCGCTCCGCTCACCGGTAGCGTGCAGCGCCCACGAGGCGGGTGGCAAAAGTAAGAATCAGGATAGCGGAAAAAGAATTGTCTTCCATTTTTCGCGTCGCGACAAGCAACACGTGTGTGCCGAGGCTTTCGTGATTTGGTGTTCTTGTGTGAGAGTGAGAGAGTGTTTAAGTGACAATTTCTGTGTGTTACTACGACCCCTGGCTTTCCCCATTGATTCTGGATTTTTGATTACGGACGACTGGACTAGGCATTAGCATTACGACGACCCGGCTTATTTCCCAGGACACGAGGGTTTACGGACTACGACTGCCGCATACCACTTCTCCGA
The DNA here is from genome assembly GCA_949628255.1 of Macrophya alboannulata. NCBI lineage: Eukaryota > Metazoa > Arthropoda > Insecta > Hymenoptera > Tenthredinidae > Macrophya > Macrophya alboannulata. Next base: position 28,777,897 of record OX451208.1, read on the forward strand.
ACCGTCGCCGGAACCAAGGTAGGATCGTTCTGATCTGTCCCCGTACGATTTTAGTCCCGTAATTTTACCCCTAAACCACCCCACGAGTCTCGAGAGTGTCCCAGAGAGTCCCTATACCCGTGCGAGAGAACCCCTGTCAGTTAGAGTCCCGATTTGAAAGTTCCGTGTACCACGTGGTTCGTCGTGCTGCGAGTTAGGGCGCCAGTCGCGTTGTCGCTGCGCGCCCAACGTCTAGTTAGCCGCGACCGCCATATTGCATCGAGTCTTCTGCTGTCACGCGACGCAGAGTGCTGGGGGGCGATTCTCGAGTTCATACGACCAACTTTCGTATACGCATCCTAGGAACTTGCGCATGAATTTCGATGGTTGGTATTCTTGAGTGATTGCGGCGCGGTCGTATTCGAAAATATCCGTGTGACTTACATCGCATGGGTATAGACCATGCGGAAACTAGATTCGCATACGAATGTTATTCAATTGTTTAAAATCCTTAACGGCTTGGCAAGTTTTCATTCCTTAAGATGAATTTTAATCGAATAATTCATCAACTCAATGCACAAGCAATAATCGAAGACGCAGAAAGATTAGCCGCAAGACGGCGGAGACAAATATTTATTCGCGGTAATCCTTTTCTACTCCATAATACACATTTTCGGAGATTATTCCGCCTCAACAAGCAATTGGCGCGGAATGTGGTAGATATTGTTGAACAATATAGCGAAGCTTCAACGAGAAGTTCGGCCTTAAAACCAGAAACAAAGGTATTAAGAGATGGAATTAATTAGCCGGCTGACTTTTATGCAGTCCAGTAAAAGTGAAGAGATGATAAATGTTATTGAATACTATTTAAATTTTCTCGAAGGCACTCTGTGCATTGCGCTTCTATGCTGGCGGTAGTTACCAGTTGGATGTGGGCAACAATTTCAATATAGGTTTAAGTCAATCATCGGCAAGCCGTTGTATTCGCGAGGTGACCACTATCCTCAATCACCCTGATGTTTTGAACGAGTGGATCCACTTCCCTCGAAACCTGGAAGAGCTAACATCCATTCGTAACGGGTGAGGGTTTAATTTGGCATTGTAAAGCAACGTTTTGATCAATTTAAATAGAACAAATTTTGAGCTGCCATGAAATTTTCATTTCAACACACTTGCACGGAAAGTACAACTTCCGGCCCGTCGCGTGAACGGGAGGTCTTACTTTGCGTTGCAGGGGGTGGTGAAAAATAGTATAAGTATAAGAATATAGTAAAAGTCACACGGGAGGGAAAAGGGCGATCCTAGACTGCGCTTTTGCCCGCCTTTACCTTAGAGCGAAATACGGGTGTCCTCATTTCGAATAATAATATATTTTCCGAAAGTGATTAGCAATTTTGGTCCAAATCTGCCTAACATTCGTTTCATAAATTACTTTAAAGGCCAAATAAAATAATCGCCTAATACTATTTATAGACCATGCAATATGTATACGTAAAACGACCGATTATTTCGTAGATTTTATGCACTATATGGTTTTCCTGGAGTGGCAGGATGTATAGATTGCACCCATGTGGCTATATATCCACCGAAAACACACGATGAAAACTTTCCCAAACATGTTTATGTCAATCGAAAAGGGTACCACTCGATCAACGTGCAACTGGTCAGTCTAGTTTGATTGATTCACACCTTATTTTCTGGTCCGAGGTCGCACCAAGCCTGCCTGCGAGCTTACAGTTAAAACTTATTAACTCACTTCTTCGTTTCACTGCGTGATTCAACCTATTTTGGAACGAAGCCTTATACTAAAACATAATTATTACTTCGGTGCAGATTTGTGATTCTAGAATGAGGATTCTCAATGTGAATGCTCGGTATCCAGGAAGCTGCCACGATAGTTTCATCTGGAACAATTCGAACGTCTTGCCAGTGTTGCAAAATATACATGAACGTGGCCACGAGAATTTCTATCTCTTAGGTAAAATAATGCACTATTTAAACGAATTTAATTTCAAATGATTTGAGTTCACACAGATTGTGATTAGAAAATATTATATTTCGTAGGGTATAAAGTATTACGCCCGTGTTGCGAATGATATTTTCCGATGCAGTTCGCGTAAAATTTGATTTTATCTAAGTAGAACGATGCGTAAAATCGGATTTTACGCACAGTGTATCGAAATATACTATTTGCTGTAGGAGATTCGGGATATGCTCTGAGGCCTTGGCTATTAACACCTTTAGCTGAGGCAGCATTAGATACACCAGAATGGAGGTATAACGAGTGTTTCAAAAAAACACGATCCATCATAGAACGATGCAATGGTCTTTTGAAGATGAGATTTCGTTGTCTTTTGAAACATCGCTTATTGCATTACTCGCCTGATGTTGCCTCAAAAATCATCAATGCATGTTGTGTACTTCATAACATGTGTGTCGATGCGAATCTTCCAGTGCCAGAGTTGGAAGATGATGAGGATCCGTTCGACTTTGGAATGTTCGATATAGAGCCTGCTAATGTAGCAATAGCGAGACGCGCTAATCTAGAATTAGGACAGGCACGAAGAATCCAACAAAGATTGTTAAGAAATTATTTTTACTGAGCAATCAAGCCCTAATCCGCTACCACTACCATTTATAGTAATCAGATACGAACATTAGGCGTACAAAAAGTTCCTTTGGTAATAATATATAAGGTATAAGTATAATAATAAAATGAAATTAGTTTACATTTTCGTATTAAAAGCATCTAAAAATATTTGTACTTTATCCAATTAGTCATATTAATAATTACTAATACGATTTAAATATAACACTTTGAACGATGCATTCTTGGTGTTTCTCAAGTCTTAAAGTGTTTTACATATGTGCTTGTGCAAACACATTGTTATCCTGGTGTACAGTACAATATCATGAGATCTCTGAATCACTATTAATTTCCGTTCTAAGACCGCCGCATCCAATCTACACAGAAACTACCTTGTCGTAATATTATTTACGCATATTGTTTATAAAATATAAATTTGTTTGTTTCTTACAAATCAAATTCACTTGTATGAGTAGCGGGCATTCAGCAACATTCATGTGGCATAGTTCTTTTATTTTTCATGTTTATAAATTTAAATTTACACTGCATCGTGAGAAATTTTTAACGCGATATGGAATGAACTTTTACAGTATCGTGTAGACATATCCACTGTCACGTTTGTTGTCATAAAATTCATCTAGCTCTGTTATGCCATAAAAATATGTGAAAGACATCTGAACACTGTTTTGGATTAAATATTTTACTTAGCAATAAGTGTAGTGATTGTAACATATAAAGAGAATTTTAATTGATGCAATTTAATCGGTATTCGAATACTGTGTACTGGCAACGCCAAAGCTGTACCTAATTAGGAGTCTCGTTATTACTATTTAATAATTTTCTTAGGATATATTTCATTTACTTTTGATTATTTATTAATTTGTTCGTTTATATCTTTGAATTCCTAATGAAATAAAAACTAGTATCACGATATAGCTTGCCTACAGCATCTATTTTATATTGTCGTTATTACTATTTAATCATTTTCTCAAGATATATTTCATTTCCTTTATTTATTTACTTATTGTTTTGTTCGTTTATATCTTTGAATTCTTAATAAAATAAAAAATAGTATCACGATATAGCCTGCCTACAGCATTTATTTTATATTATCGTTATTACTATTTAATCATTTTCTCAAGATATATTTTATTTCTTTTATTTATTTATTTATTTTTTGTTCGTTTGTTTCTTTGAGTTCGTAATAAAATAAAAACTAGTATTACGATAGCTTGCTTAAAGTATTTCGGTCTTACTTTGCAAGCGAATTAAGCAACGGGCAGTGTTCAATTCATCATGCATTCAGTGTCTATACAAATATACATATTAGGGTGAGCCAAAAAAACTAACCCATCGAAGTTATGGTGTTAAAGGGGCCTATTACTGATAAAAAAAATTCTCCCGTTGGTAAAAATTTTTAGCTCAATTTTACAAAGTGTCGGTGGCCATTTCAATTTTAAGATTTAAATAACAGGCAAAAAAAATTTTTTTGCATTAAAAATCCTATAACTTTTGAACCGTTCGAGACAAGAATTTCATCCAGGCATATTCTTGTAGGGCATGAAATTCTCTAAAAAATGACTCCGGAGTTGATTTTTTAGGCTCAAAAATTCATATACTTACGGGCCATGCAAATCGAAGAAAAGCAGAAATATGCAGTTTGAGCTCTATGATTGGAAATTTTCATTCCAAATGAAAAAACACACACTGAAATAAAGGGAAATGTATGAAAAATTTCCATACATTTCCTTTGTATGGAAAATTTCCATACATTCCCCTTCCAAAATTTCTAATTATAGATCTCCAAAACTGCATATTTCTGCTTTTCTTCGACTTTTATGGCCCGTAAGTATATGAATTTTTGAGCCTAAAAAATCAACTCTGGAGTAATTTTTTAGAGAATTTCATGCCCTACAAGAATATGCCTAGATAAAATTTTTATCTCAAACGGTTCATAAGTTATAGCATTTTTTTATGAAAAAAAATTTGTCGCGTGTTATTTAAATGGGGAATTTTAAAGGGCCACTGACACCTTTTAAAATTGAGCTAAAAATTTTTCCCAACGGGAGAATTTTTTTTTCAGTAAATAGGCCCTCTTCAGACCAAAACTTAGATAGGTTAGTTTTTTTGGCTCACCCTAATACATATATTTACATTTATTCAAGGAGGGACTCTTCAAGCCACTCTACGTCATTCGTCACAGATTCCTCTTCAGTGTCCTCCACAGGTATGCTGCAGTAACTCAAAACAGCTCTTGCGATTTGCTCTTTAGCCACAACATCACGTTCCAGTAATTCTAACTTTTTAGCGTAGTATGCTTTGCGTATTCCTAACTCGGTCGCGGCACATTCCATCATATTTTTTGTGTACTGAACAGTTTCGTCCAATCGCCGTCCAGAGGCATTTGATCGAACTTTGGAACCTTAAAAACGGGAAGTAATGTAATTAGTGACAGTGTTATCGCCATATAACTGATTACTCTCAATTAGTTTTTCTGTAGCCAATAAAAATTCACTGTCTCGACCGAACAAAATACATAATAACACTTACTAAGTGCAGTACGTTGTGAGCCACTTGTTTCCGGTTTGTATTGGAGCTTGGTTGGCGATCTATATGCTGGGATCTTGAGACTGGCAACATTATTTTTATTATTGGTACCATCATTTGATGGTGATATGTTGGAGATACCAATTTTCGCAGCTGTACATCGGTCTTTGCCAGCATCTATAAAAATAGGGCATCTTAATCCGAACAGTTCAACATACCATACAAAATTCTTCAATTCTGTCAAACGTAATTCTTTGAGAAATGTCTCTTTAAATGGTCACTGGATACGAAGTCGAGGTTGTTAATTTTTCAACGACTATCCACTACTCACTTTCAATTCTGTCTGCTTTTCGCTCCCGAGAGTTTTGTCTGAAAACTTTATCTCTGCTAGAATTGCCTCTCGCAAGTTCTGTCAAACACAAACGTACATTTTCAGTTTACCTTCAAACCTCCCATTCCCTAGTAAATGCAAATGACTTACGGCTGCAAGATTTGGGTGAGGTGATTGTCTCTATTGGCCACTGCCCATCATCCGAGTCTACCAATTCTACTTCTTGTTCTGCTTCAAAAGACTATAACAGAGTGAAACTATGCTGAAACTGGTATCACAACAGTTAATCTTCTGAATAAATGTAAACATAAAGAATTTTGGGATGACTTACAAATACAACATGAGATTCCTCAGTTGTCGGATCACCAAAAATTGGAGTTGATCCGATAAGGTTAACAACCAATTGCTCATTCGAGCTCATTATGTCTTTCGAGGGAGGGCCTCCACCAGTTTTTTCACAGCTACGGGTTAGAGCCGCTTTTTTCGATTTAGTTTTGGTGCGCATGTCGTGCCAAGTCTACAAGTATTAAAAGTATATTAATGACAAACAAATATTCTAATAAATGCTGGTATGCTTTGTAACAACCTTTCGCCACTGGCTCCAATCTTTCCGTGCTCCTGGCACGGCATTTAAAATTTCTGCTAATTCTCTCCATAATGTCTGGGCTGCTTTGAATGAGAAGGTTGCAGTAAACTTTGATGACACCAGCTCTGGATGAGCTTCTAAAAATGATATCATTAATGTTTTCTGTTCGCCGGTAATATTTCCGGCGCGCTTATCCATTTTGAGATGCTGTAAATAAAATTACGATGACATTAATGGATAAGATTACGTGAACTTAAATTTCTTGAGGTGATTCTACGTGTTGGAATATATTCTTTCCCTTAATTTACTAATTATGATTGTATTCAATATTTGTGGCTATTTCTGGGTCAAGATACTTATTAAAACGACATACTGTCTTGTTGCCGATTCCTATTGACTGTAGTGTCCGGACAGTTTTTTTTCTGTTCCTATGACTTGTCTCCGTTAGTAATGTGTTAAATAGCAATTGAACGGCTGTAATCAATCGTAGTTAATATTAATTAAGTAGTAGATTCTAGAGATTTATAATATTGTGTGAGCAAAGAATACATACATACCGAGATGTTTTCTTGAAACTGTATGGTCGACAGCGCACGCGCGAGTTTCGGCGTCTGCTCATGCAGGCTAGCCATCCTGAGTTGTAGCTGTCAAACTCTGTTTTGGCGGCTAAGCGGTTGATTTGGATTTTTGAGGTTAGAATCTCGAATAATTGAAGTCGTGATTCGAAAATGCTTGGAAAGCTTTCAGTGTTGAGTTTGAAACTCGATTTTAGAGGGAATTGTTGAAATTTATTCGCAATACTGCCTTGCTTCGATGCAATGTATCGGCTTTTTCGAGAATTCGTTTTATTTAACCAAGATTGAAAACTTTTTGTTTGAATGATGGGTACTCAGTGAAAATAAAGCAGGTAGGTGAAACCAGTTTATCCAATCATTTTAATCAAAATAACACCTGTACCTGTACTTAAATAAACAAATGAATCAATAAATAACAACCAAATTTTTTTCGATCTACAGGAAATATTGATAAATGACTGCTGATTAGTTGGCTACTCCTAGAATACGTCTGCAACGCCCAATGTCATCGCATCTTTGCCATTCATCGAAACCTCCTATTCAGTTTCATGACATGCAGCGACCTTCACTACTTTTGTCGGCTGATGACTGAAGTCGTAGATCTTGGGTCGTAGGTTTTTCTACGGTCTAGGTCTTTCTCATGATGGCTTTTTCCAAATCAATGCGTGAAATGTATCTTCAAAATACATTTCTGGCTTTCTCATAATGTCAGAGGTAAATTAAGTTTTATGAGTTCTGAAAATGAAAAATAAAAACGAAGAGGCGAAGAGACCATCATGAAATTCTTGATTTTCAACTTGTGCCGCTGGATAACTCCTGTATTTCAGTTTCTATTTTTGATATGAGAGTGAGATTTTATTTGATTAAGACAGTGCAAACATGAAACCCAGGAATAAACTCAATAGAGATTTACGAACTTTCAGGCGTTAGGTAGACGTTACTGAAATTTTGACAAAAACGATTTCTTCATTTTTGAAATTACTAAATAAAATGTAATTGAAAATTCATTACTACAAAAGTTAAAGTATGTTAGCATGTATCTTGAGAAAAAAAATTAGGGTTCTGCGATGAAAGGTTATGCGTAAGGAATTTTTAATAGCCATGCGCAGGGAATTTTCTGCGAAAGGTTCCCTGCGCATACACTTTCATCGCAGAATCTTAATTTTTTTTTTCTAGATACATGTTAACGTACTTCAACTTTTGTAGAACTGAATTTTTGATGATATTTTTATTAATAATTTTGAAAACGAAAAAATCACTTTTGTCAAAGTTTTAGTAGCGTCTCTACTTAAGAGTGGTAAAGTGAGTATGGCGTTCATCTTTATACTGAATAATTTCTTTGATTCCTTGTTACTAAAGTAATTTTCTTTCTCATTTCATGTTTATCGACACTGATTACTGGCTTTTCGAAGCACTGCACTGTGACGACGAATGTACTCCGGAGCTACTTTCGACTGGGTTTCAACGATTAATTTATTTTTCATCTCATGTGAATAAAGAATCTTTTTACAATAAACGTTTTCTTTTATCAACCTGCCTAGGTTTATCCAGACCGCCACTCGATAATGACGCAGGATTTAATTTTAGATTTTTTCTTTCTATAAATAATTCTCAGCTAATTATTTCTAACAAATGATTTTAGTTTTTTCAAGAAATCTATTATTGCATTAATTGTTTTATCTTCCGATATCAACCTCGTTATTACAAACTGCTGGTTGATGCTATGTTTCTTTCATAATTCACGATGAACTAAAATAAATAACATAACCTCAACTCGCTATTTTGAGCGCGCGAGTTTGACAGCTCTCGCCCAATTTTATGCAAGTTGGCTCCCCTGCCTCACAGGGTAAAATATCGTCGCGAGACGATCTCGCCGACCAATCACGTCGAATTATTTGACGCGTGCGCCGTCGACCGTACAGTTTCAAGAAAACATCTCGGTATACGTTGGTATGGCTGGGAAATATTATTGTATTAGCATTATCTAAGTCAGTTCGGTATGAATTTTTATGTGTTTGAAGTCCGACTTGATATTGTGCCATTAGGATTGTTTTATTATTTGTCACTTTACGTTAGTTTAGTTCCGAGTTTTACGTTAATATTTAGATTATTTAAAGAAAAGAATATTGTAAATCGTTAATTTTGATAATTTTTAGTTGGGATAATACGAAGGTATGCGGACGCTCGACGTCCCAAACACATATCCACAGCGCGCCAACAACTGTTGAACAAGAACGTTTTTTGAATTGAGTTAACTTCCTTCACATTTGCCTCTGAATTAATAATGAATAATTCTGATTGGTCGAATACATCTGGCAACACCGATTTCGTGTCGTATACGATTTTTCATACGATCATGGATTCGCAGGGTACTCGAGAATAAGGTAGACGTTAGACGACTGGTTCGCATACGCAAATGGTTATACGCATTTACTCGTATACGTAAACATTCGTATGAACTCGAGAATCGCGCCCCTGCAGCGAGGCAGAGACTTGTCGCTTCCCCGAGTCCCGAGTGAGTACCGTCCCCCACCCCTTCCCCGCCCCAGCTGATCCGCAGCCGAGCTGTCGTCGCGCGAGCGACGTCTACTCTGTGTGCGTGAGCGAGCCACCGTACCGTCTTCCCCAGTAGTGCGAGAGAGAGAGAGAAGACTGACAGCGGAGCTAAACAGCTACCGCCGTTACAGTATTTTATAAGAATTAAAGAGTAGAGTAGAGTCAATTATTTATGTTATTGTTATTTAGTATTTGTTAGTAGAGTAGAGTCACGCGTTACTATTGTATTTTTATATTCTATACGCCAGGTAGCGGGCGGTAATTCGCAACCTTTTTTTTTTTTTCTTTTTTCTTAATAAACAATTTCCCTAAACTTAAATTTCCATTGGTGTCTTTATTCTTCGCCCCCACCACATCCCTCTACTATAGTATCGGCGAGCCGGTGCCGAGAGCGTGAGAGCGAGAGAGAGGACTCCTGCCCCGGAGTCTGGCGCCCAGCAACATCCCCTTACCATCGTTGGAGCCAGGTTTGTGTGCGGATTAATTTTCCGGGGTCACCCGAGCTTCGGAAATTGCCGTTACAAAATATATATATATATATATATATATATATATATATATATATATATATATATATATATATATATATATATATATATATATATATATATATATATATATTGTGACGCGACCCTTATCTAGGCCTCGGGTCCAGACCGGATAACTAGGCCCCGAGACCGAGCCAGTCGACAATAAATGACTCAAGACAAAAAAAAATAATTAAATTGACATTTGGGCGCCAGACGAACTATCTTCGTCACGAGACACAGCAAAAAAAATAGAAAAGAATTAACAAGCGAAAAGACACTGAAATAATAAGCGGCGACTAGCTGCAGTACCGCGGAGAGGGGTCGGGATCATATGAGGGAGTAGCGTACAGAATAACGACTCATGCCATATAAATTTTAACAAAATAAGAGAAATTTATTCAAACAAAGAAAAAAGAAATAAACTAGATTGCACAACGTGATGCTAATAACAAAAAAAATAGTATCGCCGCAGCGATCATGCACCTCGGGGTGTCACCCCTCGGATCTAAATAAACAGTTTATCGAGCTTTACAAAAATTAATCGTAGACAAAATCAGGCTTCCACGTAGGAGAGCAATAACAGGAAGAATATCGCTTAGCTCGATACATCAATGCCTCGCAGCAGACTAAAACTAATCTCCAAAATTACTTAAAATTAACTTACACTAATTCTGCCTACGTAAGCTAAACCAAAATTCCAAAATACGAGGAATGTTTAATTCTGATCTAACGCTCTGAATCTCCTCGTGGGAGAGAGAGAGCGCGACAGTGACGGACGGACTAAGGCTGTCTCACTCACACTCGTGTGTGCAGCGTACGTGCTCTAATCAGTGCTCTAACGCGACAGAAACTCGAAAAACTTGCTCAAAAACAAAAATCAAATCTCAAAAACTCAAACTCGAAACTCTATTATGCTTTCTGACACTGGTGGCGGCCTACCGGCTCGGAGATCGGTTTAACCCAATCCCAAATTCTACTAAGCCTCGTGGCTCGCACCAAGGCAAGATGGCAGATGGCCGTTTGCCGGATTGAAATTTTTGACGGATCAAATTGGCTAACGCTCACCGTTGTCCAGCCAAACTCTCGGTCAGTTTTCCGCGCAGGAAAAACCTCTGTGACCTTCCAGGCACTCCAACAGCCACGGTCACGACCTCAGGCACTCACACTCACTCAAAAAGTCCCTCTAAGGGAATCTACAAAATCGCCTCGTGGCTACGACAAACTCTAACAAAATTCGCAACAAGCTCGAAGCTCAGCGATCTACCTGCGAAGCAGGCCTACCGCAGAGTAATTAGACCACATGACGCCGGTCGTGCGCACACCCTTCTTACGCAGTCGAATATTGATTTGGCGATCGACCGCTGGATCTCTACATGGCGGCGTGCCACGCGCGTAAACTCAAATTTGGCCCGGACGTAGGAAGCCCTCGTTGTATGACCACGGTTCGCAGGCTCTTGGGGGTGGCGGGAATCTCTTCCACCACCTGTATCCCGCGTGGCTGAGTGCCCTCGGCACTCCCCCGTGTCTTCGTGTGTATGAGAGGATGCTTCCTTAGGCGTCGACTCGTGTAGGAGTTATCGGTCCACTCTCGAAATCGGGTGCCTTCACGTGAATCTCCGTCATATTTTTGGCCGTGTCTCCCACATAATAGAGAAAAAGTAAAAAAAAAACAAAAGAATAAGAAATAAATTCGACAGTCTTAAGTCGGTCACGGTCGCCTCTCGGAGTAAAATCTAGCCTCGGGGCTGCCCTAACGCATTCATACAGTTTCCAGGCACTCGATGCACCCTTAACTAGGTCGTCTAAGGGAGTTCGGGTATATTGTAACATGCAATGTTACAATATATATATATATATATATATACAGGGTGATTCAGTTTGACCGGGCCATTTTAGCTGGGTGGACTCCTTGCGAAATTCTAAAACTAAATTTCCTTTAGTAAAAACTCGAGGGACTAATAATTTACGAGCTACGGAAGATCTTAGTTGACCAATCACAGAGCCTACAGCTGCTCGAGTTAGTGCCGGGTCAAAAGTATAAAATAAGCAGTGCCCGTAGCGAATTGAATTTCATTAAAATGTAAATAAATTTTTGAAACATTAATAAAATGTTTCGTGCTTCGTGGTTTTCGTCCTCCAGGTCCACTGCTACGCAGTTGGTCGTCGTCCAGGTCCACCGCTTTGTAGTTTTGGTCCTCCAGGTCCACCGCTACATAGTTCTCATCGTCCCGGTCGTCCGCTTCGTGATTTTCGTCCTCCAGATCCACTGCTACGTAGTTTTCGTCGTCCAGGTCCTCCGCTTCGTGATTTTCGTCCTCCAGCTCCTCCGCTTCGTGATTTTCGTCCTCCAGGTCCTCCGCTTCCTGGTTTTCGTCCTTCAGATCCACCGCTGCGCAGTTCTCGTCGTCCAGGTCTATTGCTTTGTAGTTTTCGTCCTCCAAGTCCACCGCTACGTAGTTTTAGTCGTCCAGGTCCACCACTTTGTAGTTTTGGTCTTCCAGCTTCACCGCTACATAGTTATCATCGTCCCGGTCGTCCGCTTCGTCATTTTCGTCCTCCAGGTCCACTGCTACGTATTTTTCGTCGTCCAGGTCCTCCGCTTCGTGATTTTCGTCCTCCAGGTCCTCCGCTTCGTGATTTTCGTCCTCCAGGTCCTCCGCTTCCTGGTTTTCGTCCTCCAGGTCCACCGCTGCGCAGTTCTCGTCGTCCAGGTTTACTGCTTTGTAGTTTTCGTCCTCCTGGTCCACCGCTACGTATTTCTCATCGTCCCGGTCGTCCGCTTCGTGATTTTCGTCCACCAAGCGAACGAAAACCACGTAGCGGAGGACCTGGACGACGAAAACTACGTAGAGGTGGACCACGAGAACGAAAATCACGAAGCGGACGACCGGGACGACTAAAACTACGTAGCGGTGGACTTGGAGGACGAAAACTACAAAGCACTAGACCTGGACGACGAGAACTGCGCAGTGGTGGATCTGAAGGACGAAAACCAGAAAGCGGAGGACCTGGAGGACGAAAATCACGAAGCGGAGGAGCTGGAGGACGAAAATCACGAAGCGGAGGACCTGGACGACGAAAACTACGTAGCAGTGGATCTGGAGGACGAAAATCACGAAGCGGACGACCGGGACGATGAGAACTATGTAGCGGTGGACCTGGAGGACCAAAACTACAAAGCGGTGGACCTGGACGACGACCAACTGCGTAGCAGTGGACCTGGAGGACGAAAACCACGAAGCACGAAACATTTTAGTAATGTTTCAAAAATTTATTTACATTTTAATGAAATTCGATTCGCTACGGGCACTGCTTATTTTATACTTTTGACCCGGCACTAACTCGAGCAGCTGTGAGATCTGTGATTGGTCAACTAAGGTCTTCCGTAGCGCGGAAATTATTAGTCCCTCGAATGTTTGGTAAAGGAAATTTAGTCTTAGAATTTCGAGAGGAGTCGACCCAGCTAAAATGGCCCGGTCAAACTGAATCACCCTGTATATAAATATATATATATATATATATATATATATATATATATATATTGTAACGGCAATTTCCCGAGCTCGGGTGACCCAGGAAAATAAATCCGAAAACAAACCTGGCTCCAACGTAGATTAGGGGTGGTTGCTGGGCGCCAGACTTCGGGGATGAAGTCCTCTCTCTCGCTCTCTCGCTCGGAACTATCTCTAGGGATCGGTAGAGGGATATGGTGGGGGCGATGAATAAAGACACCGATACGAGAAAAAATTATGTTTAACTAAAATGTTTATTGAAAAAAAAGAAAAAGGTCGCGAATTACCGCCCGCTACCTGGCGTATAGGATACAAAATATAATGTGACTCTACTCTACTAATTAACAATAATAAATCAATAATCCAAAGAATAACTAATGAAAAATATAACTAATAATGATAACTAGGAGTAGTCCACTCTCACACTCTTTCTCTCACACGCTCGGGATCGGGTATACTTCCCTCACTCACGCTCTCGTTGAACGGAGAACCCACCGCGCTAGCGGCGAGCGACTCCGCTGCCGAACAGCTGTGGCGGGGAAGGGAGTGGGGGTCGGTACACTCTCGCACGACACTTGGGGAATTGCCTGAGCCTCTGCCTCGCTGCAGACTACTGCGACGCGTGACAGCAGACGACTCGACAAGATGGCGGCCGGGACTCGCGAGACGTTAGGTGCGCAGCGGGGACGAAACCGGCACACTAACACGCAGTGCGCGGACCACGTGGGGCACGGGACTTGTTTGAAACTCTCGCAACGGTCAGGGACTCGCTCTCGAGGTTTTAGGGAAGATTTAGGGAACTCACGGGGGTTGTATAGGGTATTGGGGACCGGGACTAGGGTTTTATGGGTAACCGGACAGATCTTACCTCGCTCGGCGACGGTTTCGGTACGGAACTCTGACGTTGACGGTACTCCGCCAGCCACACGTGGGTAACAGAACTCACCGAGTCGTCGTATTTACCGCTTCCGAGGTTCAACCAGTCCAGAAAACACCAGGGTAAAATCCAGGAACTCTCACGGAGGGAATACCGGGCACTCTCACTCTCTCTTACTCTCACTCTCTCTCTCTCTCTCTTGGGAATAGCGCACGGTCGTCACACGTTTATTTAGCACGAGGCTCGCAACACGCGGGACGAACATGGACTGACCGGCTTTTCCGCTATCAGTAATTCTCACCTGTGCCACCCGTCCGGTGAGCGCTGCTCGTTGCCGGTCAGCGGCGTGCCTCGCCAGGTGACCAACATGGCTCCTGTGGACGAGGGCGGTAAGAATTCGAATAGCGGAATCGGTACTCGATACTCGTGCGGGACTAGGTGCGCGCGTAAGGCTGGTTAGGAGGAGGTCAAACGTTTTGCCACGTTACAATATATATATATATATATATATATATATATATATATATATATATATATATATATATATATATATATATATATATATGTATAAAGTATCGTTTGAAGACCGATTTTTTTTATTGCTCGAAACGATTCGGAATTTGTTTATGTTATGTATTTTATTCATATACTACATGTATATTCATTATTTGGGACGTCATCAAAGTTTAAGTATCGATCGTGTACTTTGAAGACATGCGAATAGTAATACAGTTTTTCGTAGCCATATATATACGAAGTATACTTCAAGGACCAGCCGCCAAACCAAACATTACATAAATTTTAGGGACTGTTTTACCGACGGTCCCCAAAAAATGCAATAGACATTCAGCTTGTTTATATACGTAATAGTTCGTTTCAGACCAGATTATATACCTATATGACATATGTTCCAAGGACCGATCCTCGATCGACGCCAAAAGTCTGTTGAGAATCAGCTATCAACTATCAACCCAGAAAATATACCATCAATACTAGCGATATGTGTATATTAGGGTGGTCTTTAAATTATACCACCTACTTGTTTAAATCTATGTTACACTGGGCGTGAAACACGCCGTGTTAGTGAATTTACCTGGTTCTTCTGAAAAGTTGTTAATTTTATAGTTTCAGCAGAAAAAGCGAAAAGATTTGGATTGAAATAGAAGAAAATTATTTGATGAAAACAAAATTTAATAAAATCCACATATTTTGTGCTTCATAACGCTACTATTTTTAAAGTTAGTTCTCATAGTTAATCCTAATATTGTATATAGGTCCTCACACAATTCTTAGGGCAACGAATAGTATAAGGACCGGTCCTTGTTCTATGCGAGAAGTAGTCCAGTCGCTGTCATTTTAAATCACATTAAATATCGGTTGCGATTTTTTCTTTCACATCTTTTGGGAGGGTAGTGGGTAGTCCAAATCCAGATTTTCGGGTCTCCAGCTCCGTTGCTTTGCCACCATTCAAATGTATTGAGAAAAAAAAATCTCATCCTCCACTCTGACTCCAAGTCTGTAAATATTGATTCTAGGATAAAAATGGTCATAACCAAAGTCGTAGGAAATTGAATTTTCTACAAGTTTGGTTATCACCATTTTTATTCAAAAGTTAAAAATAAGCGAGTTATTGGAAACCAAACCCTTGAATTGAAAATAGCGGCCAAAGTAACGGGACTGGAGTCCTGAAATTCTGGATGTAGACTACCCACTACCCTCCTGAGAGATGTCAAAAACAAAAATCGTAACCATTATTGAATGCGATTTCAGTGTTTTTGTTTTTTTTTTTTAATTTTTTTTGACATAGCAACTGGACTCAAGTGCCCAAAGAAACAGTAAACTAAAATGTGCTCGCAGGAGATCTACTCAAATGTTTGTGTTAATTTCAACGTCTCGTTCAATCAGTCCAAGCATACAAATTTGTTATTTTAACTGAAAGATTTGTTGAACTGAGTGAAAAAGATGTTGTTTCTAGTAATAAAAATGTTGAAATCAACACAAAAACTTGAGTGAATTTTCTCTAGCACTTTTTTTCTTACAGTGATCGTTAGCAGAGAAGGTCCCGGAAGTAAACGTTAGATACCGGATATATATGATTGGTATATGTAAATATTCGAGGATATAACGGATAGTTTGAGGACCAGAGTCCTCGTTCTATACAAGTGCGCATAGTCGGTAGAGAAGGTCCGCGAATGAAACGTTAGATACCGGAAATATATGTATAATTGGTATATAAGTATATATGCATTCGAGTGTATAACGGCTAGTATGAGGACTAGTCCTCGTTCTATGCGACAAGTGTCCATAGTTGGCAGAGAAAGTCCGCGAATTAAACGTTAGATACCGGAAATATATGTATAATTGGTATATAAGTATATATGGGGCATTCCACCCCAACTTGGCAAGCCTCCGACCCTAACCATTTTTGATTCGGCTCGAAATTTTTTATGTTGTTCACCCACATGGGTAGAGACTACCATCTTTTTTTCAGAATTTTTTTCCATCCCGTTCTGGAGTGACAATTTTTTGAAAAAATCGATGAAACCCAATTCAATCAACGATATCTTCTAATTAAAAAACGCTATCGGAAAACTTCACCAGGTCAAATTTCTCGTCTTGAAGTCTACTTTTTTATGAATATTTTTAAATAATTTTCCAATTTTTTTTTTCTATCAAAAATTCAAAAAATCGATTTTTCGAACTGAGTCCCATTTTTAATTTTTTCTCAAAAAATCACAAAAAAAGTACATGTAAAAACAAAATTTTTGAGCCCTGTCTCATCGTGGGCAGATTTTTTTTGTATTTTTTTCAGCCATTTGAAGTTTATTAGTGTGATGTGTAATGTTGCGTCAGGCATCTCTCGGAATAAAACAAAGAAAAAAAATCATCGGAAAAATATATCCGTCGAGGTGAAATCAAGAGGGCTCAAGAAAATCATCTAACATTGAGCTGCGCGAACTTATTTAAACAACGATAATAGTATATTGAGTACCAAGGGCGTAAAGTGGGCTTTTTTAGACCGAGTGTGGAGTTTGCAGTACGAGTCGGAGCAATAATGATTTCATTATTGCACGCTCATTGAAAAAGCTTATTGAAAAAGCGGGCAATAATGAATAGTTTTGCACGTTTTCCTGATCGATCAATCCCCATGCCATCTGTGGCCATCCAATGCATAAAAATATCAAATTTATAATTTTTGGCACGAGAAAGTGATGCGCGTGGATGCAACCAGCTCTATTCTGCTTCACCGTTACGGCTGCGAAACAGGGTATTTAGGAGGCTCAATCATATGCCAGCGTTATATATATATATGATGGGTAGACTTGCTGGTTCATCAAAATACTATATTAGAATGTGTCAAGATCATTTGTGTCGAAAACTAATTCGCAAAACGTTTCGTATATATATATACAAGTTGATTCACGATTTTGGCTTTGGTCTTCAAAGTATATGTTAGGCCTGCGTAATATACATGCACGTAGAGATAATTACCGTTTCTAGGTCGTCCGGTTCCTTATTCAACCCAATAGCTACTTAGTTTTTCAGGTTTTCCTAATCGGTTGATCTCTATGACATCTGTGGCCATCCAATGCGTAAAAATAATGAATTGAGAATTTGAGTAAAAAAAAAAAGTAATGCGCGTGGATGCAACCAGTTCTATTCTGCCTCACCGTACCCCTCTCGCAAAAAATTTATAAATTTGGACATAAGCAAATTTATATACAAATGTATAAAAAACGTGTATGCAATATATACATTTTATATATTCAGTTTAGCCCGGTATATGTATACTGAAATTTATAAATTGAATCTATATGGGGCATTCCACGTCAACTCGACCTGGTTTTTACCCTTGACCTCTCGGATTGGGCCCGCGATTTTTTGTATGATTTTTTTCACTCTGAAAGGCACTTAGTTTTTTTTTTAGATTTTTTCAAATCGATTTGAATTTTCTACAATTTTTGAAATCGACCATATTGATCGACACAATTTAAAAATCTGAAAAAATTCTGAAAAATCGTGTGTCAGGTATCAAAATTTTTAAGCTTAGAGCCGGAGTGGGGAGATTTTTCCTTCTTACCGTTTTCAAGCTTTTTCCAACAAAAAAACCATAAAAAATTAGAAACGGGAGTTATTTTACTACGGATGGTCGCTGAAACATTTTCATATGTTACACCGGATTTTTTTAAATTTTTTCAGATGTTCCGCAAATTTTTTTTTTTCTTATTTTTCCGAAAAAATCTCTTGGGAAAAATCTGGAAAAATTTTCAAGAATCCCGTGTAACATATGAAAATGTTTCAGCGACCATCCATAGTAAAATAACTCCCGCTTCTAATTTTTTTATTGTTTGTTTTTCGGAAAAAGCTTGAAAACAATAAGAAGGGAAAATCTCCCCACTCCGGCTTTAAGCTTCAAAATTTTGATATCTGACACACGATTTTTCAGAATTTTTTCAGATTTTTAAAATGTGTCGATCAATATGGTCGTTTTTAAAAATTGTAGAAAATTCAAATCGATTTGAAAAAATCTGAAAAAAAAACTGAGTGCCTTTCAGAGTGAGAACAATCATACAAAAAATCGCGGGCTCAATCCGAGAGGTCAAGGGTAAAAACCAGGTCGAGTTGACGTGGAATGCCCCATATATAAAAAGTATATAAACATAGAGATATATAAAATAAATAAACTAAAATATAGATAATGATTATAATCACAACTATAGATATTAGAGGATATAGATATGTATAAATGAAAATTTATAATTTTTTTTATGAGGAATAATTTTTGATCTTATCAATTTATAATTTTGTTATATACATTTTATATTTTTCATTTATAAATTTCAGTATATATACACCGGGCCAAACTGATTATATATAATTGATATATTGTAAACACATTTTTTAAATATTTGGATATGAATTTTTTCTATTATTTCTTTATAGCCTATAATTTATATATTTTTCACATGAGAGGTTACAGCTGGGAAGCAGGGTACCTAAGAGGCTCAATCGTATGCCGGCGTGATATGATGGGTAGACTTGCTGGTGCATAGGAATACTATATTAGAAGGGGTCAAGATCAATTCTGTCGACATCTGATTCGCAAAACGTTTTGTATAAACAAATTAATTCGCGATTTTGGCTTCGGTCTTCAAAGTATACGTTAGGCCTGCGTAATATACATGCACGTACAGATAAACACGATTCTCGGGTCGTTCGGTTCCTAATTCGATCCAATATACATAGTTAATTTTGAATATTTCCCTAATCGGTCGAGCCCTATGAGATCTCCGGCCATCCAATGCATGAAAAAAAAAAAAAAATAATTAGAATTTGAGGCACATAAAAGTAATGCGCGTGGATGCAACCAGCTCTATTCTGCCTCACTGTTACAGCTGCGAAGCAGGGTATTTAGAAGGCTCAATCGTATGCCTACGTGATATGATGGGTAGACTTGCTGGTTCATCGGAATACTGTATTAGAAGGGGTCAAGATCATTTGTGTCGACATCTGAATCGCAAAACGTTTAGTATATATATACAAGTTGATTCGCGATTTTGGCTTCGGTCTTCAAAGTATACGTTAGGCCTGCGTAATATACATGCACGTACAGATAAACACGATTCTCGGGTCGTTCGGTTCCTAATTCGATCCAATATACATAGTTAATTTTGAATATTTCCCTAATCGGTCGAGCCCTATGAGATCTCCGGCCATCCAATGCATGAAAAAAAAAAAAATAATTAGAATTTGAGGCACATAAAAGTAATGCGCGTGGATGCAACCAGCTCTATTCTGCCTCACTGTTACAGCTGCGAAGCAGGGTATTTAGAAGGCTCAATCGTATGCCTACGTGATATGATGGGTAGACTTGCTGGTTCATCGGAATACTGTATTAGAAGGGGTCAAGATCATTTGTGTCGACATCTGAATCGCAAAACGTTTAGTATATATATACAAGTTGATTCGCGACTTTGACTTTGGTCTTCAAAGTATACGTTAGGCCTGCGTAATATACATGCACGTAGAGATAATTACGATTCCCAGGTCGTCCGGTTCCTTGTTCGACCCAAAAGCTATATATGTACTTAGTTTTTCACGTTTTCCTAATCAGTCGATCTCTATGACATCTGTGGCCATCCAATGCGTAAAGATAATGAATTGAGAATTTGAGTCGAAAAAAGTAATGCGCGTAGATGCAACCAGTTCTATTCTGCCTCACTGTTACAGCTGCGAAGCAGGGTATTTAGGAGGCTCAATCGTATGCCAGCGTGATGTGATGGGTAGACTTGCTGGTGCATCGAAATACTGTATTGGAAGGGGTCAAGATCAATTCTGTCGACATCTGATTCGCACGACGTTTTGTATAAACAAGTTAATTCGCGATTTTGGCTTCGGTCTTCAAAGTATACGTTAGGCCTGCGTAATATACATGCACGTAGGTACAGATAAATACGATTCCCGGGTCGTTCGGTTCCTTATTCGATCCACTATACATAGTTAATTTTGAATATTTCCCTAATCGGTCGAGCCCTGTATGAGATCTCCGGCCATCCAATGCAGTAAAAAAAAAAAAAAAATACAGAATTCGATGCATAAGAAAGTAATGCTGGTGGATCTAACCAGCTCTATTCTGCCTCATCGTTACAGCTGCGAGGTAGGGTATCTCTGAGGCTGGATCGTATATAGGCCAGCGCGCTGGTCCATCGAAATACTGTATTCGAAGGGATCAAGATCATTTCTGTTGACATCTGATTCGCAAAACGTTTTGTATAAGCAAGTTGACTCGCGATTTTGGCTTCGGTCTTCAAAGTATACGTTAGGCCTGCGTAATATACATGCACGTACAGATAAATACGATTCTCGGGTCGTTCGGTTCCTTATTCGATCCAATATACATAGTTAATTTTGAATATTTCCCTAATCGTTCGAGCCCTATGAGATCTCCGGCCATCCAATGCATGAAAAAAAAAAAATAAAAATAATTAGAATTTGAGGCACATAAAAGTAATGCGCGTGGATGCAACCAGCTCTATTCTGCCTCACTGTTACAGCTGCGAAGCAGGGTATTTAGAAGGCTCAATCGTATGCCTACGTGATATGATAGGTAGACTTGCTGGTTCATCGGATTACTGTATTAGAAGGGGTTAAGATCATTTGTGTCGACATCTGAATCGCAAAACGTTAAGTATATATATGGATCATTCCATGTCAATTCAACGACATAGCGACGGTGACCCTCTTCGATTTTTTTGATTTTTTAATATGTTTTCATACATGTAAAAAGAAGTCTTCAGCTAAATTTTTAGCTCTTTATCTCCACCCACTCCGGAGTTAGCGATTTTTGCTTAAAAAATGTATATCTTTGACTATAATCATGATAATCTCACTTTATAGGGGTCATTTTTTTTCTTTTTCAACGCTCTTTCTGAAAAAAAGTTGAAAAACTGAAAAAAAAAAATTTTACTGGTTTTTCGGCCATTTTTAGTAAAAAAATTAGTTTTTCGTTGAATGGGACACTTTTGATTTTTTTCAAAGAAATTCACAAAATTCTACGTTAAAAAACAAAATTTTTGAGCTATAAACTAACATGGGCTTCGAATAACTTCTAGTAAAAAAAAAAATAAAAAACGAGGAAAATAAATCAAAATTACAGGAAAAAAAATTGTTTTTTGATTTTTTGTACTAGAAGTTAGTTGAAGTCCATTCTGATTTATGGCTCCAAAATTTCGTCTTTTAACGTAGAATTTCGTGAATTTGTTTGAAAAAAATCAAAAGTGTCCCATTGAACGAAAAACTAATTTTATGACTAAGAATGGCCGAAAAAGCATTAAAAATTTTTTTTTTCAGTTTTTCAATTTTTTTCAGACAGAGCGTTGAAAAAGAAAAAAAATGACTCCTATAAAGTGAGATTATCATAATTATAGTCAAAGATATACGTTTTTAAGCAAAAATCGATAACTCCGGAGTGGGTGGAGATAAAGAGCTAAAAATTTAGCTGAAGACTTCTTTTTACATGTATGAAAACATATTAAAAAATCAAAAAAATCGAAGAGGGTCACCGTCGCTATGTCGTTGAATTGACATGGAATGACCCATATACAAGTTGATTCGCGACTTTGGCTTTGGTCTTCAAAGTATACGTTAGGCCAGCGTAATATACATGCACGTAGAGATAATTACGATTCCCAGGTCGTCCGGTTTCTTGTTCGACCCAATAGCTATATATGTACTTAGTTTTTCACGTTTTCCTAATCAGTCGATCTCTATGACATCTGTGGCCATCCAATGCGTAAAGTTAATGAATTGAGAATTTGAGTCGAAAAAAGTAATGCGCGTAGATGCAACCAGTTCTATTCTGCCTCACTGTTACAGCTGCGAAGCAGGGTATTTAGGAGGCTCAATCGTATGCCAGCGTGATGTGATGGGTATACTTGCTGGTGCATCGAAATACTATATTGGAAGGGGTCAAGATCAATTCTGTCGACATCTGATTCGCAAAACGTTTTGTATAAGCAAGTTGACTCGCGATTTTGGCTTTGGTCTTCAAAGTATACGTTAGGCCTGCGTAATATACATGCACGTACAGATAATTACGATTCCCGGGTCGTCCGGTTTCTTATTCGATCCAATATACATACTTAATTCTGAATGTTTTTCTAATCGATCGATCCTTATGACAATTTGTGCCTCAAATTCTAGTTATTATTTTTTTTTTCATGCATTGGTTGGCCGGTGATCTCATAAGGCTCGACCGATTAGGAAAACATTCAAAGTCGACTATATACTATATTGGATCGAATAAGAAACCGAACAACCTGGGAATTGTATTTATCTGTACGTGCATGCGTATTACGCAGGCCTAACGTATACTTTGAAGACCGAAGCCAAAATCGCGAATCAACTTGTTTATGGAAAATGTTTTGCGAATCAGATGTCCATAGAATTGATCTTGACCCCTCCCAATGCCATCCAATGCAGTAAAAACAAAAAAAAAAAACAACATTCGAGGCATAAGAAAGTAATGCGCGTGGACGCAACCAGCTCTATCCTGCCTCATCGTTGGAGCTGCGAGTAGGGTATCTCTGAGGCTGGATCGTAGGCCAGCGCTCTGGTCCATCGAAATACTATATTCGAAGGGGTCAAGATCATTTCTGTCGTCATCTGATTCGAAAAACGTTTTGTATAAGTAAGTTGATTCGCGATTTTGGCTGTGGTTCTCAGAGTATACGTTAGGCCTGCTTGATATACATGTACATACATACGTATAGATAATTTCGATTTTCACGTTCTCATTTATTATTTGGTCAGATTTATCATGAATCTCTTACTCACATCAAAACTTTCATAGCTAATCAATTTCAATGTTATAAGAGCTTTGAATGTGTCGGTCCTGGAACCATGCCTCAGATATATGGATGTAATTTCAAGCAATTTATTCACAATTAATTAATATTAACCTCGATCAACGACTTAATACACGATTATTTACTCAATTATTCACCCTCATTCACTGTACTTGTCCTTAATGAACCGAAATATGATGTAAACAATCGTTTAATTAATTCGTCTTATTCATACCATGGTGGCGCCATCTTATTGTTAGAACGTGGAACTTAGTCAAACATAATATTCCTCGAAGGTCCTTGAAATATATGCTACATATATATGGGTCTCGGTCCGTAAAGCATACGTTAGGGCGCTATCACTTTGAGGTCGGACCTCAATGTATACAAATGTCCTCAAAGTCAACGTCACATTGAAAATGTGTCCGCGAACGATGCCATATATATATATATATATATATATATATATATATATATATATATATATATATATATATATATATATATATATATATGTATATTAGTACTTTGTGAAACAAGTGCGAGAAAGCGACCATTATACGTAGGCCGTGAAGTTGGTCGCACGAGCCGCACGAGTAACACAGCAGCACGAGCCGAAGGCGATGCGTATGGTCGCTCTCTCGCACGAGTATCACATACTATTTTGTGTAACAAATGCATGAGAAGTGCACTCGAGTGCATGTATGAAAAAATGAAAAGCAATCATGCAATTCACACACACACATACACATATGGGGTCCAGGGGCGGAGCTCCTGGTGGGGGGTTGGGGGGGCGAAGCCCCCCGAATGAAATATAAAAAAATATTTAAAGTGGCATTTCTCGAAAACCGTAAAAAAAAAAAAAAAAATGGTGGATAATTGAGTGGAAAAAAACAGTTTAACAAAGACATAGAAAGATATTTATTCAATAACTGCACATCTATCTTCATGTTTATGGTCGCTCATTACGTATGTGACTGAGGAGCGTGCGAGAAGTAGCGAGAAGAAAGCACTAGTGCGAGAAGTAAAATCGGCCCGGTTTGCGCATGCGCATCATATTTATTGTATCCCTGGCTATAAAGCGCCACTTACGTCACTCTCGGCAGGCACGAGAAGTAGCACTTCTCATGCATGCGTTGCATAAATCATATTATTCAATTAATACTAGCGAATTTATCGGACTAGACGAACTCAAATTTTTTAATGCAATAATCAATTTTAATACTAACGTCTTTATGAACTGTAAGATTCCCACTCAATGAGAGCAGCGTAAACTACAGAAGACAGAAAAAAACCGAAAAGAACATTCTAAATTTTTTATCAAGTAAAAATTCCTTCGGCCCGGGTTTCGAACCGGGACCTTCGCATCTGTACTGCGACGCCTTATCCAATTCGACCACCGAAGGACCGAAAGAATCTTTACTTGACATTTTTTCATAGTCTCAATATAGGTGTTTGTTTGTAGTGACTCTATCGTTCGTGTGCTTCATACATTAATACTAGCGAATTTATCGGACTAGACGAACTCAAATTTTTCAATGCAATAATCAATTTTAATACTAACGTCTTTATGAACTGTAAGATTCCCACTCAATGAGAGCAGCGTAAACTACAGAAGACAGAAAAAAACCGAAAAGAACATTCTAAATTTTTTATCAAGTAAAAATTCCTTCGGCCCGGGTTCGAACCGGGACCTTCGCATCTGTACTGCGACGCCTTATCCAATTCGACCACCGAAGGACCGAAAGAATCTTTACTTGAAATTCGTGTGATTCTACGTGTTGACATTTTTTCATAGTCTCAATATCGGTGTTTGTTTGTAGTGACTCTATCGTTCGTGTGCTTCATACATTAATACTAGCGAATTTATCGGACTAGACGAACTCAAATTTTTCAATGCAATAATCAATTTTAATACTAACGTCTTTATGAACTGTAAGATTCCCACTCAATGAGAGCAGCGTAAACTACAGAAGACAGAAAAAAACCGAAAAGAACATTCTAAATTTTTTATCAAGTAGAAATTCCTTCGGCCCGGGTTCGAACCGGGACCTTCGCATCTGTACTGCGACGCCTTATCCAATGCGACCACCGAAGGACCGAAAGAATCTTTACTTGAAATTCGTGTGATTCTACGTGTTGACATTTTTTCATAGTCTCAATATCGGTGTTTGTTTGTAGTGACTCTATCGTTCGTGTGCTTCATACATTAATACTAGCGAATTTATCGGACCAGACGAACTCAAATTTTTCAATGCAATAATCAATTTTAATACTAACGTCTTTATGAACTGTAAGATTCCCACTCAATGAGAGCAGCGTAAACTACAGAAGACAGAAAAAAACCGAAAAGAACATTCTAAATTTTCTATCAAGTAAAAATTCCTTCGCTCCGGGTTCGAACCGGGACCTTCGCATCTGTACTGCGACGCCTTATCCAATTCGACCACCGAAGGACCGAAAGAATCTTTACTTGAAATTCGTGTGATTCTACATGTTGACATTTTTTCATAGTCTCAATATAGGTGTTTGTTTGTAGTGACTCTATCGTTCGTGTGCTTCATACATTAATACTAGCGAATTTATCGGACTAGACGAACTCAAATTTTTCAATGCAATAATCAATTTTAATACAAACGTCTTTATGAACTGTAAGATTCCCACTCAATAAGAGCAGCGTAAACTACAGAAGACAGAAAAAAACCGAAAAGAACATTCTAAATTTTTTACCAAGTAAATCATATTATTCAATGTTTTATTCACACCACAATGTTTTCAGTAGGTATTTGTTTGAAAATTACTTGTTCATTGCTGTTAGATCCTGGTGTAAAATGGACGTCAGCAACGTCATAATCACATTGATTAAGGACACCAGTAGCGTTTAAGGCTAATGGAACAGTATTATCATTCAATTTGTACCGTTCTCGGGGAATTTTATGAATTGTTCCATCTTGCAAGAGAGTTTCATCGAACTTGATGATGTCGTGTTTATTGAAATGAAGTTCACAAATTTTACTTTTAGCATTAACAGTTTTGTCATCAAGTTTCAAATTCTCTTTCCATTTATTGAGTAACAGTGGACACTATTTAACAATGAAATAAAATAAATTACATGTAATTCAAGCGATTACTGTTATCCGCAGATTAAAGTTGTTGATGATTATCAAAATCGAAAATTATAAATAATTATAATATTCTTACCTTGGGTAAATTGAAATAAGATTTTTGTCTAACGCCCGAATTCGGCTTCTTCTTACTTCTGCAAAAGTACCACTCCGGCAACCAGAAACACAACACCTGGGCATCTTAACCGAATTTAATAACAGATTTAATGAAATTTAGCATCACGTATCTGTATCTCTAACTTTCGTTAGAATTGAGCAGCGGTAATTCATCATAATTACATGTGGCACTTTGAATTAATAAATTCAATTTTATTCGCGGGTACATACTGCGTAGCGCACGTGTAGGGGCAACTTGTTCTTCAATTATGCATAATTTCTCGGCGCGAGGTTAAATAATGCGGACATCACAAGCATAGATAAAGATAATACATATAGGTAACAAAATCCATGGATTACCTTGGCAAAGTAAAAAACCGTGACGGATCAGACCGTAGGATCTTGTCCGTCTTATCGAAAACGCCATTAGATGCTATACGCTAAGCAAGTAACGCCAGTGGCGCCGCCAAGCGTTGTTGTTCCGCAACTTTAAGGTGACTGTCAACAGTCACTAACGTGCTTGCAAACGCAAAAATGGAGCCAAATGTTGCAATTAAAGCCGGCAAAGGTAAATCTAAGCGCAATTGTAGTGTTGTTGGCTGCAGTAATACCGAACGTTCTCACCCAAATCTGAGGTTTTATGTATTTCCCACCCGTCCATGGGAAGTAGAACGAAGAAAAAAGTGGATTACAGCTGTTCGCCGAAACACGTAAGTATGATCATTTCATGCATCAGCCCGTTAAAATTACACGTATGTAATACAATTAATATTTCAAATCACATGTCTCCATTTTTATAGAAATATTAACAAAAATAAGCTTTGGATGCCAACCAAAAATAGCAGAATCTGCAGTGCCCACTTTGTTGGAGGAGAAAAGTCAAACGATCCTCGATTGGAGTCATTTAATCCAACTATTTTTCCAACTGTATATAAAAGAAAATTACCAGACTCAACGAGAGGTGAACGACTGAAGAAACGAAAATCACACATAGTTTTTGAGGACTGTGAGCACACAGGTAACAAATATTGTGATTTTACTGTAATAATTGTAACTATCTACTGATCTACGTAACCATACGTTATTACGTAACGATTTATAGAGAATTCAACTCTGGAAGCTGATACTGCTATGGAACTTCAGTCGTTTGTATCACCGAAGAAGGCAACAGGCGTTCAGACAGAAATAGATACCACCGCCTCAGAACATAATTCTACAGTTTAATACTGTTGGCAAAATGAAACTAGCAATGAAGCTTCAACACAAACTTTTATCGCATTGAATAACAAGCGCAATGGAAAGGTTATAATGGAAAAATTAGACAAAATAACAAAAAATGCACCTGTAGGTCCTGATACTGAATTGCGCGAGGGTTTTTTGGGCTTTGCAAGCATTAAAGATGATACCACAATGAAGCAACTTGGTGGGATATCTTTGTCAGTTTTTAACATTCTTTTGAAATTTCTCAAACCGGGACAAGATGGTCAACCAAAATTGTTTAAGAAAGTAGCCCGTGCTGATAGATTGCTTCTTTTTTTTAATGAAAATGAAGTCAGGTCTAACTTTTACTGCGATTGGGTGTTTATTTTCAGTTTCAAAGACTACCGCTTCAACCGTGTTTTTTAGTGTCTTAGAAACATTATTAAAGAATGCGAAGACATGGATTTTTTGGCCATCAAGAGAAGCAGTAAAAGAGAATATGCCAGATGCTTTCAAAAATTACCCCCACTGTCGAGCAATTATAGACTGTACGGAGCTTCGATGTGATACCCCTCCGACAGTGACACAACGTGTCCTAATGTATCCGAGTTATAAAGGTGGCTTCACTGTTAAATACCTGGCAGCAATAAGTCCTTGTGGGGCAGTAACTTTTTTGTCAAAAGGGTACGGTGGGCGAGCAACTGACGCGTTTATAACGAATGATTCCGGCTTTCTCAGTTTATTAGACCCAGGAGATGAAGTCATGGCTGATAAGGGCTTCCCCCAAATTAAAACAGAACTTTTGAAACGTAAATGTACATTAATAATGCCTCCATTTGCGTTCAATCCACAGTTTACACGTGATGAAGTTTTCGAAGGGTATGCAATAGCGTCTGTGAGAATTCATGTTGAACGAGCAATCCAGAGAATAAAACTCTTCCAAATTTTACAACATATTAATATCGAACTTCTACCGCACATAGATAAAATAATGTACATGGCCTGTATTCTTTCAAATAACAAATCACCTATTATTAAAGTTCAGGACAAATAATATCTCCATGAAAACAAAATTAGTTTTAAATAATGACATTGTTTTATTTTTATAAATTTTTATGAACTTTCTTTATAGACATTAAAGTGAATAATAAAATTAATAGAAACAATTAACGTTGAATAAATATTGACATAGAAAATAGCACGGAGATAAAAATTCGTTGGACGACTCTGGAAAAGTTAGTAGTCAGTGTCAAATCGCAATCCAGCAACCATAAACAATATTGTAACGTTTCGGCCCAAGTTGAGGGCCCTCCTCAGACAGAAGTTTTTATTCACTGTTAAATAAACACAATTTACGATAGTATAAACAACTCCAACGTGTTGACATTTTTTCATAGTCTCAATATCGGTGTTTGTTTGTAGTGACTCTATCGTTCGTGTGCTTCATACATTAATACTAGCGAATTTATCGGACCAGACGAACTCAAATTTTTCAATGCAATAATCAATTTTAATACTAACGTCTTTATGAACTGTAAGATTCCCACTCAATGAGAGCAGCGTAAACTACAGAAGACAGAAAAAAACCGAAAAGAACATTCTAAATTTTTTATCAAGTAAAAATTCCTTCGGCCCGGGTTCGAACCGGGACCTTCGCATCTGTACTGCGACGCCTTATCCAATTCGACCACCGAAGGACCGAAAGAATCTTTACTTGAAATTCGTGTGATTCTACGTGTTGACATTTTTTCATAGTCTCAATATCGGTGTTTGTTTGTAGTGACTCTATCGTTCGTGTGCTTCATACATTAATACTAGCGAATTTATCGGACCAGACGAACTCAAATTTTTCAATGCAATAATCAATTTTAATACTAACGTCTTTATGAACTGTAAGATTCCCACTCAATGAGAGCAGCGTAAACTACAGAAGACAAAAAAAAACCGAAAAGAACATTCTAAATTTTCTATCAAGTAAAAATTCCTTCGGCCCGGGTTCGAACCGGGACCTTCGCATCTGTACTGCGACGCCTTATCCAATTCGACCACCGAAGGACCGAAAGAATCTTTACTTGAAATTCGTGTGATTCTACATGTTGACATTTTTTCATAGTCTCAATATAGGTGTTTGTTTGTAGTGACTCTATCGTTCGTGTGCTTCATACATTAATACTAGCGAATTTATCGGACTAGACGAACTCAAATTTTTCAATGCAATAATCAATTTTAATACAAACGTCTTTATGAACTGTAAGATTCCCACTCAATAAGAGCAGCGTAAACTACAGAAGACAGAAAAAAACCGAAAAGAACATTCTAAATTTTTTACCAAGTAAATCATATTATTCAATGTTTTATTCACACCACAATGTTTTCAGTAGGTATTTGTTTGAAAATTACTTGTTCATTGCTGTTAGATCCTGGTGTAAAATGGACGTCAGCAACGTCATAATCACATTGATTAAGGACACCAGTAGCGTTTAAGGCTAATGGAACAGTATTATCATTCAATTTGTACCGTTCTCGGGGAATTTTATGAATTGTTCCATCTTGCAAGAGAGTTTCATCGAACTTGATGATGTCGTGTTTATTGAAATGAAGTTCACAAATTTTACTTTTAGCATTAACAGTTTTGTCATCAAGTTTCAAATTCTCTTTCCATTTATTAAGTGACAGTGGACACTATTTAACAATGAAATAAAATAAATTACATGTAATTCAAGCGATTACTGTTATCCGCAGATTAAAGTTGTTGATGATTATCAAAATCGAAAATTATAAATAATTATAATATTCTTACCTTGGGTAAATTGAAATAAGATTTTTGTCTAACGCCCGAATTCGGCTTCTTCTTACTTCTGCAAAAGTACCACTCCGGCAACCAGAAACACAACACCTGGGCATCTTAACCGAATTTAATAACAGATTTAATGAAATTTAGCATCACGTATCTGTATCTCTAACTTTCGTTAGAATTGAGCAGCGGTAATTCATCATAATTACATGTGGCACTTTGAATTAATAAATTCAATTTTATTCGCGGGTACATACTGCGTAGCGCACGTGTAGGGGCAACTTGTTCTTCAATTATGCATAATTTCTCGGCGCGAGGTTAAATAATGCGGACATCACAAGCATAGATAAAGATAATACATATAGGTAACAAAATCCATGGATTACCTTGGCAAAGTAAAAAACCGTGACGGATCAGACCGTAGGATCTTGTCCGTCTTATCGAAAACGCCATTAGATGCTATACGCTAAGCAAGTAACGCCAGTGGCGCCGCCAAGCGTTGTTGTTCCGCAACTTTAAGGTGACTGTCAACAGTCACTAACGTGCTTGCAAACGCAAAAATGGAGCCAAATGTTGCAATTAAAGCCGGCAAAGGTAAATCTAAGCGCAATTGTAGTGTTGTTGGCTGCAGTAATACCGAACGTTCTCACCCAAATCTGAGGTTTTATGTATTTCCCACCCGTCCATGGGAAGTAGAACGAAGAAAAAAGTGGATTACAGCTGTTCGCCGAAACACGTAAGTATGATCATTTCATGCATCAGCCCGTTAAAATTACACGTATGTAATACAATTAATATTTCAAATCACATGTCTCCATTTTTATAGAAATATTAACAAAAATAAGCTTTGGATGCCAACCAAAAATAGCAGAATCTGCAGTGCCCACTTTGTTGGAGGAGAAAAGTCAAACGATCCTCGATTGGAGTCATTTAATCCAACTATTTTTCCAACTGTATATAAAAGAAAATTACCAGACTCAACGAGAGGTGAACGACTGAAGAAACGAAAATCACACATAGTTTTTGAGGACTGTGAGCACACAGGTAACAAATATTGTGATTTTACTGTAATAATTGTAACTATCTACTGATCTACGTAACCATACGTTATTACGTAACGATTTATAGAGAATTCAACTCTGGAAGCTGATACTGCTATGGAACTTCAGTCGTTTGTATCACCGAAGAAGGCAACAGGCGTTCAGACAGAAATAGATACCACCGCCTCAGAACATAATTCTACAGTTTAATACTGTTGGCAAAATGAAACTAGCAATGAAGCTTCAACACAAACTTTTATCGCATTGAATAACAAGCGCAATGGAAAGGTTATAATGGAAAAATTAGACAAAATAACAAAAAATGCACCTGTAGGTCCTGATACTGAATTGCGCGAGGGTTTTTTGGGCTTTGCAAGCATTAAAGATGATACCACAATGAAGCAACTTGGTGGGATATCTTTGTCAGTTTTTAACATTCTTTTGAAATTTCTCAAACCGGGACAAGATGGTCAACCAAAATTGTTTAAGAAAGTAGCCCGTGCTGATAGATTGCTTCTTTTTTTTAATGAAAATGAAGTCAGGTCTAACTTTTACTGCGATTGGGTGTTTATTTTCAGTTTCAAAGACTACCGCTTCAACCGTGTTTTTTAGTGTCTTAGAAACATTATTAAAGAATGCGAAGACATGGATTTTTTGGCCATCAAGAGAAGCAGTAAAAGAGAATATGCCAGATGCTTTCAAAAATTACCCCCACTGTCGAGCAATTATAGACTGTACGGAGCTTCGATGTGATACCCCTCCGACAGTGACACAACGTGTCCTAATGTATCCGAGTTATAAAGGTGGCTTCACTGTTAAATACCTGGCAGCAATAAGTCCTTGTGGGGCAGTAACTTTTTTGTCAAAAGGGTACGGTGGGCGAGCAACTGACGCGTTTATAACGAATGATTCCGGCTTTCTCAGTTTATTAGACCCAGGAGATGAAGTCATGGCTGATAAGGGCTTCCCCCAAATTAAAACAGAACTTTTGAAACGTAAATGTACATTAATAATGCCTCCATTTGCGTTCAATCCACAGTTTACACGTGATGAAGTTTTCGAAGGGTATGCAATAGCGTCTGTGAGAATTCATGTTGAACGAGCAATCCAGAGAATAAAACTCTTCCAAATTTTACAACATATTAATATCGAACTTCTACCGCACATAGATAAAATAATGTACATGGCCTGTATTCTTTCAAATAACAAATCACCTATTATTAAAGTTCAGGACAAATAATATCTCCATGAAAACAAAATTAGTTTTAAATAATGACATTGTTTTATTTTTATAAATTTTTATGAACTTTCTTTATAGACATTAAAGTGAATAATAAAATTAATAGAAACAATTAACGTTGAATAAATATTGACATAGAAAATAGCACGGAGATAAAAATTCGTTGGACGACTCTGGAAAAGTTAGTAGTCAGTGTCAAATCGCAATCCAGCAACCATAAACAATATTGTAACGTTTCGGCCCAAGTTGAGGGCCCTCCTCAGACAGAAGTTTTTATTCACTGTTAAATAAACACAATTTACGATAGTATAAACAACTCCAACGTGTTGACATTTTTTCATAGTCTCAATATCGGTGTTTGTTTGTAGTGACTCTATCGTTCGTGTGCTTCATACATTAATACTAGCGAATTTATCGGACCAGACGAACTCAAATTTTTCAATGCAATAATCAATTTTAATACTAACGTCTTTATGAACTGTAAGATTCCCACTCAATGAGAGCAGCGTAAACTACAGAAGACAGAAAAAAACCGAAAAGAACATTCTAAATTTTTTATCAAGTAAAAATTCCTTCGGCCCGGGTTCGAACCGGGACCTTCGCATCTGTACTGCGACGCCTTATCCAATTCGACCACCGAAGGACCGAAAGAATCTTTACTTGAAATTCGTGTGATTCTACGTGTTGACATTTTTTCATAGTCTCAATATCGGTGTTTGTTTGTAGTGACTCTATCGTTCGTGTGCTTCATACATTAATACTAGCGAATTTATCGGACCAGACGAACTCAAATTTTTCAATGCAATAATCAATTTTAATACTAACGTCTTTATGAACTGTAAGATTCCCACTCAATGAGAGCAGCGTAAACTACAGAAGACAAAAAAAAACCGAAAAGAACATTCTAAATTTTCTATCAAGTAAAAATTCCTTCGGCCCGGGTTCGAACCGGGACCTTCGCATCTGTACTGCGACGCCTTATCCAATTCGACCACCGAAGGACCGAAAGAATCTTTACTTGAAATTCGTGTGATTCTACATGTTGACATTTTTTCATAGTCTCAATATAGGTGTTTGTTTGTAGTGACTCTATCGTTCGTGTGCTTCATACATTAATACTAGCGAATTTATCGGACTAGACGAACTCAAATTTTTCAATGCAATAATCAATTTTAATACAAACGTCTTTATGAACTGTAAGATTCCCACTCAATAAGAGCAGCGTAAACTACAGAAGACAGAAAAAAACCGAAAAGAACATTCTAAATTTTTTACCAAGTAAATCATATTATTCAATGTTTTATTCACACCACAATGTTTTCAGTAGGTATTTGTTTGAAAATTACTTGTTCATTGCTGTTAGATCCTGGTGTAAAATGGACGTCAGCAACGTCATAATCACATTGATTAAGGACACCAGTAGCGTTTAAGGCTAATGGAACAGTATTATCATTCAATTTGTACCGTTCTCGGGGAATTTTATGAATTGTTCCATCTTGCAAGAGAGTTTCATCGAACTTGATGATGTCGTGTTTATTGAAATGAAGTTCACAAATTTTACTTTTAGCATTAACAGTTTTGTCATCAAGTTTCAAATTCTCTTTCCATTTATTAAGTGACAGTGGACACTATTTAACAATGAAATAAAATAAATTACATGTAATTCAAGCGATTACTGTTATCCGCAGATTAAAGTTGTTGATGATTATCAAAATCGAAAATTATAAATAATTATAATATTCTTACCTTGGGTAAATTGAAATAAGATTTTTGTCTAACGCCCGAATTCGGCTTCTTCTTACTTCTGCAAAAGTACCACTCCGGCAACCAGAAACACAACACCTGGGCATCTTAACCGAATTTAATAACAGATTTAATGAAATTTAGCATCACGTATCTGTATCTCTAACTTTCGTTAGAATTGAGCAGCGGTAATTCATCATAATTACATGTGGCACTTTGAATTAATAAATTCAATTTTATTCGCGGGTACATACTGCGTAGCGCACGTGTAGGGGCAACTTGTTCTTCAATTATGCATAATTTCTCGGCGCGAGGTTAAATAATGCGGACATCACAAGCATAGATAAAGATAATACATATAGGTAACAAAATCCATGGATTACCTTGGCAAAGTAAAAAACCGTGACGGATCAGACCGTAGGATCTTGTCCGTCTTATCGAAAACGCCATTAGATGCTATACGCTAAGCAAGTAACGCCAGTGGCGCCGCCAAGCGTTGTTGTTCCGCAACTTTAAGGTGACTGTCAACAGTCACTAACGTGCTTGCAAACGCAAAAATGGAGCCAAATGTTGCAATTAAAGCCGGCAAAGGTAAATCTAAGCGCAATTGTAGTGTTGTTGGCTGCAGTAATACCGAACGTTCTCACCCAAATCTGAGGTTTTATGTATTTCCCACCCGTCCATGGGAAGTAGAACGAAGAAAAAAGTGGATTACAGCTGTTCGCCGAAACACGTAAGTATGATCATTTCATGCATCAGCCCGTTAAAATTACACGTATGTAATACAATTAATATTTCAAATCACATGTCTCCATTTTTATAGAAATATTAACAAAAATAAGCTTTGGATGCCAACCAAAAATAGCAGAATCTGCAGTGCCCACTTTGTTGGAGGAGAAAAGTCAAACGATCCTCGATTGGAGTCATTTAATCCAACTATTTTTCCAACTGTATATAAAAGAAAATTACCAGACTCAACGAGAGGTGAACGACTGAAGAAACGAAAATCACACATAGTTTTTGAGGACTGTGAGCACACAGGTAACAAATATTGTGATTTTACTGTAATAATTGTAACTATCTACTGATCTACGTAACCATACGTTATTACGTAACGATTTATAGAGAATTCAACTCTGGAAGCTGATACTGCTATGGAACTTCAGTCGTTTGTATCACCGAAGAAGGCAACAGGCGTTCAGACAGAAATAGATACCACCGCCTCAGAACATAATTCTACAGTTTAATACTGTTGGCAAAATGAAACTAGCAATGAAGCTTCAACACAAACTTTTATCGCATTGAATAACAAGCGCAATGGAAAGGTTATAATGGAAAAATTAGACAAAATAACAAAAAATGCACCTGTAGGTCCTGATACTGAATTGCGCGAGGGTTTTTTGGGCTTTGCAAGCATTAAAGATGATACCACAATGAAGCAACTTGGTGGGATATCTTTGTCAGTTTTTAACATTCTTTTGAAATTTCTCAAACCGGGACAAGATGGTCAACCAAAATTGTTTAAGAAAGTAGCCCGTGCTGATAGATTGCTTCTTTTTTTTAATGAAAATGAAGTCAGGTCTAACTTTTACTGCGATTGGGTGTTTATTTTCAGTTTCAAAGACTACCGCTTCAACCGTGTTTTTTAGTGTCTTAGAAACATTATTAAAGAATGCGAAGACATGGATTTTTTGGCCATCAAGAGAAGCAGTAAAAGAGAATATGCCAGATGCTTTCAAAAATTACCCCCACTGTCGAGCAATTATAGACTGTACGGAGCTTCGATGTGATACCCCTCCGACAGTGACACAACGTGTCCTAATGTATCCGAGTTATAAAGGTGGCTTCACTGTTAAATACCTGGCAGCAATAAGTCCTTGTGGGGCAGTAACTTTTTTGTCAAAAGGGTACGGTGGGCGAGCAACTGACGCGTTTATAACGAATGATTCCGGCTTTCTCAG
The DNA here is from genome assembly GCA_949628255.1 of Macrophya alboannulata. Lineage (NCBI taxonomy): Eukaryota > Metazoa > Arthropoda > Insecta > Hymenoptera > Tenthredinidae > Macrophya > Macrophya alboannulata. The sequence continues at coordinate 28,814,523 of OX451208.1, forward strand.
TTTATTAGACCCAGGAGATGAAGTCATGGCTGATAAGGGCTTCCCCCAAATTAAAACAGAACTTTTGAAACGTAAATGTACATTAATAATGCCTCCATTTGCGTTCAATCCACAGTTTACACGTGATGAAGTTTTCGAAGGGTATGCAATAGCGTCTGTGAGAATTCATGTTGAACGAGCAATCCAGAGAATAAAACTCTTCCAAATTTTACAACATATTAATATCGAACTTCTACCGCACATAGATAAAATAATGTACATGGCCTGTATTCTTTCAAATAACAAATCACCTATTATTAAAGTTCAGGACAAATAATATCTCCATGAAAACAAAATTAGTTTTAAATAATGACATTGTTTTATTTTTATAAATTTTTATGAACTTTCTTTATAGACATTAAAGTGAATAATAAAATTAATAGAAACAATTAACGTTGAATAAATATTGACATAGAAAATAGCACGGAGATAAAAATTCGTTGGACGACTCTGGAAAAGTTAGTAGTCAGTGTCAAATCGCAATCCAGCAACCATAAACAATATTGTAACGTTTCGGCCCAAGTTGAGGGCCCTCCTCAGACAGAAGTTTTTATTCACTGTTAAATAAACACAATTTACGATAGTATAAACAACTCCAACAGTTCACTTGAAAAAATTTTGCCTTTTGTTTTGCCTGGTTCTTGTCTTACATATACTATCTTATAATAGGTTTGTCTACAGTCAGTTTCGCACCGAGTGTCGAGGATTAGTTTACTCATCCGTCGCTTTGATTCTGTCTCTTTAAATTCTTAATCTTAAAGATGTTTAGTTGGGAGTTGCGTATCCCAGTGCAATTGTCACTATGCACGCCTTTGTTGTACACGTATTTTTAAGGTGTGTTCCTTCGCTTTATATGTATCAAGAAATTTTTTTCAAGTGAACTGTTGGAGTTGTTTATACTATCGTAAATTGTGTTTATTTAACAGTGAATAAAAACTTCTGTCTGAGGAGGGCCCTCAACTTGGGCCGAAACGTTACACTACTAGTGACTTCTTTCTTTCTGACCTTCATATCCATGAAACCTATCTCACATAATTCACGAGGTCAAGATTTCTACTTATTATCATAAACAATATTATAATCTTTTTACCAAAAGTGGAAGAAAATGCTTGAAATAAAAATACTCTATTTTGGGTATAACTATGCTCAAAAACTCTTCGTCTCTCTCAATTTTAATATAAGCATAGTTTATTTGAGAGTAAACGAAAAAATGACAAGTTTTTGCCCCAATTATGTACATGGATATCTGTATTTGGGTATAATACTGATGACTTGCTTTAAGTTCTATATCACCTTTATCATTGAATTCTAAATAAGGGACGAAACTAATCTTTGCCTGTGAATCAACGACTTTTGTATTTTCACACTTATAAGGGCATTTAATTTCAAGTAATTGAAAGCTATCATTGTTCTCAATTATGCCATCCGGACTACAAGCTAAATAAGGCTGCTTCACACAAATGACTAGTCCAGTTTCATAAACTTTGAGATTAGTTAATTCTTCGAAGTATGACCTAGCAACAGGTTCCATACTTAAGCCATAACGCATGGCGTCTACTAATTTTCCATTATACTTTTGGTTTTTGAATTTTTGGGCCAAGTTGCCAAATTTGTCTTCGGTATCTTTAGTTTTTATTTCATGGGCTTTTTTACTGCACGTTATTCTAGGATAGCGTTCACTGTACCAAACATTGCTCTCAGATTGATTGACTGATTGTAAACAAATCCTAGTCCATTTCAGTTCATCGACCTCTATATCAGCATAATATTGGGAGTACTCTGAAGGACATTTCATAATATGAAACTTTGAAGCAGTTTCACTAATATTCGACACTTCATAAGCATGGTACTCTCCAAAATCTCCCTCTACTTGCATAACAAATAGTCGTTCGAGTACATTTTTCAGTATATTTTCTTTTTCAAGTGCCAGTATTTTTCTTTCATTTTTTTTCTGAGCACACCTATACTCGCTTTTGAGTAAATTTATGAATCCGGAATTTTCTTGTAAATGCTGGTCTGTGACCTTTTCAACATCCTCACAGCGAAAAACTCTAGAAATTTCGGCATTGTTGCATTCGAATAAGGATTCTATTCGACAGCCTTTTTTATATTTTTCAAGCTGTAATTCGGATGGTCGATTCCAAATCATTGGGGCGTCTGTTTTAGATAAAGTATTTTCTTCATTGACGAAAAGTCTAACTGCAGCTGCATGTTTACAGAAGCCTTTACCGCCTTTACAATTGCATAATGTATCACGAATTGACCGATCCGAATTCAACTATAAAAAAGGAAATAGGAAGAATGGAAATGAAGGCACTTGTTTGAAATCATCATTGATTCAAAAACGAAATATTGGAAATAAAACGTGTCTAATACATACGATAATAATTCAATAAAATATTGTCAGTATACTGGTCAGGTTGATCTAATCTAAATACGTCTACTAGTAAATCGATTGATGTTCGTAAACGATCAAATCGATATGTTAGCAAATGTAAACTTCATCAACTTTACCAATATACGTATCATACCTCGACAATTATTTTATAGACATTTTCATTTTTCCTCTCACTGACAACTCCTGGAGTTTCTCGTAGTACGAAGCCAACCAAACGTCGTTCATTTTTATCAAATATTTGCTCAGATACATTGCTGACATGGAAGCTTTCCAATAATTTCCGGCCTTTCGTCAAGCTTTTTTTTCTAAAACAATCAAGCTTGACGGACTGAAATCCGCTTGTTATACTTATCATTGCACCGCTTGCGCGTTCCAACACGCTCTGATGTGTATTTAGAATAGTTTTCGCGGCTAACATGCCACCCGAAAGTTTACAAAAAGATCCAGTAGACGGCGTTCGAGTCGCCTGTAAAAGTTACTTGCCTAGCGTATAAAGAGGGACGCTATGTGGGTCGGTTACACATAAACAAATTCAAACACGTGCCTTAACAACGGGCGGCTTCTAAAGCATCAGAAATACATACGCGAGCGCCACTGGCAGCTGAAACTAGAACCACTATAGTAAGAAATTTGATCGACCGCGATTTCCATAATATAGTAGGGAGATCGTCCTCCTTCCTTCTACCCTTCATAGTGATGACATACAAAAAAATATGGCGGTTCCGTAAAGTTGTAAAAGAATTATTATACAATTGGTGTTAAAAATTTCTCAATAACCATACGTCTGTGATGTCCGTATGGGGTCACAACGAGAATGTTGTTGCCGTATAGATAGATATTAAGGGGTTCGCTCCCGCTTTACGTGCGGGCGCGCAACTAAGGGAAGTGGTATGGCAGGTGATTTAATGATTTGTAGTGAGTAAATGATACTTTATGTTTATTGATGATAATTGAACTCGTACTAGTGAATGGTTAGTGAAGAGTAATGAACGGGTGATTGGAAAGGAAGGGTTTTAAGTTAGCGAATAGAGTGTCTTTTGTAGAGAAGTTTGGTGATGATGATTAGGAATAAGGAAGGTTGGTTTAAAGAGAAGAGTGAAGTGTTGTGTTGAGTAATTAGGAGTGTAATGTATTAGATGATAGTTGGGATAGAGGATGTGTGTAGGAAGATGGTAGCCAGAGAAGTGTCGTGGTGAGGAATTAGAGGAATAAGGTAAACTAGGGATTTAGGTAAGGTGGGAGGCCACGTGTAGCTGAGGATGCATCAGGCCACCGGATGCATACTCAGCGGATTATCTAGTTGCTTGGAGGCTGGAGGAAATTATAGATAGGGTGACCGGATATAGGTGAAAGATGAGGAAGGTGAAGTCTGGGACGTAGGACGTCTTTTGGGGTTGAAAGTTTCAGAGAATATTCTTCTATAGGGCACTTGAGGCATATAAGGCCCACCTTATTCCAAATTGCTTTATATCAATTTTACTTAAAAATAATTATCTCATGAAGGTGGCAAGTGTTGCTTCTTATAATTTTCAACATACATCTAAATGAATAATATGTCTTTATGCCTCGTAATTTTGACTATAATATAAACAAAATAATGGCACTAGGTAGAGAATCTGCGATAGGCGCTTCCGAGTCCCCTCTTTTTGGAACTGGCTTTAACGCTGTACTTACAATTTGATTTGCATGGTGCTTACTTGTAAAACCGTCTGCGAACTGTATCTTGTACATGATTGGAGATATTTGTTCGACTATGATCGCTTGCGCGTTATCAGGAGTATCTTCACGATAGTCTTTCGCATAGACAATGTCTCCTTCTTGGAGTTCTATAGGCCTATTGCCCTTTTTTGTGCGATGTTGATTGAATTGATTTGCTTCTACTGTTTGACGTGTATCGCAGACAATCGCATCGAATCTGGTTCTAAGTTGTCGCTTGTACATCAATTGCGCTGGTGATACATTAGTAGAACAGTGCGGGGTGTTGCAATAATCTGCTAGAAATCTCTTTAAAGAAAAGTCTAGTGAATAACCATCTTTCATTATTTTTTTCACCTTATCTTTAAAAGTTTTTACGAAATTTTCCGCAGCGCCGTTAGTAGCTGGGTAAAATGATGCGAAAAAGGTGTGTCTGATACGGAACTGTTTTAGATAAGCTGCGAATTCAGCACTTGTAAGTTACGTTCCATTATCGCTGACTATGTGGTTTGGATAACCTCTGTCATCGAAAATCGTATCTAGCTCCTTAATCAGATTTCTCGCAGTAGTGTCATTTTTCATGTTAATGACAATTGGCCATTTGGAATGTGCATCGACTATAATTAAGAACATACAATCATACAATTTAGCAAATTCTATGTGTATTCGGGACCATGGATGACCAGGCCATAACCAAGGGGTTAATGGTGCTTTGGTAGGATATGGTCTTGATTCAAGACAGTTAGAACAAGAATTAGCTAAATTTTCTATATCAACGTCAATTTTGGGCCACCAAAAATAATTAAGTGCGATATGTTTCATTTTAACTATTCCTAAGTGAGGGGAATGAATCGATTTCAGAACTTGATTTTGCAAGATTTCTGAAATTACGATTCTGTGTCCACGAGATAAGCAGCCGTTTTCATAGTTCAATTCAAGACGTTTGTTGTGATAGCTTTTTTCAATTTCGGTTAGCTTAGAAACCTCAGGCCATTCTGTTTGAATATATGTGACTATTTTTCTCATAAGCTTATCGTTACTGAGCGCTTGTCTGACAGCTTGAAAATCTACCATAGGACACTCTTCTTCAATGAAGTTAATATGTGTATATTCCGTTCCAAAAATCATTGTGCTATCATCAATCGGTAGTCTTGACAATGCGTCGCAATTGCCCTTTGCTTGTGACTTTACTACTTCAATTTTATAACGATACCCGGACAAAAAATACGCCCATCTTTGTAGCCGACTATGCAGCAGAGTTGAAATGTTTTTTGACCCGAAAATAAATTTCAAAGGTTCGTGATCTGTTTTTAAAATGATCTCATTGCCGTATATATATTGGTAAAATTTTTCAAAACCAAAAATTATGGCTCCTGCCTCTTTATCAATAATGGCGCGATGCCTTTCACTTTTTGGAATGATTTTTGGGGCGAACGCGATTGGTCGTTCTTCGCCGTTTGCATACCTATGCGATGATATCGCCGATAATCCATAGTCACTCGCGTCGCATGCTAGTACTAGTGTTACATTTGGATCGAATAAAGCTAATACGTTATCCGAAGTAAGTTGACTTTTGATCCAATCAAAGCCTCTTTGGCATTCTTTATTCCATTCGAACTTTTGACTTTTGCATAGATCGTAAAGCGGTTTTACGTATTCAGCTCTATTTTTCAAAAATCTTTCATAAAAATTAACTAAGCCTAGGAAGGCTTCTAGTTCTTTAGCAGTGTTTGGAATTGGTACGTTCTTTATTGCTTTAATTTTAGACTCACTTGGCTGTAGCCCGCGATTATTCATAACAAAACCTAATATTTCTATTTCCTCTTTGAAAAAATCACACTTATCGAGATTAACTCTTAAGCCTGCTTTGTCTAATTTATCAAATATTTCAGTTAATATTTCAAGATGCTCTTGTTCCGTAGCACCTGTATAATCTGTATTTTTGACACCTTTAAGTATGTCTTCTATAATGTCCTGACATTCCGCTGGACTTGAGGCTATACCTTCACTTAATTTAGTGTATCGATATAACCCTTAATGTGTGATAATAGTTAAGGCTTCCCTGGACTCGTTATCTACTTTAAATTGCATAAAAGCATGACGTAAATCTATTTACATTTATATACATTTGAGACCATTTGTTTCCGATTCTAAGCGTATTGAATATTTTTTCTTTCAACGGAATAGGATGTCTCTTAATTACAAGTTGTGGGTTAACTGTTAATTTGAAGTTCCCACTTATGCGAACGTCGCCGTTTTTTTTTAAACAGGAATAATCGGGGTCGCCCATTTACTACAGGAGACTTTTTATAGATTACCTAAATCTACAAGTCTTCGAAGTTCTTTTGCAATTTTTGGTTGTAAAGCAAAGGGTGCGTGGTGCGGTTTTAATTGAATTGGCTTCGTGCCTTCTTTAAACACTAAGTGAATTTGACGTCCTCTATAGCATCCTTGAGTATTAGAAAATAAATCTGGAAAATTGTCCTGCATCTTTTGCTTTACTCCTTCGCTAGTTAGTATATTATGAATATCTGATTGAGGGTTTCTTATTAAAGATGCGATAGGCCATAAGTTGAATGCCTTCAGCCACTGTCTACCTAAGAGCATTGGGCCTTTGCCTTTAATTACATATAGGTATATCCAAGTTTTTCTCGATATCGTTAAATTTTACTTTTAGGTTTTTTAATTTTCCGAGTGGTTGTGATACATTGCCACCATAGCTTGTTCATACAAGATCTACTCTGTCTAAAGTCCAGTTTGAAAAATATTTTAGCCTATCTTGCTCTGAGACGGCAGTGACATATGTGCCTATATCAAGTTCCATTTTTACAGTACGATTATTCACTTCAATTTCGGCGAACATAGGGTCGGCCTTAATTTTGTAGCATTGTAGCTTATCGATTTCATTTTTTCTTTCAATGAGGTAAAACTCTGTATCAAACTTTGAATTTTCTATGGATTGAATTCTTGAATTGTGGTTACAATTACAATTGCTTGTCGTTTCGGTTTCCGAATCCTAACTAAATGCAGATGTTTTTCTTTTTGCTTAAAAGTATTTTTATTTTTTCTGTTTGATGCAGGATTTCCTCCCTTTTTTATAAACCAGGCTACTTCGTAGTGACCTCGTTTTTTACAAAAGTTGCAGAATGCGTTTTCTTTGAGTCGACAATCTTTATGGATGTGATTATTTATACCACAACAGTAGCAATACATATTGGACTTTGAAGAATTTGAACGCTTATTATTAGAGTCCTTACTACCCCCGTATTCTGTGTTTGACTGCTTGGCACCGTACGCCGTCGTCTTCTTGCCTCCTCGCTGCTGCTGATGATCCATGTGTTGAATTGAGCTGGCCCCGGATTGCTTCTGCATCACGTGGCATTTTTAACCGCTGCTTCTCTTGTTTTTGCAATTTCCATCGCTTTGGTAAACGTAAGGTTCGACTCGCGGAAGAGCGCGATCGGGGTTTCTTGATCCCCAACTCCACAGATGAATCTATCGCAGAGTGCGTCGTCGGGCTTTTCGAAGTTACAGTTCAATGATAAGTCTTTTAACCTTGCTACAAACTCGCTTATCGTTTCGCTTGGTTTTTGCACTGCTTGGCTGAAAACGTAGCGTTCCATTTTTATGTTTTATGTTGGAGCTATATGATCTCCTAAAATTTTAGTTATTTGTGCAAAAGTTTTTGTATTTGGTTTTTCTGGTGCACATAAATCGATTGCAAGTTTCAAAATTTCGTGACCAGCTTTTGTCAGAAATAATGGAGTTCTTCGCTCCTCTTTTGTGTCATAACCTGCGAAAAATAATTCCCACTTCAATATGTATTCATCCCATGTATAAAGATTCTTGTTATATTCCATGTTATCGTGCTTTTCCATGGTAATATCGTCGTCTTGAGTTGCTGCGTCAGTCTCGATAATTATTTCAGGTTTTTTGTTACTTTGTTCCTCTACTTTCGGAACTGTCGCACTTGTTGCTGCTTTTTTTCCTTGTGAGTCGGGTTTAGACTTGTTTTCTCCTGGCTCGTTTTTATTTTTGCTTTCGTCTATCTTACCAGTATCGACGAATCGCTGGTTTTGGGCGTCCCGTAGTCTTCTTAAGGCCCATCCCTAGTCGCCCACCTCCTTTTTGCCGAAAAAGGGGTGGGGGAGACACATTTCGATTATTATCCGGGCCCAGGCGTCGAAGACGCAAAAATAAAATGCAGAGCGGCGATTCTATTTCAATTCCGAACACATACGTCCGAAAATATGTTCGTTTCATGCGAAAATAGAGCTGCAATACCGTTTTTAGATTTTTCAAATGTCAATTTCCTCGGCGACCATTATTATGTAGCTGTCTGCCGAGTTTCGCTGGCCAGGGCGGTAAGTGGCGCCACGAATATAATGCACTGACGCAAGGATGGTACACTAAGAGAGTGATATGCTTGATATTCGTGGCGCCACTTACCCTAAACTCGGCGGACAGCTACATAATAATGGCCGCCGAGGAAATTGACATTTGAAAAATCTGAAAACGGTATTGCAGCTCTATTTTTGCATGAAACGAACATATTTTCGAACATATGTGTTCAAAATTGAAATAGAATCGCCGCTCTGCATTTTGTTTTTGCGTCTTCGACGCCTGGGCCCGGATAATAATCGAAATGTGTCTCCCCCACCCCTTTTTTGGCAAAAAGGAGGTGGGCGACTAGGGATGGGCCTTAAGAGTTTACGTAAGTTTTCTGCTGTACATACGTTAGCAATATCTTTACTTGAAAACTGTGAAAGTAGTTCTTCCGCTTCTTTTTTGGATGAAGACTGAATCGTTATCTTGGACAGATCGACTTCATCCATCGTGTTGCCTTTGAGTGCGAGATACAGTGACACAGTATGCGCGGTTTGGATGCGCCAATAACCGCTCGCCTCGTGGTCGTAATTTTACCGGAAATGCTCGACCTCGTGCTTACTGGCGTTGTGTCGTACCACTTCTCGTTCAGTTTTGCCTACTGTGTTTTATCACTTTTGTGACCACTGTGATTATATTCACTATGCACACTGTTTTTCCTGCAGTCTCTTCTTTGTGCACTCATTTTTATATTCACTATGCACACTTTTTCTCCTGCAGTCTCTTCTTTGTGCACTCACTTTTGTACTAGTCCGACTTTTATCCTCGTCGCCAATGTAATATTAATATATATTTGAATATTTATTTATTTAAGGGAAATGCAAGGTTCAATGATAGTACTCTTTTTATAATGTATCACACTTGGTATTTATTAATATATGAGCAACTTGCTCTAGCTAATGGATACAAGCTCATAGCCGGCAAGCAACTGCTGCTCACGCTGCTGCGCACGCACACCCTACTCACACATTCTCACGCTCACTCATGCTCATACTTCGCATACACTACAATTATGAATAATTTTCTAATTAGATTTAAAGTGTAAGCACTCATCAATTTATTCTTATATTAGGTATATCATATTTGTACAAGAATGATATTTCCAAACTAGATTGACTTTGAAGAAGGAACAGGCTGTATTATGCGATGCACATAGGCCTTATTATCCGCACTTTTCAATATTGCTAATATAATGAGAAGTATTAAGGATATAGTTTATACTGGATTGGTGTTAGCTATGAATTCTCGTTTTTTATGTTCCCTTTGATAACCAATACATTTACGCTATTGTAAGTCCAGTATTTTTGAGATAGGCCTCATTATGCTCTAGGCCTGATCACCCTCCGGTACCTTAGTGTAAGAAGAACGTGCATAAATTTTATTATGGAGCCAGATTTAGCTCAGAAGATATGAATCTTTTACTAAATTCATTTCAAAACAAAACCAACAATAAAAACTTTGTATCACAAGGACTTCGTATCGACTGATAAAATCTTTAAAAACCGTTAAATGAACATAACTTTATAATCTGTACTTTCATTCCTTCAATTTCGCAGAGTGCTGAAAAAGTTGTATTTTTGGTTCGAAATGAATTCGGTAAGAAATTCATATCTCCTAGACGAAATCTAGCACCATGATAAAATTTATACCAATTCTTTTTACACTATAAAGGAATATTTTTTGAAATTTTGAGTGATAAAAAACGTATGGTTGTTGAGAAATTTTCAAAACTAATTTTATAATAGTTTTCTTTCAACTTCCCGGAACCCCCATATTTTTTTGTATGTCATCGCCTAGTCATCACTTCAAACTGAAACTTTTTTATATCTGACATTTTTCGTGAGATGTATAGTTTTCGAGTTATGCTCAATTAAAACACGGATATTGTCGATTTCCGCATACATCGTATCAGCTGCTAACGTCTGAACGTTTTTTAATAAAAATCTACAAAAATTCATACGTACTCTTATTAAATGCCACAAACATTTCTCAAACCTTGAACCAATTCTTAGAGGGTCAAAATTTATACAATTCATCATGAACAAGACTAAGTACGAATCGAGGTGGTACAAAAAGTAATGAAATCCCCCCCCCCCCCAAAGCACCTCTGGTGCAAAAACCTTTCGCCAAGTACATTAATGTGATACTTCCCACAAAAATAGTTTGCAGCCATTTAATCTACAAAAGTATTGAAATCAATGGACGTTGCCAAGTACAAATAAATTTGCTCCCAATTAATTTCTGAATGTGATCCAGTCTTAGTTTTCGGTAGGAATTTACGTTTCGATATATACATATAATGTGCGTAACACGTAATAATATGCGACATACGAACTCACGAGAAGAGATCAATTAAAATTCAAATTGGGACAAACAAAGTGAAGAAAAAAAAAATTTGGACGTAGTGGTACTTGGCGGGCATTTTTGTAAAAATTAGAAATATAAATGCCCGCCAAGTACCCCTACCTCCAAAAATTTTTTTCTTCTCTTCGTTTTTTCCTAATTTCAATTTTAATCGATCTTTTCTTGTGAGTTCGTATGTCACATATTATTACGTGTTACGCACATTATATGTATACAGAGAAGTTATCTTGAAAGTTATCACTCGGGATTGCCAACTCGGCGCTCCCCAAGTTTTTTGACTGTTTTTCGCAGGCTTGCCATCCTCATTTTAGGGAAAACGATTGTTTTAGAGATAGCTATAGTTGAAGCCGAGGTTTATGGGGATGCAAGCCTGCGAAAAACAGTCGAAAAACTTGGGGAGTACCGAGTTGGCAATGACTGAGTGATAACTTTCAAGATAACTTATATCGAATATATCGAAACGTGAATTCCTACCGAAAACTAGGACTGGATCACATTCAGGAATTAATTGGGAGCAAATTTATTTGTACTTGGTAACGTCCATTGATTTCAATACTTTTGTAGATTAAATGGCTGCAAACTATTTTCGTGGGAAGCATCACAATCATGTACTTGGCGAAAGGTTTTTGCACCAGAGGTGCTTTTGGGGGTAATATATTTACTGAAGCGATTAACTCGTACCCGTGTCGCCATCTGATATTAGCACATGAGACAAGTCTAGATTAGTTTTGAGTCTAAAGTACAAAATAGGGAGAGAGAGACAACAGGAGGTAACCTGGTCAAACAGTGTTCATAGTCCAGTTTCGCAAGCACGCTTGCCTAGGGCATACAGGTAAACGACAATGTAATAAATCGGAAATAAATAATTATTCACAGATATACTTCAATCAAGTGTCCAACATCAATTCTATCTACCCAGACCTCGCATTATTAAAACATGGTAACAGAGCGTGGTTTGTTAGTTAGTTAGTGGTTGGCTGATTTGGAAAGATTAATTAGTGAGAAAAAACGTGGTCAGCAAAAGGTGAAAAACGTGGTTAAGAACACGGGGAAGAAATGTGCGAAAAGAACAAAAAATAAAGTGTATGCGAAGAAGGAAAATGACTAAGGATAATTATTACAAAGGATATCGCGAATCGAGTGGTGGATGAATGTCGATGCACATGGATAAACATTGAATGTATGTACAAGAGACGTACAAGGAAGTGGCCAGATCACGTGACAATTTCGAGGGTATGAATCACATGTTCAGCAAATGGAAATCTACATCGAAGAATTTGATTCAAGGAGAATTAAATAAAGAACAAGAAGAATTAGTTAAACAGATAAATAGTCAAGATTTCGAATTAAGCAGAGAAAATAGGAATTTTCTCAGAAAATTATTTTTGGTAATATTAAAGAGGAGGCTGATCCTGAAGGCAGGAATAGATAAAAATCTCAAGAAGAAGGAAATAGAAGAAATGGCCAGGCAAGCGAAGATAGATGATATATCAATACCAGTATTTGACGGAACAAATTTCTCCAGCTGGAAATTTAGATTGATGAATATATTGACTGAATCCAAATGAAATCATGCAGGCCAGCGGACGTGATGTTCCAGAATCGATCGGCGTTCAAATATGTTGTTCCTCATACAAAATGAGCCGACACGTATTCTGTTGTTTACCCCAAAAAAATTATCCAAGCCCGATATCGATTTTTTAAGATTTAAAGGCGAAAAACTTTTTTCTCTTCTCGTTGTTTTTTCCTCATTTCAATTTTAACTGATTTTCTCTTATGAGTTCGTATGTCGCATCCCGGGTAACATTCTACATGGCCAGCCCACATAACACATTAATGCCACATGGCATGAGCATGGCAATCGTATCGGCAGACCATATTGAATGCTGAGGTAGGAAATCATGTGGCGGCAATATGGCTTTAATATGGATTTTGGTTATTGCAATAATCAGGCCAGCCGACATAGCTTAGTAATGTTGATCTAAGGTGGCAACTATATGGAAATCTAATGTAGCTTACAAATATGTATGCCAAGTCAAGTCGCTACCTGGCATATACCTGCTTGCCACCTCGCAAAGGCACACAGCTTTAATGTGGGCCAACCTGGCACTGCCATGTCTTGATGTAACCTGGCATTTACCTAGCTGCCACCTCGCGATGCCACATAGCCTAAATGTAGGCCAAGCTGGGACTTCCATGTCTTGATGTAACCTGGTATTTACCTTGCTGCCACCTCGCGATGCAATATAGCTTTAATGTAGGCCAAGCTGGCACTTTCGTGTCCCGATGTAACCTGGCAATAACCTAGCTGCCACCTCGCGATGCCACATAGCTTTATTGTGGGCCAACCTGGCACCGCCATGTCTTAATGTAAACTGGCATTTACCTGGCTGCTACCTCGCAATGCCACATAACTTTTACGTGGGCTAAGCTGATACTGCCGTGTATTCTGGTTACCTGGCATCTACCAGGTCGCCACCGCGCGATGCTACATAGCTCTAATATGGGACATGCTGGCACTGCCATATATATGAAGTTTTATGTCAGCCAAGCCGTCACTGCCATATTATTCCGGTTAACTGGCTTTCATCTGGCCGCCACATCGCGTTGCCAAATGAGAAATTCTTCAATTAATGTATAATTAATAAGCTAGAGCTTGCAAAAAAAAATAAATTGAAAAACGTACACCGTCTGTGCTTACATGATTTATTTTTAACTTCCCGCTTTGAAAATTGAAAATTCTCAAATAAAAAGGGATAAGTTATTGGTTTCGGTCCGATTTTCGAAAACCGAGTTTTCATCAGATATGTCGACGATTTGAGGTCCTAGGAAGCTATTCTGACTATTTTTGGATGGACGTCCGTGTGTGTGTGTGTAAACAAAATTTTCGTCGTACGATATCTTTAGAACGAATAGACCAATTGGAATGGTTCTTGTGGCGATCGAAAGAGTTTATCAAGACTTGGATCTGATTAGATTTTGGAGTCGACCGGTTGAGTAGTTCCAAAGTTATTCAAAAAATAAAAATTAATAAAAAAATTTTTTTTATGTTTTTAGTGGATATCTCCTAAATTGTTCGTGCGATTAGTCTCAGAAACCTAATCAGATTTAAGTCTTGGATAGCCCTTTCGATTGCTGCAAGATTCATCAAAATCGAACGACTAGTTTAAAAAATATTGCACGACAAAAATTTCTTTTTTTGTCGTATGAAACCCTTGGAACGAATTAACCGATTTAAATGATTCTTGCGGCGAACCAAAAGGTATACCGGGACTTAAATCTAATTGAGACTGAACGACATCTTCTGGCATTAAATACAACTCCCTAAAACTTAGAAATGTTGACATTTGAAAAAACTCAATACTTGATTAAAAATCATACGGAAAAAAATTGATATACGGAAAACTAACTATATATTTATAACCTTCCTCAATTATTATAAACACAATAGTATCAATTTATTGTAACGTATTTAACACATAGCGGGAAGTTTTAGGGTTAATCCACAGGTCCACCGGTTTTCTGATTTTTTGTTACTATTCTGATTTGTTAATTTTTTATTTCAGGCTTCCTAAACATTTTTTATAGACTAATTTCTAGGCTGTATTTTCTTCAGACGCCATGTTGAACATTCCATCATGAAAAATTGAAAATGTTTGATTCAAAAGTATTTTCAATCCCAGATTTATTTGTCTACCGTTTGATTTTTTTGAATCGTTATAAAATTCAAAATGATCGTCTGACAACAAATAAAATCTTATTTAATGAGAAAAAAAATAAATAAATCCCGGCACCCCTTAATAGTGACATAGAGCATTAAAACATTGAGGATCTCCTTTTGTTAAGGTCACTTAAGATTTTTCATCTTAGATCATAAATCTTTATTTTTACAGCCAGTCTCAGCTGTATGGCATATGCCAAGCTGATACTGCTATATCTGGAGGTTACTTGGCATTGACCTGGCCACCACCTCTTGTTGCTACATGGCATCGCTGCCGGCCAAGCTGACATTACTATGCATATACGAAGTTGTAACTAACTCTATTTTCTTCTCTCTTATTGTAGGTCTCTATATTAGCTGATACGAATGATGCGAATGAGATCTCTTATTCTCAGGGGGTTAGAAAGACTCCCGCCTACTATAATTTCATGGGACGAATAACAGAGCTAGTTCATTATTTAGACAATCTCTAATGATTATAGTATAAGACGGAGCACAAGATTATTTCAAAATCATTCAATTCAAGATTATGTCAAGATTATTCCAAGAAGACATGTTATTCAGAATGGGTTATACTACTGACAATATCCTCACTATTCCCAATAAATCTCAATTTTATCGTTGATAATATTATCAGTATTCCATGCGTTATAGCTAAACTCTATCTCGACCATCTTGGGAAGTGATTTTCCTATCAAAGCTAATGTATGGTTGGACAGCTTAACGCCACCGAATACCCTAATATTTGTTTATAAATTAAAGGGCAGAACGCCAAAATTTAAGTGAGTTCAACTAATTTGAGAGACTACGATATTCATATTTAGTTCGAAATTGAATTGAATAATATTTCACCCAATGCGACAGGTAATTGAAATGTGTTAACGCTTATAAAAAGAAGTGATCAGAGACAGGCAGAGAGGCCGAAGCACAACCCGCTAGCTTAGCCACTGAATTAGGAAAGCGATCAAATTAAATAAAACATATACATCGGAAATGCACCGGACAGACTAGAAGGCTGAAGCAACCCCACTAGCTTCTCATTCAGATATATATGTCGGCAAGTAATCTCCGATTTGAACATTTCAGTGCTGTCGGATACCTCAACTACTTCCCCCCTAAAGCTACCCACATTCTCCTCCAAATCCCCCCAATAGTGATTTCAAGAACCTCTAGATTTCCCCTCGACTATAATCGCTTGTACAACCGCGAAGCTGAATAGGACGTGTGATACAAACTACTGCAGAAAAATCACATACCATATCATATATGTCAGGAAGGGATTAAATCAATGCAGTCGAGTCCATTTTGAAGTTATTTGTTGCCTGACGTTTTGGCAGTGGTGTTCTGCCCTCATCAGAGACTTGGCCTAATTGATGTTAAATTTGACAACTCAATATGAGATAGTCATTTTCGGTAGAGGGATAGCAACGATACTATCCTTCCGTGATTAAAAGCCGACTAATCAACATCCATTTTTAAATAGCTAATTATAATCTCATGTCAATGGTTTCAAATTGAAAACTTCTGAATAAACTTTTTAAAATACTAATATTGTAATTATAATGCACACCCGGTACTAATTCAGTCGCATGATATGTTTATTGTTACGCATCGAGTAAATGGTGATATTATTAGTCGGCTTCTGCCATAAACTGCAGTCTGTCTTTCATATATCAAAATGGTCAAAGCTAAATGACGAATTCTCCCTAAAAAGAACCCTTAGAAATCTTTTCCACCTACAATTCCCCCTGGCTACTTTAAACCCCCAAATTTAGGAGGAAAATTCCTGATCGGGCAACACCGAGACACTCTTCTCCCGGGATAATATTCGATTTTAATGTTTACTTCAATAGCGAGAAAGATTTCAAGAGAGACTCGTCTCGGTGGTTAGCCGTGAGGTTGTCTTCTCGTGCCGTGGGATAGCGCTAGCGCTTAGTGAGGTACCCAGCCGCGCTCACAGATAGTGTGCGTGGTTGGGGCTTTCATACGAATAATTTTTAAGTGTTATGAGCCCCCAAAAGTACCTTTAGTGCAAAAACATTCGTTAGGCCGAGTAAAAATGATTATTATAATCATATAAGAATATATAATTTCATATCATTCATATACATATAAATTGTATACAACTATACGTAAATAGTCTATATATGGGTTTTTCCATGCGAAGTGACCCGGTCGCTGACCCTCGACATTTTTTATTTTTTCATTGTTTTTTTTTTATATGATATTAGGCGATGAATGAAGAACGTGGACCAATTTTCAGATTTTTATCTCAATCCATCATCATGTTATGAATTTCCGAATAATTAACGAAATATTACATTCGATTAACTTTAATAAAATATAACTCTGCATAAAAAAGAGATATCGACATGAGTAATAGGTCTTTTTTCTCGTCTTGGATTGTACTTCAACATAAGAATAGGTAAACAGATATACATCGTCAACTCAATGATATAGCATAGTCTCTGGTAGTCGCTATGAGTGCGACAAGAATGTACCCACTTCAAACACAACTCTCTCTCTCTCTCCGCTTCTCGCTTAAGGGATACATAGGCTGCGCTCGTTCTAGTATTATGCATATAGAGTTCGGTGCCTTATACCTACAGCATGTAAATAATGTACAACATGGTGATAAAATATTTAATAAATAATAATATAAATCATTTTTATTATTAAAATAAATAATAGTATTAATATATTTATTATTTGAATATAAGTTTTATTTATTAAATATTTTATCACCATATTATATGTATACAGCGGGTGTCCCATCTGAAACAGTACGGTTGAATATTTCGAAAAATAATGGTTGTAGGGAAAAATGTTTGAAATAAAATTTATTGGGTTCCGAGGGGTACAGATATTGGTGCTATTGACTTTTTTGTAAGTGGAGGCGCCGAAGTGATACGAAGGTCAACTTGGTTTTTTTGAATAGGAACCTATATTTTTCATTACGTAATTTTGTTCTACTTGAAAAATCAACTGACTTTTGTATGAAACATTTTTTTGTTAGACATCAATTTTTTATGATATTCAGCTGAACAACTAGAGTTTTTTCAACTTTTGAGAACATTTTACCTGAAAAATATCAAGTTCGAAGGAAAAGTTCAAGAGACAAAAAGTGCGTTATTCCATACGATGATTCATGAGAAATAATTGCAGAATTTTTTTTTTTAATTTTTGATTTTTTTACGTGATTGAAGAAGCTGCAATAAAAAGTTATCGGAAAAAAATCTGCAATTATTCTCCATGAATCTTCGTATGAAATTACGCACCTTTTGTCACTTGAAATTTTCCTCCATACTTAATATTTTAGAGGTGAAATATTCTTAAAAGTTGAAAAAACTCCAGTTGTTCAGCTGAATATCACAAAAAAATTGATGTCTAACAAAAAATGGTTCATACAAAAGTCAGTTGATTTTTCAAGTAAAACAAAATTACGTAATGAAAAATATAGGTTCCTATTTAAAAAAACCAAGTTGACCTTCATATCACTTCGGCGCCTCCACTTACAAAAAAGCCAATAGAACCAATATCTGTCCCCCTTGGAACCCAACAAATTTTATCTCAAACATTTTTCCCTACAACCATTAGTTTTCGAAATATTCAACCGTACTGTTTCAGATGGGACACCCTGTATATAATTGCTATAGGTATAATAAGGTACATACAAGGTATATATTAATTTATACATCTGTGGCTTTCCACGTGAAGCGGGCCACTTTTTTTGGTGACCATCACCGATTTTGACTTCGACCAGGTATCTTGTACTACTTATGGACTTAGGTCTTTGGGCCAGGTCAAAGGCCGTTGCAGGTCTCGGTTTGCTACCTAGCATGGGTAATAGAAATGGTATTTTCGCGCGCAAGCTCTTCTTTCGCGGCTTATATCTCAGTTATTTTAGATGGAAAGTTCAAAGTTATATAGTGATTCTTGTAGCTATTTTCACGCGCTTTCGAGTCATTATACTCACATTTCTTCATGACTACAATGTGGTACTCAAAAACGCAGTCTAATTAATATTTTCGATTTTCACGAAGTTCGCCCATTTTGAATTTTTTTTTTTATTCATAAAAAAGGCTCAAAATACCCCCTATATGTATACCCCAAGTGGCAAAGTGGGATTATTTTTTGTTTGGTCAGAATAATATTTTTTAATATTTTTTTATTCATTTCACTTATTTATTAAATACTGATATTACAATTTAAGGCAAATCTGACACCTGATGTTCCTCATGAACTCACTATGATATTAAAACTCGAGGTTTCATATAATATTTCGTATAATATTAAAGGTAGAGTTTTGTTATCAAATAAATCTTTTTCATTTTGAAGATTTCTAAAGCCCTACTTATACGGTCAAATTAAACAATAATAATCACTATTAGCCACCATTCATGAAATATGGGGTAAACATAAGTAAAATCACAAATGAAAAAATATTAAAAAATATTATTCTGACCAAACAAAAAATAATCCCACTTTGCCACTTGGGGTATACATAGGGGATGTTTTGAGCCTTTTTTAGAAATAAACGAAAAAAATTTCAAAATGGGCGAACTTCGTGAAAATCGGAAATATTAATTAGACAGCGTTCTTGAGTACCGAATTGTAGTCATGAACAAATGAGAGTATAATGTCTCGAAAGCGCGTAAAAATAGCTACAAGAATTACTATATAACTTTGAACTTTCCATCTAAAACAACTGAGATATGAGCCACGAAAGAAGAGCTTGCGCGCGAAAATACCATAATATTACCTATGCTAGGTAGCAATCCGAGACCTGCAACGGCCTTTGACCTGGCCCAAAGACTTATGTCCATAAGTAGTACAAGATACCTGGTCGAAATCAAAATCGGTGATGGTCACCAAAAAAAGTGGCCCGCTTCGCGTGGAAAGCCACATATATATATATATATATATACAGGGTGTCTTTCAATTAGTCATACAAACCTATATAGGGCGATTACTTGCTTGAAAAGAAAACGATTTTCCCTCTGCCAAATTTTTATCAGTACAATAGTTTTACAGCAATAGCAACAAATAGTCAGCCAATCAGCAGCCACTTTTAGCGTGTATAAAAAGGTTCTGAGTTTGAAAATCACCCCGTTCGCCCCCGCGCCGAAGCCAGCCTACAACAACGAGCGAGGCGGCGAGTCGCGTTCGTCTTTTTTTCTCGCCTCGCTCGTTGTTGTAGGTCGGCTGCGGCGCGGGGGCGAACGGGGTGATTTTCAAACTCAGAACCTTTTTATACACGCTAAAAGTGGCTGCTGATTGGCTGACTATTTGTTGCTATTGCTGTAAAACTATTGGACTGATACAAATTTGGCAGCGGAAAATCGTTTTCTTTTTAAGCAAGGAATCGCCCTATATAGGTTTGTATGACTAATTGAAAGACACCCTGTATATATATATATATATATATATATATATATATATATATATATATATGTAAGCTTTTTATTAATTCGAGTATGCAGTTATAATCAATAGGTGTGTTTTAGTCTAAGCTCTGGGGCTGAATGCCCCGATGTCCTCCTCCTTGGACCCTCCGAGGTCCTTCCTATATACAAGTGGGCCGTGCTGGCGTATGCCCTGTTCTTTGTCAATCGACACATGCCAGTATCGGGCCACTCAATGCCTCAGACAGTCCGAGGCGCCTTGGTGTCGAGGCATGAGACATGGAGTGCGTACAGTCGGCCATCCTGATAAGATTCGCGTCCCGGCGAATACGATGCGGTCGTTATGCATCTTTGAGTGCCAACTTCGACCATCCTGCTACAATGTTTACTGTGAAGCCTGTTAACAAACAACAAATTGATAGGTTCTGCTCTTCAAGATGCCTATTACCGATCATGCCGTGCAATTGCAAGCTTCATTCCAGTTTTTATTTTGAATTTCTCTTTTTTTTTTTTTTTTTTTTTTCATTCAGTTTCGTTACATTCTTCTTAACTACAAAAGCGGGCCCACTACTATTTCAGCAATTCCAGAGGAATCGCGTCTTTGACGACACCTAATGTCGCTGCCTGTTTTGCTGATACTCTCAGCCATCGGAGTCCCTTGTTTACTCGACTCATAGAGCGAACTTTTCAATGTACCCGCCTCTACAAGACCCACATTGATATTGTCGCCCTCGATTTTGACTCAGTGACCCTGTCACCCTGCAATTCGTGTTGACATCTGCGGCTGATCGCTCGAGGATACCTACGCCCTTGGACTGACCGCTCGAGGATACCTACGCCCTTGGACTGACCGCTCGAGGATACCTACGCCCTTGGACTGATCGCTCGAGGATACCTACGCCCTTGGACTGACCGCTCGAGGATACCTACGCCCTTGGACTGACCGCTCGAGGATACCTACGCCCTTGGACTGACCGCTCGAGGATACCTACGCCCTTGGACTGACCGCTCGAGGATACCTACGCCCTTGGACTGACCGCTCGAGGATACCTACGCCCTTGGACTGACCGCTCGAGGATACCTACGCCCTTGGACTGACCGCTCGAGGATACCTACGCCCTTGTACTGACGTTTACTGCTTAAACAATTCGTACCGTCAGTGCTCCGCGGTTGACATCCGTATCGGCGTCGCTCTCCGCCGACTCCTCGCTGTCGCTGACCGCTGTGCACCAATGCTTCAGTTTATCCCCTGGTACTATGCCGCTGTATGATTTTTGGGTCCTTTGAGCACCCTTAACGTCCTGGATCAAATACCTGTCCTTATCAAGGACCTTCCGTATTTGATAAGGCCCTGCATATTTTGGTAAGAGCTTCTTGCTCGTTCCGTCGTTGCTTGCAATCACCCGTCTAACTGCGACAATTTCATTAGCCCTAAATTGCTTGGGAGGAGCTCTCTTTTTATCGTATCGTTCCTTTTGTTTTGCCTGCAAGACTCGCGTGACGTCACTCGCCTTTTTGCGAGTTTCTTCGAGCTTATCGTTGTAGCTTGAGTCGCCTATTTCATTCAGTAACCTGACCTCTGCCGTGCCACGTGGCCTGTATCCCAACAAAAGCTCCGTCGGACTTTTGCCTGTTGCCTTGTTAATTGTGTTATTTAGACCCCACCTGACTTTGGTTACTTCTCTGTCCCATTTTCTTTCGTCAACGATACTGGCTGAGAGTGTATTAAGGATCGTCCTATTATAACGCTCTACCTGACCATTTGCCCTAGGGGTTGCAACCGCAGTCAACACGTGTTGTATTCCCAACGATTGGCAATATTCTTTAAATCGTTTACTGGTAAACGCACTACCACGGTCACTTATCAATCTTCTAGGGAACCCAAAAGTTTCCCCGATCTCGCTTATATATCTCTCGACAAATAACGTTTTGGTATTGGGCACTGCTTTAATAAATACAAACTTCGTAAACGCATCTACCAGCACTAACAAATAGGCGTTCTTAGCTGCGCTCTTGACAAACGGCCCTAAGTGGTCTACATGAACCGTATGCATCGGTGTTGGGACCTTCTCTATGGGGTGTAGCAAACCCGCTTTCTTCCCGGCTGGTTCTTTATTATACAAACAACCTAGGCAAGCGTCAACATATTTCTTAATATATTGCCTCATTGATGGAAACCAATAATCTGACCGTACTTTTGACAAAGTTTTGTCTATCCCGAAATGACCAATATCGTCATGACAAGTTCTAACAATGTCCCGTCTGGCTGATCGTGGTACGGCCCACCTCTCACCATCTTCAGTTTTTCGAAAGACTCTATTATTTTTCAAAACGTAATCCCTTTTTATATCTCTTTCTTCTGCATCTTTTGGTTCACGTTGAAGAACTTCATGAACATAGCTAAGTCTTCTATCCTGCAATTGTGCTGTTAAAAGCCAGTCGTCCTGCTCTATGTGTAGTAACCCGACGTTTTCAATATCATCCCTATTGGCGTCGTCTAATATGGCATTCCGACTGAGTGCATCTACATGAGACATTTTCGCGCCTGACCTGTACTCAATGCTACAATCGTATTCTTGCAGCTGAATCCACCACCTTCCTATCCGTGGTAGCAGGTCCCGTTTTGTAAAAGTCTCGCGCAACGCACTACAATCGCTTACGATCTTAAATTTTATCCCTAAAAGATATACGCGAAATCGCTGTAAACTGCACACGACCGCTAGAGTCTCGAGCTCGTACGAGTGATACCTCTGTTCTTCCTTGCTCGTCTGACGGCTGAAGTATGCCACTGGTCTAAATGCATCATCATGTTTCTGCATAAGTATCCCGCCGAAACCTAATTTGCTTGCATCTGTGTGCAGTTCCGTTTCTACGTGTTGTTGATAAAGAGCAAGTATCGGTCGAGAGGTCAATATCCTCTTAATCTCCTCAAACGCCCGTTCCTGTTCAATTTCCCATTTCCACCCTTCGGATTTTTTTGTTAGCTGAGTGAGTGGTCTAGCTATCGACGCGAAATTCTTTACGAATTTTCGAAAATAGCTGGCAAGCCCTATAAATTGCCTAACCTCGTGCACGTTGTTCGGCACTCTATAATCGGACACCGCTTCAATTTTACGTAACCCTGGTCGGACCCCATGCTGTGTGACTTCGTACCCGAGGTAGTCTATTCGCGTCTCCAAAAATGCACACTTAGCCAGTTTTAACGTTAGACCTGCCTTCCTCATTTCTATTAATACCATCTCAAGTGCCCGAAGTCCAGACTTGACATCCTTTGATGGAATTAGAATATCGTCCATGTAGGCCATCACGTTAATTCCTCTAAGAGGTGCTAATACTTTGTTCATCATTCGCTGAAAAACTGATGGAGCATTAGCTAGGCCAAATGGCATGCGCAAAAATTCATACTGTCCGTCAGGAGTTACAAATGATGTTTTCTCAACCGCATTTTCAGAAATTGGTATTTGATAGTACCCTGATGCTAAATCTAAGCTTGTGAAGCGAGTGCTACCTTGAAGGTTGTTCAATTGGTCTTCGATAAGAGGCAGGGGGTACCGATCTTTCCGTGTGATCGAGTTTAACGCACGATAATCGACACACATTCTAACGTCGCCCGTCTTCTTGCGAACAAGTAAGATTGGGCTTGCGAACGGAGAATTTGAATCTTGAATGATACCATTATTCTTGAGATCAGCTACTATTTCCCGCACTTTCTCTCTTTCTGAATAAGACAATCGGTAGGGTCTGTACACTACCGGCTTGTCACTTGTTAGTTCGATATCTATTTTTGCTGCATCTGTTTTTCCTAACTCACTCGTGTCCATTGCAAAGCAATCGCGATACCTATTTAGCAGAACAATCAGTTCAGACCTATCTCTCTCAGCCACGCTACTATCAATGCGAATTTGATCTATCGGTAAATCTCTCGGTATAGATTTCTTAACGGTGAGGATCTGTCGTCCCTCCGTTTCCGACTGAGTCTCCTCCCTAGCTC
Organism: Macrophya alboannulata; assembly: GCA_949628255.1. Classification (NCBI taxonomy): domain Eukaryota; kingdom Metazoa; phylum Arthropoda; class Insecta; order Hymenoptera; family Tenthredinidae; genus Macrophya; species Macrophya alboannulata. The sequence goes on from OX451208.1 coordinate 28,838,522, forward strand.
CCCAAGCTCTAGCTACTACTTGAGATGCGCTAATATGCAAAGGCGCGTCGGCTAAATTTACAACTGGTATTAATCCTAAGGAAGTACTGATAACGCATCGGGGAACACAGTGCTCACTGTTCTCTTTACCCCGCATGCTCAAATCGACAAACAAGTCGCCCTCATAAGAATTATCTTTTACGACTACTCTTACATTTGCAGCGTGGTTCGGAGGGATCACAGTAGCCTCTGCAGCCCATAACGTGACTTTCCGTGGCGGTAACTCTCCCACCTCAGGTAGAACTGCAGTGGAGCTCTCGAACAGCCGCAGATCGCCGTCCCTTTGCAGTACCGTGATGTTGGGTAAATCAGTGAGTGGTTGACCCACGATCAATGGGACGTCCTGTAGATCGCTTGGAACGACGTAAACGTCCACTAAAGCCTCAACAAGGTCCACCTTCAGCGTCACCCTTGCGACTCCGTAGGGTTTAACGGTGCCTCCACCGTAACCACGTAGCGTTGTCTCCGTCGGCTGCAGGCTGAGTTGCAGCCGGTCCGCTTCAGTTTTTCTTAGTGTAATACACTCACTGCCTAGATCGATGTATGCCCTCATCGGTATATTCTGCAGAAGAGCGTCTTGGAAGCGAGCATTACCGGGCTTCGGCACTGAACCGATGCTTAAAACCTTTTTCACATCGGTTGATTTAGTACTAGTGTCTTTACCCTTAGCCGTACAGTGGTAAGCGAAGTGCCCAGGTTTGTCGCAGTTGTAGCAATTGCCGTTTGGTGTCCTTTTTTTCGGAGGGTAGTTCGAGCGACCGTCGGAACCTGACCGTTCCTTCGTATCCTGGCGTTTAGACGTTCTTTTGTTATGACCACCAGCTGAGTGGTGCTTGTGATCTTTACGGTCATTGTCTCCTTTACTGCTAGATTGTTTTTCGGTATTATTGTCGAATTTTCCTAGAAAGTTGCGGAGCTCTTCTGGGCTATTAAAATCTTTAACTCTAGCAGCTGCTCGAATGGCATTGTCGTTAATGCCGTGGACTATGCATTCCGCAGCTTTCTGACCTTCAAAGCCACAAGCATTTACTAGCGCCGCCTTCTCGAAAAAGTATCTAGTCATGCTCTCTTCCTTATATTTGGACCGTGCTAACATGGCGGTAAGACGGTCTGGAAAACTTGTGCGGTCAGTAAATGCTGTAATGATCTTGGCTTTCCAGTCAGGCCACTGCATAGCTACCGTCGGTAGCCCGTCGTACCAAGTCCTGGCAAGCCCCCGCAGTCTGTCCGTCATGAAGCTGGAGGCAGTCATATCGTCCCAGCCGTGCATCTCCTTCAAATCCTCCACCTTTTGCAGCCACGTTTCGACGGATTGATGCTTTTCTTTCGGATCGAAAGTCGGAATCGCGTACTTTCCTTCAACAGAGCGGTGCGCTGTTTTGGATGTTGATCTTTCAGCCAGCGTGCTCATCACTTGCGTCACTTTCTCTAAAGTTTGTTCGACGAGCGATGACCTACCACTTGATTCGCTCCTTTGCGAAATCCGTTCAATTGTTTCGATAAGTTTATTAACAGCACTATCGTTATGCGACACAATCGCGCTGCGCGACCGCGATCGAGAATACCTCGAAACAGATCTATCGCGACGTCGCTCTCTGGTGCTCCCGACATGTGATCGACTACGACGAGAACGATCGTCGGGTTGTCCAGATTTGTCATACCGCGATCGAGATTCGTCACATTTTCGGCTCTTTTTCCCCATTATGTCACAAATGTACGGTAGGTAAAATACCACACACGTACACACACGACACGCACACACGTACACACAATCCAGCACTGTACACTTGCGCGCTCTAAAGAGTATTTGGTATTTTATCTATATTCACCACGTTTTATTTAAACTCTACTTATCTCATACACTGTCAGACGGACAATACGGTAAGGCCCGCGAATTCGTATCCCGCTTCTGAAGCTGTAAGCTTTTTATTAATTCGAGTATGCAGTTATAATCAATAGGTGTGTTTTAGTCTAAGCTCTGGGGCTGAATGCCCCGATGTCCTCCTCCTTGGACCCTCCGAGGTCCTTCCTATATACAAGTGGGCCGTGCTGGCGTATGCCCTGTTCTTTGTCAATCGACACATGCCAGTATCGGGCCACTCAATGCCTCAGACAGTCCGAGGCGCCTTGGTGTCGAGGCATGAGACATGGAGTGCGTACATATATATATATATATATATATATATATATATATATATATATATATATATATATATATATATATATATATATATATATATATATATATATATATATTTTCCAAATGCCAATGTCTGGAAGATCTCATTCTGTCTTACGTCTAGCTGTACATACTGAAAATCAACAAATGATAACTTTTGAAGAATATAAAGAAGCAGAAACAATAAAGTACAATAATGAGACCACATTAACAGCTTGGTTCAAATTGAACGAAAGAGATTTAACAGCTAGAAATTTAAAATATGTTAATATACCAAAATACTATTATTTCAATAGAGAAAAAGAGTGGACAAAAAGAAAATCAAACTCACGAACAATAGGTAGATTAAATAATGTTAGCCCAAAGGATCTAGAACGCTTTCATTTGAAAATAATTTTGAATCACATAAAAGGGGCTAAATCTTTCTCCGAATTGAAAACTTATGATGATGTTAAATATCTGACTTTTCAAGAAGCGGCGAATGCTATGGGCTTAATAGAAAATGATGACCAAGTATTTAAAATTTTTGATGAAGCTTGTACACTTATGATGCCTAAAAAATTACGGCATTTTTTAGCGTGGTTTCTAATATCTGATAAAGTATCTGCTGCTTATTCTATATGGAACAAATATAAATCTTTCTTCTGTGAGGACTTTAATATTGATACAGAAAATAAAGCTCTGAATGAAATAAACAACATACTTTTAGGTGAAAATTTAAGTTGTAAAATTGTTGGACTACCAGAACCAAAAGAAATAAATATTGAAGAATTAGATAAAGAAGTATTCAAACAAAATAACAAGAATTTAGGTCTCAAACTTTTCAATTTGTTAAATGAAGAACAAACGATTGTTTTTAATCATATCACAAAGACGAGAAAAAGTAATATGATTTTTCTAGATGGGGCTGGGGGTACAGGGAAAACATTTTTATACAATGCTCTAATTCATTATTTTTGGGGAGAAGGTAAAAATGTTTTATCTATGGCGTGGACAGGAATAGCATCTGTATTATTAGTAGGAGGAATGACCAGCCACAAAACTTTTCGATTGCCTTTAAATTTAAAAGATTCAACAGCATCATTATTCAAATTCGATTGTGAAAAAAAAAAATTAAGAGAATGTGATGTGATTATTTGGGATGCAGCTTCGATGATTCCTATAAAAGCATTGGAAATTGTAGACAATACATTAAGAGATTGTTGCAATAATGAGAACGATCCGTTTGCGGGGAAATTATTAATTTTAGGTGGTGATTTTCGACAAATCCTTCCGGTTATTAAAAACGGATCTAGAGAAGACATTGTAAACGAATGCATAAAATTTTATTATTTGTGGAATCGTTTTGAAAAGTTAAAATTAACTAAAAATATTCGTACATCCGACATTATATTTCAAAAATTTTTATTAAAAATTGGAGAAGGGAAAATAAAATCATTTCAAATACCAACTGAATGGTCAACTTCTAATGTATGTGAAGAAATTTATAATAATGATATAATTACTGATGAAAATATATCGTCGAAGATTATTTTATGCTGTCACAATGACGACGTAAATAATTTAAACAATAAAATTCAAAGCAAAATCATTTCTCCGAAAAAAATATATACCAGTATTGATTACGTTACTGCAAAAGGCAGTGATTTAGCTGACGAAAACACTCAATTAAAATATCCTATCGAACAAATTAACAACATAACATTACCCGGTTTACCTGTCCATAAACTAATTTTAAAAATCGGATCGATTGTAATATTATTGAGAAATTTAAGTACACGAGATGGTCTTTGTAATGGGACTAGAATGAAAATTTTAGAATTATATAAGTATAATATTAAAGTATTAATCTTAACTGGTCTTAAAAAAGATAAAACTGCTTTCATTCCACGCATTATATCAGACTCTGGAGAATTTTCGTCTTTACCATTTGTAATTCATCGAAGACAATTTCCTATTGCTTTAGCATTTGCCATAACTATTAATAAATCCCAAGGACAAAGCTTTGATAAAGTTGGAATTTTTTATAGAAAATCTTTATTTACACATGGACAACTATATGTTGCTTTGTCCAGATGCAGAAATCCCAATAATATATTTATTGAAAATGTATCAACAAATATAAATATTGAAAATGTTGTATGGAGTGAAATTTTAAATTAATAATGATAAAATAAACTCATTTTCAAGTTTTTATTGACTGAATAAGTTTAGAATTTAATGTTAAAAGAAACGAAAGTAAATTTTAGTTTAAAATGATGACGCATTAATTCATAAATACACACATCTCGGATACCTTATGCTCCTATAAATTTCATATGTGTATTGTTTTAAAAAAAACAAACAGTTATCTAATTTGTTTCAAAATCTATTCAATACAAATCAAATTATCTGAAGGATTTTCATGTTATAGAATTTTATTAAACAAATATACAAGTGAATATTTTTCTGTTAAAGAAATTTTACGAATTTATATCAACATCGTTGTAGTAATTTTAAAAGAATTCCGTGAGTATTTTCAAACAATTTATTTTATCATACTTAAAAATGTCATGAAAAATAAAATAATGAAATAATAGTAAAATTTTTAATCAAATCCGATTCAAAAAAATATTCGTACTTTCAGGAAATGAATAATTATGAAGAAAATGATTCAGATTTTGATGAACGATGGATTAATGCAACGATTTTCGATTATCAAGAGGACGAAAGAATTAAAAAACTTTATTTTGACATGCAAAATTTTAATGGAATCGTGCGAAGTTTTTACGAAATTTGGGATAAAGTGCCTGCTTTTTTACAAAAGGACTCCGTAAAAGTTTATGAAATTAAATGTATGGAATTATCGAAAGAATATAATTGTCTATTTTTTTTATCATTTTCAGACGATGATAAAAAAACCCATCTTCTGAGCATTGCAAATATCATACAAAATTTACTAATAGAAGAAGTAGATAGATAAAAATGGAAAAAGGCTGCTCTACGTCAAATGTACAAAATGTTGCGAAATTCAACTTTGAATTTCGAAACAATTTGTACCAAAAGGCTGCCTGGCGCCAATTACCAATTGCCATTAAAAATTGTCATTGAAAATTATCTTCCACTTAATTATACATAGATAAATAATACATAAATAATACTAATAATAATAATAAATAATACATAGTGGATTAGGCTTCATGAGGATACCACTTTAAAAAAAACGCGCCAAGTTATCTACTGCACAGTGGTGTGGAAACGATAGCCATTAAATTTTTTTGATTATATTTATTCTCTTAGATATTATATATGAAACATCGAAAATAAATACTATATAATGTACAACTTTTATCGTTCAAAATTTCTTTCATTACTGTCACTGTTTATAATCTAGGATTTAGGAATACCTCTAAATTATCCCTAAATTTTATTCAATAAGTTGACATAACCTGAGCCTATATAAGATTAGTTCAAAAGCCTTAGGTATAGGTATAGTACATAAATATAATATTTAGTACAACATAACCAAATTACTATTTTGTTTTAATCTAATTCAATTTTCATTATCTATTAATGAAAGATGATGTCATATACATAAATTCAATAATATAACCAAACATTGAGGTTAATAAAAAAATCACATAGAGCAAAAATGATTATTTTTTATTTTTATTTAATTTTAGTTATTTAAAAACAATTTAATTCAATTTAATTTAATTTAGTAACAAAACAGTTTAATTAAATTTAGTAAAATTAAAAGAAACAGCAACTAAACAAATAAACTGAACAGTAATTAAAAATCATTATATGGGCCTCTGGCACCCCTGCCTCTACCTCTGCCGCCGCCCCGGCCACGATACGGGTTGGCCAATACGTATAATAAAGCCACCAAATTATTTTGTTGGCGACGTTGACGACGCCACCAGCTTCTGCCGGCTCGCTGGTGTCTTGCTGGTTCTACAATGTTGAAAATAGAATTACTAAAGTACATATTTTTTAAATGAAATTAAGATTAAAACAAAAACTTGATAAAATAAATACCATTCCTTGGTGGCCTAATTATCTCCGCGGGGATAACCACAGGAACTTGCACCTGCGGTAGCTCTGCAGCCTCCGGTCTGACAGGCTCCATGACTTGTCCCGTTTCGATTCCAGTCGTTTCTTCTGGAATGGAAACGGGAACCTCCTGCACTGATTGTTTGTTGTCTAAAAATACAATTACAATTGATAAAATTTATATCACAGACAAATAAATTCCTTTAATCATTTCATATCAATCATTTAATATTCATAATTTGAGATTATTACTTACCCATGTCTTGAATTTAAAGGTCCACGTCAAAGATACAACAACTGATCAATGAAGACACACGAATATATAGATGAATATCTGAACAAAACATAAAAACAAAAAAAAAAAAAAGAAAACGAAGAAATCGATCGGAGCAAAATCAGCGGCGTTGTGTATAAAAAATTTTCAATTATCTTTAAATAAAGAAAAAAAAAAACATGTATATTAAGGTGTATAAAAATTTCTATAACCAATAGAATAGTGAAACTCTATGGATAGATTTAATTCACTGTTTATTTTTAACTATCATATCAAAATTAAAGCCATACGAATTTTATGATACATAATACAGTACTATATTATAAAACAAAACTCTAATTCAATATTCCATTTCTTCAAAAGATATCGTCAACATAAGTTATAATTCATTGCGAAACCATCAAGAATCCATGATTTGTTCCATACTTCAGATTTGGTTTACATACCAAATTCTGGGTTTTCGCTTCAATAGCATCTATATTCAAAAATATATATATGAAAAGATAATAATTATGAATACAATAGTTACCGTTTCCACACCACTGAGCAGTAGATAACCCGGCGCGTTTTTTTTTAAATGGTATCCTCAAGAAGCCTAATCCATTATTTATTTTTGACATATAATTTGACAATATTTAAATTACAGGACTCAAATAGAAAATTTAAGGCGTATTCTTATATAACGATTTAAACGAAGAATATACAAAAAAACTTTTATGTATAAATTTCTTGATAAAGTATAAGCCTCATACCTATATATTGGCGCAACGCAGCCTTTTGAAATGGTATTCGAAATTCACAAACCTCTGATCCTTTCACCTTTGACCCTGTAATTCAAACAGTTATAGGTATTTATGGCGCGAAGCGGCCGTATCGTGAAATACAGAGACCTCAGACCTAATCCAAAATAAACTATTTACCAAAATTAAATATTAATAAAATTTTGTTAACAGTACTATATCGTATTGGTAAAATCAAATCCACAAAAAAAAAATTTATATTATTTTCTATTTCTTATCAAAACGTCGCCAGCAAATAATAATTGTTTGAGTTGCATTCTCGGGCCTTCTAAAATCGTGAGATGTTCCAGTTTTTGGATTTCAATATACAGATTTAAATTATTATCTGTAAAATAATAAATTTCATTAGGTATTATTATTAATCAAAATGAATAAATAATAATACAAAAAAATTTCATGAATTTATAATAATATTTACCATTTTCTCCGATTTTACCAATTATTTTAATTTTTTGTCCTTGTTTTATAAGAAAATTCCTATCAACATTTTTCAAAATGATTTCAATTCTGAATTGACCATCCGTGATGGATCCAGAAAAAACTTCCGGAGTAGTTTTGTTTGGAACAAAAAATTCATCTCTTAAATAACCTTCAATTTCTACAAAATTTTAATACATATAATATAGAAAGATTCGTTTCAATTTTTAACAATACAAGGAAGTTACCTATATATCCATATGTATCACGGATCTCCTCATATTTATTTATTCTCACAATTTTGGGATTATGTTCCAAAGGGTTGAAAGTTCCCAGTACACTAATTGTAGTATATTGTTTCAGTTGCAGTTCATACGGTACATTTCCCAAATTAAACCTAGAAGTTGCTTTTGCTACTGCATTTTGAATTAATAATATCTAAAAGAAGTTGTTAATTATTATAATATTGAGTAAATTTGAGAGTTGTAAAATAATATCTTATGAATTTATTTTCATGTTCATACTTGATGCAATTTCAGTAAATTATAAAATTTGTCAGCATCATCGTTCCAAGCATAATAGGACAATTTAATTCCATCATTAATATCAAGAAGGAATTTCAAAAGTTCAAGGTCTTTGTCATTATCTTTACTTTTAAAGGTTTTCATTTTATTCATTGTGTGTATGTAACCAACGACAGAACTAGAAAATTTTTTAATGGATTATTCTAGATTGCGGCTAATTATAAATCGATACATACACAAATTTATCACCAGGCCTAATTTTTTCCATCAAAAACTGAGTAGTCGTAAATGGGAGAGTACATTCAGAACTTTTAGATCGTTTAGATTGACTACGGGAACTATGTTTTGAAGATTTTCGCTAAACACGTACAAAAAATACAGCATTATTAATATCTTGATTTCCCACAAACGAGTTTTTTGTAACTAGATATGAACCTTTAAAGTATGCTTCGATAATTTATCGTATACAGAATTATCATTTTGCGACATGATTGATAAAGCTCTAAATACTCAAAATTTATACAACTAATTAAGTTAATAAACTAGAATTATTATGAAATTGTCAAACACACGAATTTGTGACAGATAAATGAAAAAATTGAAGACTAATTTCCTCATTACCAAATTTCGTATGTATTTGTTTTGCATATACGCATGCATTGAGTATATACATGACTGTATATTTTGTACACGCAGGATCACGTATGGGGGGTTGGCGTGCGGAGCACGCAGGGGGGCTTGCCCCCCTAGTATATATATATATATATATATATATATATATATATATATATATATATATATATATATATATATATATATATATATATATATATATATATTGTGACGTGGTATTAGAAAAATACCAGTCACAAGGCGCGAAATACCGTATGGCGATGAGTTGTGGTCCAGAGGGATATTCCAGGCTTTAGTTAAGAATTTAGGGAAATATTATATTTAACTAATTCTTGTTATTTTTATCATTTCTATGCAATTTATGTAACTACGATCTCGATACGCAACGAGAAATCTACCGTCGAGGGATCCTCCCGAAGAACTTCCGAACATTCTGGTCTATAACGTCTCGATCAAGGTGACCTACGTATCGTTACGACGTGCAACTCTTCGATTCGCCAGGGAAGCGTCGAAGAATAGCGTCAGCTCTCGGTCTGGGGATCTGCCTGTCTCTACTTCCGGATAGACGGCGTACAGGGATGTGCGAGAAGCACGATAAAATCCTCCCGTCATCTGACGAACCTACCGTCATCGCTATTTGTCTGAATGCTGGAGAATCGGCGTACAGGGCCGCGCGAGAAGCGCACTTCACAGCCTTCCGGTTCTTCAACTTATCGGCCTGGAGCCGAATTAGATCCAACTACATCTACTGTCTCGGAAACCGTTATCGCGGCCGTGGTTGGTCCAGAAAACCCCCGGTACAGCGTTCCGACCTGCGAACTTCCTATCGTGAGCGAGGTTCCTAGTGCTCCCAGCACGATGCTATCGTCTCGAATTTCCATGGATTGACCTCTGTTGTAAGGCCTTCAAATATCGTTTCCTAGTTCTGGCGAGCGAGGTTACATGTTAACCCAGCGTCAGGGGAAATTCAAAGGAAGGCGGCAGGATGAGGGGTAAGAATGAGACGGTCAAGGCACGGCAGGTACCCCTACACATCCCACTACCAGATCAACGTACGGCGAAATTACCAGCACCTGACAACCAATTACCGACGAGAATCAAAACCAACGATTCTACATCTATCGTCACGTGACCTCTCGCTAGCCGGAATGTTCTGGAAGTCAAGAAGTCGCCTATATAAGCGGGTGACACGAGCTATTCAGCCTACTTCTTCGCATTTCGGCCACGGCTCATCGCCAACGCATATCGAGTATCTTAATTAAATTGTGTTAGTGAAAATTGTGATATATCGTTGAATCTCTACTAAAAGGTAAGGTCTTGATCTTTTGTGAAGACACGGAGTTGCTTGAGTTATCTTTCTGGTTTATTAATTTGTTGGTGAGCTAAGAAGCTCGTTTTATTATCGTTAATTAACAAGCAACCTCGTGCCTGTCTGAGTTACGTAGACCTTTCTAGTATTCTTTTTCGCTATCTTTATCTTATTCTCTTGATTATCGCTTATCTTATACTATTTTGCTATTTTATTCTATTTCATATTTCATTTTTGTTATATTGTATATCTTGTGCATGCTATCGTAGAAAAGTATCCTGGAATATCCCTAGCGAAAGTAGCCGCGGTTTGCGTTAGGCACCGCGTTACAGCGTAATTTTGTTTAAGTTAAATATCGTATAAATTATTATTTATTGCGTAAATTATATTTTGTTCAGGCAAAGCACTACCGTGTGTTCTATTTCTCATGTTAAAGTAAATTCAGTATCTTAATTATCGTAAAATCCGTATTTTCAATTTAATGCAGTATCTTCGATTAAATTCAGTATCTTTGATATAATTCAGTTTCTTTAATTTGAAGTATCGCTCTGTGATACCAAGTCTGGAGTATAGTCAATTTGTATTATATCGAGTCACCTCTGACGCCGGCTTATTACTTGTATCGTCTGTAAACTGCGTAAAATCTATTCTTCCTGTCAAATTTCTATCGTAACAAACTTTTATTCTATTTTCTGTCATACTGAATGCGTTGAATTTATCTTACTACTGATAATCTGTTCTTTAATCTTTTCTTCAACATTTCTTGTACTATATCGCTTATATTATCTGATTGTTTCCTGTAATTAATCTGATTATTTTCTTGTAATTATGCTGATTATTTTCTTGCGATTATTTTGTAAACTTGCCTATGGTTGATGTTACCTAATTTTTGATACTATCTTTCGCTAACTAAATAATCTCCTAATAATTGTGCTTTCACATTGCTATCGCTTATAACCTTTGTTAATATATTTCGTTACCATACTTGTTTTAAACAGAATATATGGCCTAACAGGCACATTGAAGGAAATTATATTTGTCTAATGGTGTACCCTGCCCCTCTACTTTAAGTACCGTATGTTATCTGAGCTAGTTGAGTTGTCGATCGTCGCGATCTCGTATGTTTTATGTTTTCTTGAATATCGTATCTTATTTTGTTAATTACTTGACGCACTAGCGTCTGGCGCCCAACATTAGTTTTTGGCTCGTATCTTATCTTAACCACGGGAAAGCGCCGAATTGTGCTGGACCAGGGTTTTTTCCTCCCCGTAGATAGTTCACGTCACAATATATATATATATATATATATACATATATATATATATATATATATATATATATATATATATATATATATATATATATATATATATATATATATATATATATATATATATATATATATATATATATATATATATATATATATATATATATATATATATATATATATATATATATATATATATATATATATATATATATATATATATATATATATATATATATATATATATATAGATATATTAATATTCTTTATTGTTTTCCCTTTAGGTATACAATTTCTTAAACTTATCTCTCCTGTTACACATCCTCATTCCTCTCCTGTCAACACCTACCTCTACATAGCTCAGCTTAAATTAAATTAAATGTCTTTCTCTTTTTCGTCTTAGACTATATAATAACAAACAAAATAAAATACTAAATTCAATAATACTGTAATATAATATCAGGTAGCACAGATTTGCGATGGCTAGTAGCTCCTCTAGTTGTTTCTGCCCGGTTCGCCTTTCTTCCTCTGTCTCTTCCCCTCCTCTTTCTACTCCAGAGCCTCCAGCTCGTGTTCTCTCTCCCTTAGGCTCTTCTGGAGTTCTTCCACCCTCGCTGCCAGCTCTGCCCTTTCCTTTTCTATTTTGACTCTCCTTTCTTCCTTCTCTTTCCTTTCTCTCTCCTCCTTCTCCCTCCTCATCTCTCTCTCCTTCCCTTCATCCTTCAGCCAGACCTTCAGGTCCATGTTCATCTTCCACCAGACTCCATCTATTTTTATTCTCCCTTCCCCCGTCTCTACATCCTTTCCGGCCTTCCTTATCTCTCTCTCTTTCTCTCTTACCCACCATCTAATTTCTCTTTCTTGGAATGTCAAATCCCTGTCGACACTCACCCTCTCTCGCTTCTCTATCTCTTTTTTCTTCCCCAGTATCGCCTCTCTATCTTCCGCTCTCCCCAGCTCAACGATCCAGATCTTTCCCCCCCTGCCGTCTTTTCTCTCCCATTCACTCCTCACCTCTATCTCTCTCTCCGCTGCCTCGTTCAAGATCCTTCTACATTCTTTTGCCCAGCCTTGCTCTCCTACCCTCGCTCCCTTCACTACCAGGTTCCTCTTCCTCTTCTCCCTCTCTCTTTCCTCCTGCCTCTCCTTCTCTTCTTTCTCCATCCTCTTTTCCCTCTGGGTCCCGCTCGGGTCCGTGGTGGGGGTCGTCCCCTCGGCCACCACGTTCCCCTTACCCTTTGCCTTCTCTCTTTCCTCCTCATTCATCTCCAGCCTCCTCACTCTCACCTTCAGCTCGTTTACCTCCTTTTTCATCTCCTCCCACTCGCTTTTTCTCATCTCCGTCTCCATTTTCTCCATTTTTTCTCGTCTGTATCGTCTCCTCACTTGTTGCACCTCTCCACGTGTTTACTCTGCCGCACTCTTTCCAGTTGTGCCGGCCATCTTGCCTCTCCCATGTTACCGCCTCGTCCACACTGCCTTCCTGGTGGCTCCCCCTTCTCTTGCCTCCCTACCTTATCTTCTGCCGTATCGTCTACCTTTCTGTCTAGCTCTTTCTTCGCTTTTCTTCCTTACTGCTAGGCGTCGCCACTCATCCCTCTCCTTGCTCCTCTTCCCTCGCCTTCGCTCTGCCCCTCATTTTGTCTAGTTCTCTCATCCAGCCTTCACCTTCTCCTCCGTCGCTGAGTATTTCCGCTAGCCTATTCCTTCCTACACCTCCTTTTTCGAATCTTGTACAGTGTTCCATCACATGCTCCCATGTTTCCTCTTCCCAGTTGCACATCCTGCACTTTCTCCTTTCCTCGCTTTCCCAGTATCTCCCCTCCCTCACTTCATTCCCCAGTCTGTATCTCGCAATCCTTATCATCCTTCCCTCATTACCTTTTTCCTGTAGGTACCGAGGAGTCCCCACCGTTCTTATCTCCTTGTATATTTTGTTAGATCTCGAGTCTCTGATCCTTCCCTCTCTTTCCTGGCCTTGAACCTCCCTGTCTCTTTCCTCCATCCACCCCTCTATGTTTACACCCTCCTTCCTTCTTCTGTTCACCTCTTCCGCACTGAAGCCTCTCTCTTCGTAGAATTTCCTTCTGCCCTCCTCCCATTTAGATCTTTTGTCTTTCCTACTTAATTTCACTTCCTCCCAGCACCCCCTTGCCAGCTCGCTTCCTCTGCCCTCCTCAAGCTTCCTTTCATACTTCATTGCCCTTCTTCCGGCTCTGGTTCTTACTTTCTCCCTCTTTGTCTCTTCTCTCACCATATACCCCGGCGTCCTCCTGTCTAGCCCCAGCGTCCACTTGATGAACTTCTCTTGCAATCTTTCCATACATTCCCTCTCTTCCCACCCCCATATTTCGGCTCCATACATTGCTACGCTCTCCACTAGCGTCGAGTACAGCTTGCTCTTCCTCTTCCAATCCCCTCTGAACTTCCTCTTTCCTAACCCCCATACCTGCGCCATCGCCACTGATGCCTTTTTCCATCTGTCTCTTACGTGCCTTTCCATCCCCCCGCTTTTTTGCAGTACAAACCCTAGGTATTTGAACTCTTTTACCTCCTCCAGCCCCTCCCCTTTCCACTTCCACTCTATCTTTCTCTCCCTCCCCCCCCCTTTTCTGAACCTCATCACCTTGGTCTTACATACGTTCAGCTCTAGCTCTTTCTTCTCCAGATACCTTTCCGATCTCTTCAGCATCTCCTTCATTCCTTCTTCTTCTCTAGCCAGCAGTACTACGTCGTCCGCGTACGCCAGCGACCATATTTTCCTCCCCCCTGCTACCACACCCCCGTCTTGTCCCCTCCTTAGTATTTCTTCCCAGTCTGCTACATATAGGTTGAATAAATATGGGCTCAGCGGGCATCCTTGCCTGACCCCTTTCACCGTCCAGAATTTTTCCCCTTGTTCTTTCCCTACCCTTACCCTGTTCCTTGTTTCCTTGTATATCTCCTCCACTCTATCCCTTATTCTACCGCTAACCCCCCTCTTCTCCATCTCCTTTATCAGTTTCTCTCTGTCTACTGTGTCGAATGCCGCCTTTAGGTCTACGAAAGTCGCCACCAGCTTCCCTTTTGCCTTCCTTATCTCTCTTCCAATTGCGTGGTTTAGCACATACATACTATCTATCGTCCCTTTTCCTTTCCTGAATCCCACCTGATTCTCCGGCACCATTCCCCTCTCCTCTACTTCCTTGTTCAGTCTCTCTGCTACTATCGTTGCGTAGATCTTGTATCCTGTTGGCATCAGCGTTATCCCTCTGTAATTCTTTGCCCTCTTCTCTTCCCCCTTCTTGAACACCGGTACTATTATGCCCTCTCTCCAGCTCTCCGGGAAGCCTTCCCCTCTCCATATCTTCTGTATCAACCTCGTCAGCCCCTCCTTCAGCTTTTCTCCCCCGCTTATCCACGCTTCGTTTGCTATTCCGTCCTCCCCTGCTGCTTTCCCTCTCTTTAGTTTCCCTATCGCTCTCTCTACCTCTTCCCTGCTTATGTCCTCCTCCTTCTCTCCTCCCTCTCTCTCCCCTCTCCTAACTTCCTCCCTCCCCCCGTTTTCCCTCCCCTCTCCGGTCCTTTCTTTTTCCTCCCTCCCTCCTAGTTGTGCCCTGAAATGCTCTTCCCATTCTACCATTTTTATCTCTTTGCTTATCCCTTTCCTTCTCTTTCTTTCTCTATTTATTATCCTCCATATCTCTCCCTCTGTCCTTGCATTCTCCGCCTCTCTTATCAATCTCTCTCTTTCCTCCTCCTTTTTCCTCTCACACACCTTTCTGAATTCTCTTCTCTTCTCTCTGTATTCTCTGTAGTTCTCTTCCCCGGCATCCCTTCTCCTGCCCTTTCTTAGCGCCTCTTTCGCCTCTCTCCTTTTCTCCTTGCATTCTTCGTCCCACCATCTGCTTCCCTTCTTATCTTTCCAGTTTGCTTTCACCTTTTTCCACTCCGCTGCTTTCCTAACCTCCTTTACTATATTGTTCCACATCTCTTCTACTTCCCTCGACTCTATCTCGATCTCTTTTATCTTCTCCTTAAACTTTCGTTCACCCTCCTCTGACCAGTCCATGATTACTCTCCTCTCTATTCCTTCCTCCTTCTCCTCTTTCTCCCTTCTTCCTCTAATTGTTAGCAGGACCGGTTGGTGATCCGATTCCGTCCTCTCCCCGACCTCCAGACCCTCCGCTCTTTCCCCTGCCTCTGTGTTCCCTATTACGTAGTCTATTACCGATTCACCCCTTGTCCCTACATGCGTTATCTCTCCCTCTTCGTCTCCTGTGATCACTCCGTTCATTATCCCCAGCCCCTCTTCCTCTAACCACTCTATCAGCCATCTTCCCTCCTTGTTTATCACCTTGTCCTTCGACCTCCTCCCCTCTTCCTCTTCCCCCCCCATCACTATCCCTCCTTCCTCCCCCGTTCTCGCGTTCAGATCTCCTCCTATTATGATACAGCCTTCCTGCCCTCCTTCCCTAATCCTCTGCTCTAGCACTTTCTTTTTCGTCTCTATCTCTTGGTTGGAGTAAACTGTTATCACCCTCCACCTTTCACCTTCTATCTTCACCCTTCTCTCTACTACCCCTGTTTCTGCTTTTTCTTCGGCCTCCTCTTCTTCAATCCATTCCCTCACTCCGGTGATTATCCCTCCCTTTGCTCTTCCTTTTCTATGCTCCCTCTCTGCGCCTTGACAGTTCCATCTATAGCCTTTCGGCATCATGTTTCTCATATTTTCCCACCTTTTGCTCTCTATCCATGTCTCTGTCAGCCCTATGATGTCCCAGCTTTCTATCTCCTTCCATACTTCCTCATCCTTGCCCCACGCTCCCGCGATATTCCAGAAACCTATTCTTACCCCCTTCTTGCTTTCCTCCTCCCTCCTTCTTCCTCCTCTTTTCCTTGCCCGCCCACCTTCGCTTCCTCCTTCTCCTTTCTCCCCCTCCTTGCTCCTCTCTGCCCTTCTTTCCTCCTGTCTCCCGTTCGTTCCCTCCCCTCTTCAGCCCCCTCTTCCTTCTCCCCTTCCCCTGCTTCCTCTTCCTCTTCCTCTCGGGCTACCGCCTCTTTCTACTCCTTGCGTACCCCTTTCCCTTGGGCTCATGTCTGCCAGTCTGCCCCTCTCTTCGTCCCACCTGTAGGTTCTACCTTCTATCTCTATCTTTTGATAGCCTACCCTCACCCTCTTCCCCTTTTCTCTCTCCTCCTTCGCTATCTTCACCAGCTGTCTTTGTGTCTCTCTCTCTGCTCTCGTCAGGTCGTTATCTACAAACACTCTTCTTACCCCTAGTTTGTACTTATTCTCCATGACGTTTCGTTTCTCCTCCCATGACCCTAGCTCGGCTACTATCATCTCCCCCCCCTCCTTACCTTCTTTTCTTGCACTGCATACCTTGATCTTACAGCCTGTCAGCTCCTCTGTTAGCTTCCTAACTACCTCCTCCTCCTCCCCCGTTTTCGCTTCCATCCCTCTGATCACTATTTTGTTTCTTCTCTCTCTTCTATCCTTTATCTCCATCCTCCTTTCTACCTCTCTCATTCCTGTCTCCACGGTTTCCTCCGCTCTTTTTATCCTTTCCTCCCTCTCCTCTTCTGCTGTCGCCCTCTCTGTTGCTCTCTTCTCTACTTCCTCTATCACCCTTTTCTCTATCTCCTTCTGCTCTTCCTCCCTTCTCTTCTTGTCCTCCTCCTCTCTTTTTCTTGCCCTCTCCTCTTCCCTTTGCTCCAACTCCTGTATCCTCTCTTCTAACTTCTTTCTCTCCCTCTCTCCTTCGTCTTTCACTTCGCCTATCTTCTCGTGTGTCTTTGCTATTTCTTCTTTCAGATCTCTTCTGCCCCTCTCTGCTTCCTCCCTCATCTTTCTGATCTCTTTCATCATTTCCTCTATTCCTTCCTTCACCCCCTCCCTTATCCATTCTCTTGTTACTTCCCTTCCTTCCGGATCGCTGCTTTTCGGTGACCTCCTGGTTTTGTCACTTCTTTTGAAAGCCCTTCCATCGTCTTCCTCCGATTCTGACTCGCTATCTCCCTTTTCCTCCGCCCCCTGTCTTTTTCTTTTCCAAAGCTCCGTCAGCGATCCTAGCGACCCCAGCGACAGCGCTCTCTCTGCTCCAAGTCTCTCCGCGTTTGTCTTTCTCCCGCGCCGCTTAGCTTTGGGTGAGCCGCTCGGCGTCCCCCACTCTTCCCTCACTGTCTCGTCTACCTGTATGAGAGCCTCCTCCCTCTCCGTCTCTCCCGCGCTCGTCGGTATTGCCGGCATGCTTTCCGTCTGCTATCTTTTCCCTGACTCGCGTATTCCTTTGCTCGCTGTCTCTCTATTGCACTCTTCCCGCCTCCTTCTTTTTAGGTTATCTTATCTACCTTTTGCTTGCTTGCCTTCCTCCGCTCTCTGTCCTGGCTTACTGTAAGCACCTTCTCTCCTCTCCAATTTACTTTCTGTGTTTCCTTTCTTTCCTCACACTCACTCACTTCGTTTGCTTTTTAACCTTTGACAATCGGCTCCCTTAAAATCGTGCACCTGTCACTATCACTGACGATCCGGAAGTCCATATATATAGATATATATATAGATATATATATATATATATATATATATATATATATATATATATATATATATATATATATATATATATATATATATATATATATATATATATATATATATATATATATATATATATATATATATATATATATATAGATATATATATAGATATATATATATATATATATATATATATATATATATATATATATATATATATATATATATATATATATATATATATAGATATATAGATATATAGATATATATATATATATATATATATATATATATATATATATATATATATGGGGCATTCCACGTCAAAACGAAAACAGTTCAACCGATGGGTCTCCGATTTTTTTTCAACATTTTTTTCTTGTTCTATTTCAGGACTAAAACCTACATACCAAAGCATTTTTCAATTGGAACTTTGGTTTTTTATTGACGAATTTTCGAAAATTCGGTATTTCTTTAAATCTGAAAATTTCAATATTTTTTCATTTAGTGTTAGCTTGATCTGAGAACAAAATATATAAGACATGAAATGTTCGATTTGAACTGTACTTTTCATAAAAATTTGTATTGAATTTTTTGCGTCAACGGACTTGCAGTGATTCAAAAAATAAATATAAAATTTCGATTTTTGAAAAAAGTACACTTTTGATTTTTGATTTTTTTTTTTCCAAAAAAACTTTCGGAACTTAGAAAATTTTGAGGACCAAAACCATAGTGGGCCGACGATTCTACGATTTGTTATGAATTTTTTGCTATAGATAAATGAATGAAATCGTTTTTTTTTTCGTTTTATCATTTTCAATGAATAAATAAATTAAATAAAAATATACAAATCATATCGAAAAATGATTATGGTAATTCAAAGAATTGATTAATCACAATCAATTAATATTAATTGACGATAATTACCACAAGTTGATGGTGGGAGGCTCGCTGCAGCGAGTTTCTTCCGACATGGAGCACAAATCGAATGTTTTTGCGTTAAATTGCGCATCTTTTCCAGTATTGCCGACGACGGGGAACGAAGTCCTATTTTTTTCAAATGATACTTTTCGTTAAACGGGTGACAGCAACGATTAAATTTCATGACAGGCGGCATACTGATAAAATGTAACCTATGTCTATTAAACTTCGGTAGTTATCAATGTAGAACTGAGTAGCGCGAACAAAAACTATTATTCGACGCGCCTCTAGTGGTGCTCAGCAAAAAATGATAAAACGAAAAAAAAATTACGATTTTATTTATTTATCTACAGCAAAAAATTCAAAAATTCATAACAAATCATAGAATCGTCGGCCCACTATGGTTTTGGTCCTCAAAATTTTCTAAGATCCGAAAGATTTTTTGAAAAAAAAAAAATCAAAAATCAAAAGTGTACTTCGGCAATACTAAAACAAAATGCGCAATTTAACGCAAAACCATTTGATTTGTGCTCCATGTCGGAAGAAACTCGCTGCAGCGAGCCCCCCACCATCAACTTGTGGTAATTATCGTCAATTGATATTAATTGATTGTGATTAATCAATTCTTTGAATTACCATAATCATTTTTCGATATGATTTGTATATTTTTATTTAATTTATTTATTTATTGAAAATGATAAAACCATAGATATAATGTACTAGATTGGACAAGATGGCGGCTGACATTAGTGTCGCGCCATGAATGTAGGCGGCATGGCCATCGAAAATGGCTTTTTCGTGGATTTCGCTTCAGTACTCTTTTTTACCAACAGTATTGCGTCTTGGTAAGAGTTCTGCAGAAATTGATCGATAATCTAGATATTCGATCTGACCTACAGATTTTTAATGATTGCGCATTTCACAATGTTGTTTTATATATTTTGTAGCATAGTACGAGTTGAGGCATAGATATAGGGTACATTCATGAATTCCTCTGAATGATACATATCATATGGGTCATTCCTTGTGAAGTGGGCTTTTTTTCCTGCACCGACCTCCTATATATTTTTCATAATCTGCCAGGTTGTAGCACAAAAGAAGAGGTCTAGTTTTTTGCTGATAGCTCTAAAACTATGAGGGATAGCGTAAATTTGAAAATAGATTCTCAAAGAAAAAAATTTCAATAGAAAAGTCTTGACTTTCGGAACTCATATCTCAATTATTTATACTTATAATTTAATGTTGAAAGTAGAGCTCCACATATAATTTTTTTTTTTGTCTACAATTTAATATCAATCTATAAATTCAAATGCATTGTGATATTATCTAGACACTTACGAGAGTAAAATTCTGTCCATAAAAAAAAAATTTCATCGATTTTTCAACAGTTGAACATGTTAATAATAGAAATCCATTTGTTTTGGAGTTTTCGTCTATGTATATGGAAAATCGTGTGATTTTTCAAGGAAAGCTGCTAAAATTATTTCGCTTTGTGGAGACCTTTTGACATAACCTATCAGTTATAAATTATTTAAGCTAACAAAAAACCAAAAAATCAAAAAAAGTGGTTAAAATTTTATTTTAATCGAATTATATTATTATTAGTGTTTTTATTTAATCAAAAGTATTCAAAAACGTTTGTTTTTAATTTTTTGAGCCATTTGTTTGGAAAATTTTGTGAACAAATGGCGTAGAAGTTACATATTTGTAAGAATTTTATCTTTTTGTTATTTCATGTGCTAGGGAATATTATGATTTTAAGAACAAAAATTTATTGCTAAAAAAATTTTTTGATGACTAATAATCAATTTCTTTGTTCTCGGGTTGTAAAATGATTTATTAAAAAAAAAATTTTTGCTAATCAATCATTTACAATTCTTTACACAAATTAAATGAATGAGCATTTTTGTTAATAATTCAATTGTTTATTAAGTAAGCGATTTGTTACTAACAATCACCGAATATGTTCAAAAAATTCCTTAGATTTTTAGAACAAAAACAAAAAAAAACGACGTATGTCAAAATGTGGAAGAAAATTTTTTCAATTTTTTATAGGATTTTATATTTTGGCGCGCTATGGAAGTGAAAGCGGCCACTCACTTTGTTAAGTTATTAACAGCCTTAACTTTTAAACTATCAGAGATATGGTATAATTAGCATCCAAGCCGATTTTATGGGCCATTAGATGATCTTTGAAATGAATAGTCGACCAAGTTCGTTGCTATTATAGATCGTCAGTTACATGCATTTGTTTATGAAAAATGAAACTTTTTTTTCTTATATTCAACCTGTAATAGTTTATATCTTGTAAACTATTACAGCAATTGATTTTCAAGACGATTTTATCAAAAGATAAAATATGTTCGAAATTAATATTCAACTAAATCGATATCTATAATAGTTTTAAAAATATATGCATTTATTTAAATTATAGTACTTTTTTTCATGCTTAACGATCTTTTATCTCGATCTTTATCTTTTTTCTCGGTGGATTTCTATTCTCTCAAGTGTCTAGATAATATCATAATTTTCAAAGAATTTTAAATTAATATTTAATGGTATAAAATTTTTTCCTAATTTTTTAGGGTCGATATTGTGGCGGCGTAACAGCGCTGCATTCGCCCAGCGGAGCTCTATTTTCAACATTAAATTATAGGTATAAATAATTAAGATCGAGTTCGTTAATCAAGATAGAGACAGGAGGCGAGACTTTAGCTTCGGAGATTTTTTCCTTTTTCAGAATCTTTTCTCAAATTACATTCTCGTTCTTAAGTTATTTTTCATCTTCGACGAATCACAGCGAAAGGATTTTTGTTCGGTCATGTTTTTAAAATTCCATTAAAGATTACGTTGAATTAGTTTTAGACAGAGGTTTGATGGAGATCTCGACGTCAAACCGTTCAAAACATACAGCTCTCAAAAGTTTGAATTCTCAATTAAATACGTGAAAATTGCGAAATTTCGTAATTCGAGCGATTCTTGAGTTGAGGGATCGAAAATTCGCCAGACTCTGTTTCTGTAGATAAGAAACGAATACAAATAATAACATCACAAATAAAACGACAAGGTTCTTCTCCGTACGGATCGGCGTGGAACATCCCATACATGAGAGTTGAACAATCGAATAGAGAAAACTGATTTTTCGAAAAAGTATAGTGATTCCGCTCCATAAAAATAAAAAAAATGATGAGCCGCCAATTAGTAGAAACCATTGCATTCGTAGGATGTTACAGTGTATGTAAAGTGATGCACAGCCGTAGCATGACGCGAACGTTTCGTAAGTCTGCTTTGACCGACAGAATATTTGTTTAATTTCAGCCCCCGGGTAAATACCTTTCCGATATCGACGAATGTTCTGTTTTACCATGAATTCTAGGTGGCAGCATCGGATGTCACTATTATTGTGTGACATATTGCCGTATACCACTAAGTTTTTTTAACTTGTCCAATCTAGTACCTTATATCTATGATAAAACGAAAAAAAAATTACGATTTCATTCATTTATCTATAGCAAAAAATTCATTACAAATCGTAGAATCGTCGGCCCACTATGGTTTTGGTCCTCAAAATTTTCTAAGTTCCGAAAGTTTTTTTGGAAAAAAAAAATCAAAAATCAAAAGTGTACTTTTTTCAAAAATCGAAATTTTATATTTATTTTTTGAATCACTGCAAGTCCGTTGACGCAAAAAATTCAATACAAATTTTTATGAAAAGTACAGTTCAAATCGAACATTTCATGTCTTATATATTTTGTTCTCAGATCAAGCTAACACTAAATGAAAAAATATTGAAATTTTCAGATTTAAAGAAATACCGAATTTTCGAAAATTCGTCAATAAAAAACCAAAGTTCCAATTGAAAAATGCTTTGGTATGTAGGTTTTAGTCCTGAAATAGAACAAGAAAAAAATTTTGAAAAAAAATCGGAGACCCATCGGTTGAACCGTTTTCGTTTTGACGTGGAATGCCCCACATATATATATATATATATATATATATATATATATATATATATATATATATATATATATATATATATATATATATATATATATATATATATATATATATATATATATATATATATATATATATATATATATATATATATATATATATATATATATATATCAATCATGTTTCTAAAGATAAAATTTTTTCTTCAATACTAGTTTGAAACTGAAAATATCAACGGAGATGGAGTTTTAGTGATGGAACAACCATCGAATCTAATGCAATCAATAAAGAGAAGGCGTCAGTAAATATTGTTCATGTGTTGTGCTATAATTACTTATAGTTATTTATTTCAAATTATTGTCAATATCTTCACATTGATTGGTATTTAAAGCCAGAAGTACCGAGGGATCGTAGTTCTGCATCAAATGAAAGAGCGATACACAATTATAGTTTCGCACAATTGAAGCTGGATTTAACCGCACATCATTTAATTTCGCCAACTGGGTGGACCTACATCTTAGAAGAAGCATCTGTTACATTTAGTTACATTCATCCGGTGAAATTTGTAATTCATATCTTCTGTACCGTTCACGAAAATATGAATATGCAGGTGAATATTTATATTTGAAATTACATGAAATGTTAGTAATTCGTTCCAATAACAAGCATTTACAAACATTTATTTCGTTAATGCAGATTGCCACTTCTGATCGACGAATAACCTCAGAAGTTAACATACCGTTGACCTCAAGGGCAGATACACTGAATTATTTGAACGAGTTGGCTATTGTGAAGTGCTGCGAAGGAACAGGAATCGACAGCAGGTCAATATTATTTATATCAAATAACTGCAGCCGGCTTCCAAGAATGTATATCAAAATTATAGCACAAGTTTTGTGAATGCAAACTTTCGGTTTTTACCAGTAGCATGCGATTGTTGAGTTTTTCATAAGGTGTAAAAATCTACAACAGTATATTGAACTATTCTTAAAACCTCTTTCATCATTATCGCAGATGTTCTGAAAATTGCCGAGGCTTCATTTCCTCTGAAAACGAATACCAAAGATCCAGAGGTTATCAAAGATGTATTCCATGTAGGAAATTTAGGGGAATTTTATTAACAAAACAGAAACATTATGAAAATTCTGAGACTCGAGTTGTGCAAATTAAACGCAAAATAAAAGCATTACAATGTGAAAACGGACGTTTGGAACAAAAGGTGAGTCAAAAAATTATGGAGCGTGGATCTATATAATTTCCTACTATTATCCGATACTCTGTTCATAATTTTCCTGTTCTCATTTTAGTGTGATAATTTTACATCGTTTCGAATAGCATCACAAGCGAGAGACTTGATTGTATGTACCTATTTGAATAGTTCATAATGCAAAAGGATAGATTAGAGAGATTTAATATTTTATGATAAGTGTTGCAAATCAATTTCAAATGTATAAGGTATGTTGTGACGTATTTTCCGTTCTCGCTTTATTTGCGGCGTCACTTCCCTTTCTACACTCTGTTAGTCAGTCTGTTGTGAGCATCCCACCTAAGAGGATGTATTGATTACTAAGATAATAAACACTCGCTCATCAGTCGTACACCCAACGAGGTTGATTCTGATCCCTTCCGGTTTGAGCGATTCTTATTTTACGTTGGCAACGGTAACGTCATGCAGCACCCCGCGCCGGAACGGCGTACTGCAAGACATTGCCGTTGCCAACGTAAAATGAAAATCGCCCAAACCGGAAGGGATCAGAATCAACCTCGTTGGGTGTACTTAGCAAGAGTTCCTTTAATCATTGCCCTGATCCCAGCCTGACTTTCGGCAAATAACAACAGGTTATGGGCCCAGATAAGTGGATCCCGAGGTGTGATTACAGTTAAAAAGACTTCAGTGAATCAGTTCGTGCTAAGAAAAGTAAGAAACATGGCGAGCAGAGGTTCCCTAGGCGTGCTCCAGTCTATTGAGCGTCTAAGTGGCAGAGAGAATTACCATACGTGGTCAGTGTCTATGAGAGCGTACCTAGAGCATGAAGAGCTTTGGGACACGATAAAAGTTACAGCAGGAACAGTATCAACAGATCCGAAAAAGGTCGCAAAGGCGCGAGCAAAAATCATTTTGTCTGTAGACCCAGTTGTGTTGTCCCATATCGAAAACCAAGAAACAGCAAAAGGTGCATGGGATAAGCTGAAAGAAGCATACGAAGATAATGGTTCGAGTCGTCGCGTGAATTTGTTATGTGCTATGACGACTACTAAACTCGAGAATTGCAGCTCTAAAGAAGATTACGTAAATACAATTATCACGACAGCGCATAAGCTATCTGATACCGGCTTATTAATCCCTGATGAGTTAGTTGGAGCACTTCTATTAACAGGATTGCCAAGTCAATATCGACCAATGATAATGGCCCTAGAAAGTTTGTCAACACCAGTGACCTCCGATTTGGTCAAACAGAAAATCCTACAAGAAGTAAAGTGGCATAGCAACAACACCAGAGAGGGAGAGACGTCAGGTTTCCTCTCCCAGTTCAACACACGCAGAGGCTTCAATAGAAGAGGACGCTTTTCAAGAGGCAGAGGCAATCACAACAACAACAACAGGTTTGAGAAGGGAGTCAGGTGTTTTGAGTGAAACCGTTATGGGCATTTCGCTAAAGACTGCCCCACTCCTAGAGACAGAAACAAGAAAGACGTAAAGGCATGCAATGTAGAGTGCATTTCTCGGTATGACCGCAACAGACAATGGCATACTAAATGATTGGGTAATAGACTCAGGCGCTTCTAGACATATGTGTAATAATAAAACTTCATTTGATTCCGTACGTAAGTCTTGCGTTAATCATATAACTATAGCAAATAAGGATAAGCTATCTGTAGAAGGGGAAGGAGAGATTTATATAAACATAGGGAACAATCAAAGAATTAAGCTATTAAACGTTTTGTACGTGCCGAAGGTCGCAGCAGATTTATTGTCAGTAAGTTGTATAATTACCGCTGGTTGTAACGTATCATTCGATGAATCGAAATGCAAAATAATCAATAGAGCAGGCGATGTAGTCTTAACAGCGCAGTTATTAAAAAACGGGGTTTACAATTTGAACTTGAAGAGCAACAACAATCCTAGTTCCAAAAATTCTAATCAAACTGTGTCAGCATTCTCAGGCAAAACAAATGAGAGCATGGACCTGTGGCATCGAAGAATGGCTCACCTCAACGTGGATTATTCGAAACTCCTCAAGCAGGAAGCTGCCACCGGAATAAACTTCGATGAAAAACAGCAGATACCACAATGTAAGGCCTGTATACGAGGGAAACTGGTAAGGAAGCCCTTCAAACCAAATGAAAAGAGAGCGGAAGGTAGACTGACGTTGGTGCACACAGACTTGTGCAAAATGGAAACGAAATCTGTGGGTAACGCTTTATATTTTCTCACGTTCCTAGATGACTATACACGAAAAAGCTTTGTTTACTCCCTAAAGACAAAAGATCAAGTACCCGATGCTTTTTCACATTTCTTGAAGTATGTAGAGAATCAGAGCGGATGCAGAATGAAGACTATACGAAGCGATAATGGCAGAGAATACGTCAACGACAAACTGCGACGCATGATCGAACAGCAGGGCATCAGGCACGAAACAACAATTCCCTACAGTCCACAGCAGAACGGCCGTGCGGAGAGGCTCAACAGAACGCTTATCGACAAAGCGCGTTCTATGATAATGGATGCTGGCTCGAGCAAGGACTTCTGGGCTGAAGCTATTGCGACGGCATCATACTTGTCAAATCGATCACCGAAGGCTTGTCTACAGATGAAAACTCCGGAGGAGTTATGGACCGGAACGAAGCCAGACTTATCGCATATAAGAGTATTCGGAAGTAAAGCATATGTACATATCCCAGATCACATGAGAGACAAGATGGACCCAAAAACCAAAGACTGTCTGTCTGCCCTAACCAGAAGGGCTACCGTATGTGGGACATTCAAGCCAAAAGGGTAATAAATAGTCGTGACGTAATTTTTTCAGAAAATACAGGAAAGATCGGAACAGAGAGAACAACAGTACTTTTACCAATGAACGATGCTATCGACAACGAGGAAATACCAGATTCGCAAGATGCTGAGGAAGATGACTCCGACATTGACGTTCACCCGGTCAAGACCAGGAGATCGAGTCGAGTACCCAAATGACCTAAACATTTGGATGATTACGTAGTGTATTCGTCAGTCAATGATTATGGCGAACCGCATGATTACCAGTCAGCAATTGACAATGAGAATCAGCAGCATGGTTGAAAGCAATGACCAAAGAGTACCAAGCAATAGTGAAGAACGATACCTGGGAATTATGCGATTTACCCGCGAATTGCAGGGTCATAGGAACTAAGTGGGTATACAGGAAGAAGACGAATGATGGAGGAACAACACACAAAGCGAGACTAGTGGCCAAAGGCTACACCCAGACTAAAGGCATCGATTACTACGACACATACTCACCTGTAGTTAGGTTTACGACCCTCCGCGTACTATTTGCCTATGCAGTTCAACATGATTTAGAAATGCACCATTATGACGTCGATTCTGCTTTTCTACATGGCGATCTAGAAGAGGAGATTTACTTACAACAGCCAGAAGGATTTGAAGTCCCAGGACAGGAGACTAAGGTCGACTCAAGAAAGCTATATATGGACTACGTCAAGGAAGCAAGGTTTGGAACTCAAAATTGGACGCTGAACTTAAGAAAATGAACATGTCTCAATCAGATTCCGATTTATGTGTATACTACTATTTCAGCAAACAAGTAGTAATCATCGCAGCTATTTACATGGACGATATTCTTGTTTTTTCTAACTCAAAAAATCTTGTAGCTATTCCGAAAAACGGGCTATTTTCTACTTTTTCCATGAAGAACTTGGGCGAAATAGAGAGATGCTTCGGTATCAACGTGAAGAGAAACAGATCCGAAGGAATCATACAGTTGGATCAATCAGATTACGTCGAATCAATTCCGAAGAATTTCCACATGCATGAATCTAACCCAGTGTCAACACCGATGGAGCCTGGTTGTGTCCTATCAGCTGAAGATGCACCTACGACTCAGGAGGAAATTGACAAATTGCGACGCATACCTTACCAAAATGCAGTAGGTTCTATCATGTACCTGTTCCAAGCTACGAGACCAGATCTGGCGTTCGCAGTAAGCTCGACAAGCAGGTTCAACAACCAGTACAGCGAACATCATTGGAATGCCGTGAAAAGAATATTCCGCTACTTGAGAGGTACATCAAATTACAAACTGACTTACTGTAAAAACAACGGCAACAAACTGATAGGCTACAGTGACGCTAGCTGGGGCACTGATGAAAACGATTCCCGATCAATTACGGGATACATCTTTCAACTTCAAGGAGGAGCAGTTTCTTGGAACAGTAAGCGACAAGCCTCGATAGCCTTGTCGAGTTCAGAAGCGGAGTATTACGCATTGTCTTCAGCTGTACAAGAAGCAATTTGGCTCAAGAGACTGACCGTTGAACTAAGAATTCAAGACTCTGAACCAGTTCACATCATGTGTGACAATAAAGACGCAATAGACTTCTCGAATAATGCAAACTTCAGCGCCGGAACCAAACATATAAAGCTTAGGCGTAACTTTGTGAAAGAATGTATTGAAAAAGGTGAAACAATCGTTAGTTTTGTACCATCCGAAGAACAATTAGCCGACGCCTTAACCAAACCCTTACCGAGATCTAAACCAGAGTCTTTTGTTGAGCAGGCAGGCTTAACCGAATAAATTCGTATGATTAATGATGTTTATGTATAATGTTTACTCTATTATTAAGCAAGATGTTATATATTTGTAATGCTAGGTGCATGTGTGATTCACAGTATAAAAGAAAAAAAATAATATATTTCCTTCTGAAAGCATTCCATACAATCAGTGCTTAACATTTTTCAATTGAGGTGGGATGTTGCAAATCAATTTCAAATGTATAAGGTATGTTGTGACGTATTTTCCGTTCTCGCTTTATTTGCGGCGTCACTTCCCTTTCTACACTCTGTTAGTCAGTCTGTTGTGAGCATCCCACCTAAGAGGATGTATTGATTACTGAGACAATAAACACTCGCTCATCAGTTGTACTTAGCAAGAGTTCTTTTAATCATTGCCCTGATCCCAGCCTGACTTTCGGCAAATAACAACAATAAGTACAGTTTTGTACATATCAAACATTCAAACTTTTGAATCTAAAGTTCTTCAAAGTTGAAAATTTTACACTCATACCCTTTTCGTCATAACCACTTCATTATTTAATGAATTGTATGATTAAAAACTATAATTATTCATTGCAATTACTAATTTTGCAGATTTTGAATAAGAAAAGGTCGAAATGATTTTGTAAATGAACAGGCTCCCTCCAACATTGTCCGTACATCTTTCGAACACGATTAGCATGAAGACAATTAGGGAGCATTTCTATAAATAACATACGTGTAAAAATCTAGAAATCTTATTTTTCCACGTAGGTGTTATGTAGATTGTATATATTTAGTATTTTACGTGCATGATAGATCACCAGTATAAGATTTCAACAGCCTGTGTTCTTATTATGCATGAAAAGTACTATGTTTTAAATTTTTAACCTCAAGCTTACAATCATTGTGGTGGTATGTATGATTTTGTGAGTATCGTCTTAATTGTTATTGATGTACTTCAGAAATGGCACATCGGTAACCGTTCAACTGAATAGTAATCCTAAATTAATTTTTCATTGAATGGAGATTTTTAAATTTCAGCAATTATTGTTGAAAATTATCACAATCCACATAAGATTTTGTGTCCGCAGCCTACGTGGGTATCCACGTGGACCCACTCTTAAAGCATGATAATGTTTACTTGATGTTGACATTACAAATAATTTTAGATATTGAAACAAGTAGATGAAATCGAAAACATAAGAATAGATTGCGCTAATAAGCAAGAAGAAACCATAACAGATGCCATCTCTGCACTACCTGGACAACAACAAGAGGCTGTGCGAAGCTGTTCAGCAGCTGCCAAAGTTTGTGGTCGTACTGGCAACCGATATTCTTTGGAATGGATTTATGGGATGCTTTTACTACGTATCAAAAGTCGCAAAGCTTATGAGCACATTCGAAATCATAACATATTGCCACTGCCATGTATAGACACGCTTAACCGTTATTTAACGAATATGGATAGTGCATATGGATTTAATAAGGTTACATTTGAATGTTTGCAAAAAAAGGCTAGTGAAATGCCACAGGAAGACCGAAGAAGTAAATGTCCATTTCTGTACACTGGTATGCATAAATAAATTTTGTGACTGTTGATGATACATTCACTAATTTTTTGGCCCACATTTATATTTTAGATGATATTGAAATTATTTAATATGGTAGTTTGAAAATCATAATTTCGAAAATATAAGTTTTTTTATTTCTATTTTTTATCTCAGTTTATTTGGAATTGATATTATTTCCAGGTGTATTACTTATTGATGAAATGAAACTTACGGAGGGTATCTCATTTGACAAGAAAGAAATGACGTTTAACGGTTTCACGGACTTGGGAAAGTATACTCCAAAAAATCAAGAGCAGTTGTTAAGTGATCACACATTAGTTTTGATGTTTCAACCATTTCGTGGGAGATGGGTGCAGGCTGTTGCGTGTTTTCTAAGTAGAGGCTGTGCCTCAGGGACTATCTTGCACAAACTTATTCTGGAGTGCATAATTCTGCTTGAAAACAGCGGCTTTCTAGTCGACGTCATAACAATAGATGGTGCTCAGTGGAATAGAGGAATGTGGAAGCAATTTGGGATTTCAGAAGCTAATGTTAGTTGTGCACACCCTTCCAGCGAACATAGACGACTCTGGTTTAATTCGGACTTTTCGCATCTTTTAAAAATTTTTTGAAATTTCGTTGTGTCCCAGCATGAAATATGGGTAAATATATACTGCATTGTTTACCCAAATTGGTATTAAATATTACTGCATACGCACCTAAAGTACTTTGTTATTTTGTTGTTTTTTTCGGCTTGTTGTAGACTCCGGGTGGAGTGGTTAAATTGAAGCATTGGGAAGCTCTGCTTGTGGTAGAAAAAACAGATAACTTAGGATTGAAAGATGCGTTCAAGTTGACTAAACATCATATAAAACCCGAAGGTTACCAAAGAATGAATGTTCCATTAGCTTCTGAGGTGAACTAACATTTTATGAATACGTAATATTATACATACCTATATACAATCTAAAAAAATTCAATTCAGAGTGATTGACTTTATTGACTTTATATGTAGTTGTTCTCGCCTCGAGTAGCTACTGCTATGAATGTATTTCGCGAGAGGCATACGGACCTATACTGCGTTCAACGAGAGAACGGTACGCTTCCGAAACCAAATGCGTCCAGTTCGGTCAGATCCCACCCAACGCGCCGCCCACTTAACCCTCTCCACGCAGACGAACGAGCTCGGCAGCTAGCCAGATCAGGCTACGATACTGAGTAGCATGCGTCACTACCCCCACCCGACCGACTGGCCGCTCAAAGCTGCGCGGAGCTGTACCGTTCTCTCGTTGAACGCAGTATAGAAGATTGCGAACCTACAGTAAATTCATAAAGAGAATTAATTCGTTAAATACGGCCATGACATCCCGAACTCCTACCAATGCCCTCTATCCCAATTCCCAAAATCACAAGGTTATATAACAATTCCACCTAATTCCTTATGAATCCTCATCCATCCATCCTCTTGAATCCATCATGGACAAAAACAATTTATTTGTCGAGATTGATAGTTGGTGTATTTATGGTTGGTGTTTTTTATGTTTTTGGAATACGTAGGTGATAGAAGAGTTTCTGCATTATTTACAAGAATGGGAAACCGAAGCAAGGTCCAAAGGATATAAATTTATTCCGCCTAATACGTTGACGGGTTTGAAAGTAACCCTAACTGCAACTCTTGAAATTTTAAACTTTCTTATCAACAAATGTTGGTACAAATATTTAATGACAGCTAGACTCACGCAGGATGCATTGGAGGTTAATATCATGTAAATTCATATCATAATACAATCTAAATATTTTGTATGAATTGTTACATTGATTGTATGCAATTTCCAGAGGTTTTTTGGAATAATGAGAAATTGTTGTGGTTCCAATGAACATCCGGACCCAAAAATGTTCGCTCAAGTCTATCGTCTAATTAGCGTTTACTCTTTGGTTAAACCACCCAAGGGTTCAAATATCTGCGGAACAGAAGTTTTGAATTCACTGATGAGTGTGCAGAAGAATGCACCAGTCGTTAAGGGGATGGTCTAGTCGATTTTTACCGGCATAATTATTCTTTCGAATATCTCGGAAACGAAGGTCTCAATCGGATTGTCCTTTTGGCAGCGGATGATCGACGAGCAATGAGTTCGAGTTAGCATGAAAATTCAAGAAAATAGAATGATTTTTTTTTTTTTATATCGTCAAGTGTGAGTGTGTCACTTATGTCGACTTATATCAGAGTCTACGCATCCTTTTCGGAAAAACGAGCTTTGAAGCACCATTCTATAGGGAATTACGAACACACCCATCAAAAAACATCTCTGTTTTATGCAGAAATGAGGTCTGATTCTGAAAACTCGCAGTTCGTTGTGATTAGCGATTGTAAATTGTTGGGATCTCATGACAATTCTTAGTTCCTGCATTGCCCGAGCGGGAGAGCTCAGCGCGCGAATCGCTGCGTCTTCTTCTCACTCAGTAGCTATGCGAAGGAGAAGACGATGCAACGATTCGCGAGCTGAGCGCTCTCCCTCGGGCAATGCCGGAACTTCGGCGCGAACCGAGAATTATCATGGCTTGCCAACAATTTACAACCGCTAATCACAACGAACTACGAGTTTTCAGAATCAGACCTCATTTCTGCATAAAACAGAGATGTTTTTTGATGGGTGTGTTCGTAATTCCCTATAGAATGGTGCTTCGAAGCTCGTTTTTCCGAAAAGGATGCGTAGACTCTGATATAAGTCGACATAAGTGACACGCTCACACTTGACGATATAAAAAAAAAAAAAATCATTCTATTTTCTTGAATTTTCATGCTAACTCGAACTCATTGCTCGTCGATCATCCGCTGCCAAAAGGACAATCCGATTGAGACCTTCGTTTCCGAGATGTTCGAAAGAATAATTATGCCGGTAAAAATCGACTAGACCATCCCCTTAAGCCTCGAAAAACCGAATGGAAGGACAATTTGAACGAAATATTCGAAGAAAAAGAAAACAAGGATATCATAGAAGGCACTTCATCCGCCATAGAATCAGATCATAACTACGATATAGCTAGAGTAGATATATAAGGGGGGTTCTGGATGTAGATTCCTGCACCGACACATTACCGACATCTTATCCGAGACGCAAACCCTTCATTCTGGAAGGTTCGACAAGAAGGTCATGCTGTAACCCTCGACACCAGGTCGTTCACTCCTATGAATAGCGTCACACACCCTTGAATTGATGGTACACCCGCAATTAATTGAGGCCATACACTCTCAATTTAACGTCACATACACTCAGGTCAACGTCACACGCCTCAAATAAAACTCTAACCGTAAGGATAAGTCGAGGACGGGGGGTCTGCCAGAGTTTCCAGGAATTGAGTCGGCGCGAGTCATTAAAGAGGTGATGACGGAAAGGGGTCAGATGTCATAAATCTTTACACGATAACTGTCTCGCAACTCCTGTATGCAGGTGGTCAAATTTTTTTGCTTATGCACGTGCACTCGACACATACACGGTTACACATACATACACACACCTACCCTACAGAGTCTGCTCATGTATTCGTGCATGAGATGAAGGCAAAAAATAGATACGGCTAATGGATTGGACCCATTACACTAATTTATGACAAGTGTTCTGACTAATTTATGACAAGTGTTGTGACAAGGTCAATCTTCCCCGATTCCTGGAATTTTCACCGACGAACGGTTCCTGGAATTATCACCGAGTTTTCGGCACCTTGTGAGATTTGAGAAATTTCGAATCCGATCAAGTTACCTTGCATACTGAATGAAAAACTTGATCACCATACAATTTTTAAAACAGTAGCTCTCAGAAAGATCTTCAAATGAAATATGTGAAAATGTGAAGAAATATAGGAAGATCCTTTTTCGGAATGAAGTTGACACGTTCTAGTAATAAAGTCCATGGAAGTTAGTAGAGGGGTTGAGAGCTATAAAAGAGAGAAATATCTAGAGATGGCAATTAGTCTTCAACAGATCCTCGTTGAGTGATGCAGAATATCGATAAGCAGTGAAAAAAAAACAAAATATTATCATATCTACTGCTGAGAAATATTGAAGAAGTGAAAAGTCTAATTAAAATAAAGTCTGATCTAAATCAACTCACAAGCGTACTCAGAAATATCGAAATCTAAACCCGAAAACAACATGGACTTTAACAAGCTTAACAAAATTGGTCGGCTGGAACAGTTTCTTCCAACGAGAAAATTAGGAGAGCTGGATGTGTTCAAGGACTTTCAAATCAGCGGCATCCGCAAAGTTCAAACCAAATTTGGTGAAAGATTCATTGTTGATGTAGATGGACGCTTCTCGGTATTTTTACCAGCTCGGATGCGAAGAGTTCTAGTCGACGACGCAGATCTTCTTCAAAAGATGATGGACGCATGTGAAGAGGATAGACTTCAGATGCGCTACCTTGGTGGACAATTCAACCAGATGGAATTCAACTATGTGTGATTTACTTCGTATGTGAACATCGACTGACTTCTACATAATTACAATGTTATAACACATTTTAATTATCATACATTTGTATCAAAAGTCTATTCTATTCCTGAAAAATAAATGGTCTTCAACTCCTTACATAAATATGATAATATTTTGATGTTATTCCTATCACTATAAATTCGAACGATCAACTTTATGCTACTTGGAGAGGGATTCTTTTATTTTATAAAAATAAATAATAATCTTCGACTCTAAACTGATTTCGTACCGAATATGTCAATGCCTTGCTATATTCACTCTACCTTTGAATTATATTTCCCGCCCCGTCCTCTAGATCACCAGGTAGTTTCCCATCTCATGGGCTACGTGCCACCACTTTTAAAGTTAATATTGCAAAATAAAAACAATTGCAGCCACCACATATGCGGTAGCGTTGGCTGCTGACTTCATTCCTTTTCTTGGTGCGTAGCTACACGCCACGTATTTGTGAGAATTAGAGAAAAACGTTCCAATAAATCAGATCATGTCACGAAATCATATTCGTCATAGTGATTCAGAAGGTTCAAGATCAGAACGCAGTGAAAGGGAGAATCATCGACACACGGAACTCTTAAAGCGTCTGGAAAAATTGGAGAAAAAATTACAGAAAAAAAGGAGGAACAGACGCCATCGTCATCCATCCAGAGAAGCTAGCGTTCATTCAAGAAACGATCGTAAGCTGTTTTTTGGAGTAACATAACCAACTGTCAGACCATGGAGATCCGATACAGGCGAGTTCTGTTCGGATTAGATCACGAGTTGATTCTTCCCACATGACTTCTCCCTAGACGAGTTCTTTGGAGTTACTGGTCACGAGTTGACTTTACAGTTTTTTGTCCATTGACGAGTTCTTTGGACTTATTAGTCACGAGTTGACTATACAGCCGATCTATTCTCAGACGAGTTCTGGAGATGCAGGTTTTTTGTATTTTTAAAATTTCCACCATAGGTTACGAAAATGCGTCGTTGCATTCACTACGACGGGCCCGGTCCAGATCGACTTCACGACGAAATAGGTCTAGATCGACCTCAAGACGGACTAAGTCCAGGTCAATCCCGCGACGGGACAGATCCACATCAACCTATTCTGGGGAACTACGTGTTGCTCAAATACAAAACGAAACACCTGCACCAGTTCCACAACCCCTTGAAATTCCACCGGAACAGCCGAGTGCGCCCGATGTCGAAATTCTGCCGTTATGTGAAAACATATTAAACATACTAGGCAACAAGGTTAGTGAGGACAAAATCCTGAGCCAAGAGATTCATCCAGATATTGCCTGCAGATGGGAAATGATTGTGACAAAAGGTCTTCAAAATCAGAATTAATTAAGAAATATCCAGTCCCGCGTAATTGCATTCTTATGGATGCCCCGGTATTGAACCCAGAGGCCAAAGCGGCAATGTTACCCGGCACAATTCAGAGAGATGTCAGACTCGCAACGATACAAAATCAGATGGGCTCTTGTTTATCAGCTCTGGGTCAAGCATTGACACACCTCATCCAAGGGAACCAAATGGGGGACAACGTACAGCTGATCGAATGGATTAGTGACGCAGGTCGCATACTGTCAGATCTACACCATACTGACTCTGAAACTCGAAGGTTGTTTATAACCTCTAGTATGAATCCGTCAGTCAAAGAAACTATGTCAGGGGCTCCAATCGGAGAGTTTTTATTCGGTAACAATTTGGACGAGCGTGTAAATTCAGCGAAATCACTTGAAAAAATTTCGATGGGTTTGAAAAACAACAAAACTGACTACAAAAAGCCGGACAATAACAAGAAAATGAATTTAAACTCCAAGAGTCTGCCTTACTTCCGTCGCCCGAATCAGCAGGCGACCAGGACTCCGAGGTCAGGCAGACAACAGCCATACCACAATCAGCAGGACACACGCAGGAGTTCGAAATCACAACTGGGCCAAAGATACAACAGCAATGCCAAGACCGGACAATTGTCACAGAATTATCGCAAGAAATAACAATCCCACACGTAAGTCACCCGGCAGGAAGGCTACAGTTTTTCAAATTAGCCTGGGAACAAATTTCCAATGAAGAAAAACTGTTATCTTGGATAGATGGGTATAAAATTCCTTTTGATATATTGCCAGTTCAAAAAATTTCACCGCCTGAGCGACGCTGGTCTCCGAATGAAGGACAGAATATTAAAATTTCCATAAACAAATTATTAGGTTTAGGAGCCATTACAAGATGCAGCCCAAATCCTGCACAGTTTTTGTCAAGCATATTTCTAGTACCAAAACCAAATGGCTCGTACAGATTTATACTTAATCTGAAAAAACTAAATAAGTTTATTACTACTGAGCATTTTAAAATGGAAGACTTCAGAACTGCTAAAAGGCTTATATCTCATAAATGTTACATGAGTACTATAGATTTACAAGATGCGTATTTTCTAATTTCCGTCCATCCGAGTCATAGGAAATACTTGAGATTTTTGTTTAAAAATCAAACTTACGAGTTTACTTGCTTGCCTTTTGGCCTCTCGACAGCTCCTTACGTATTTACAAAAATTCTAAAACCGGTTCTTAATGAATTGAGAAGTAGAGGGCTTATGTCAGTTGCCTATATCGACGATTTTCTGTTGTTAGGTAACACCTATCAGTCGTGTCAAGACAATGTGTCTCAGACCGTAGATTTGCTACTCAAACTAGGGTTTATAATTAACGAAGAGAAAAGTCAGTTGATTCCCTCTTGCAGTAAAAAATTTCTGGGTTTTGTCTTCAACTCCAATGATATGAATATTGAAATAACTCCAGATAAAAGGCTTCAATTGCTTAAACAAATCAAAAAATTTAGTATTACTGCAAGCTGTAAAATCAGAGAATTTGCAAGTTTTTTGGGAAAAATTACAGCAGCATGTCCAGCATTAACTTATGGTTGGGCATATACAAAATCTTTAGAAAAAGCAAAACTATCAGCACTAAATCATACCGAAGGAAACTACGATTGCATAATGAAAATTCCTACTTACCTTAGAAAAGACCTTGACTGGTGGAAAAATAATGTTCAGGTGGCTAAGAATTCCTTAATTAGGCTAATTAAATTCGAATTCGAGATTTTTACGGACGCATCGCTGTCTGGCTGGGGAGCCGTGTGTGGAGACGAGAAGACCAATGGGTATTGGAATGATTTAGAAAAACAGAAACACATTAACATATTGGAATTATTAGCAGCCTTTTTTGGATTAAAGTGTTTCGCTACAAACAAGTCGAATTGTGACTTTATTCTAAGAATTGATAATACCACTGCGATCTCATACATCAATCGTATGGGTGGTATATAGGCCAGTAAAAATAGCACTTTAACCTCGCACTAAATTGCCGATCCAATTTTTTTTTTTATAATGTTTGGGGTCACTTACTAAGTATAAAAACACAAAATGCTGACAGATTCAGGTGGAGCTTCAGGCGCAATCTCGAAAAAACGTTTTTGGTCGATATCTCGGAAACTATGCACTTTAGGGCAAAAGTTGTAGAGACCATTATTGTAGAGTATAACATTTTGCATCTTTTGTTGGTTGAGGATTTTTTTGTAAAACTTACCGTTTACGATTTATGGCTCGCTGAATGAACGAGTTTTTCTATCTCGGCCGATAACTCTTATAATATTGGATTCATAAATAAAATGCTTCTATACATTTTTGAAGATCAATGTATTCCCCACAACTTTTGTTTCAAACTTTTTTTTTTAATGTCCATACTTTTTGAGCTATAGGGCGTTTAATGTT
Organism: Macrophya alboannulata; assembly: GCA_949628255.1. Taxonomy (NCBI): domain Eukaryota; kingdom Metazoa; phylum Arthropoda; class Insecta; order Hymenoptera; family Tenthredinidae; genus Macrophya; species Macrophya alboannulata. The sequence goes on from OX451208.1 coordinate 28,876,945, forward strand.
GAACTACCGGGTGCAAGGTCAAAAATTTTAAGGTATGGTAGAGTGTAATGGTAAAAATGCAACAAATGTACTGTACCGATGTACTTAACAATCAAAAGTTTCTCTCCTCACCTGGAATATTAACGATTTTGTTTCTTTTATTTTATTATGTTTCGTACAATTAAAATTTTTTTTTTTTTTTTTTCGAATCTGGATTATTGAGTAATTAATAATGATTATAATTTAATAATAATTATAATAATAATCACTCAATAATCCAGGATCAAAAAAAAAAAAAAAAAAATATTTTTTAATTGTACGAAACATAATAAAATAAAAGAAACAAAATCGTTAATATTCCAGGTGAGGAGAGAAACTTTTGATTGTTAAGTACATCGGTACAGTACATTTGTTGCATTTTTACCATTACACTCTACCATACCTTAAAATTTTTGACCTTGCACCCGGTAGTTCAACATTAAACGCCCTATAGCTCAAAAAGTATGGACAT
>OX451208.1:30196275-30224090 GCA_949628255.1 Macrophya alboannulata
ATTGTGAGATTGACTTTTGATCTTTTACACAAATATTCAAAAAATATTGTAATAACATTTATCTAAAATGTTTATCGTAAAGATTTACAAAATATTTAAAAAATATATATATTTTGAATACTTGAGATCGCGGACATAAGAACATGTATGAATGTTTATGATAAATATTTCATAACCATCCGCGAATGAAAAAACAACTACAGGGAATTAAAGAGCTATTTATGAGCTCTCGATTCCCACCCGTCCTGATTTTTGAACTCGTACGGTTGAGCAGTAATTAACAATTTTGGGTGGAGGGCAGAGTTCGTAAGTAGCCACCCACTTCCTGATAATGAAATGATTCCCAATTCGTGATAATGAAATCCCAATTGTCTACTTTTAGCTTCCTACACAGAGGTAAATAAATTGCTATAATCACTGGGTATACAGACATGGAGAATGAAGTGAAGCCTTGATTTTGGCGTGAGGCTTGAGCAGTCTTGTTGCTGGCAGTACTATCTCCGAGTTCGGTCTATAATCAAGGTTCTACTGTAATCGCAATATGTTATTTGCACTGTATTGACTCACAAGATTTATTGCAGTATCAATGAGTTACTTCATGTCATTATACATATTGATGACTGAACTGTGTTATTGCTAAAGATATCACAACATATTTTGAATCAACAGTGAACTTCACAAATAGATGTAACACAAATAAATCATTGCTGCTATTCTTCTCAGTATATGACCTACCGCTTAGCATGTATTCAATATTCGGTGTTATTGTCGGTACCATTCTGACCAGATCTAGCGTGTTATCGAGTGTACTTCGTGACTCCATAGTTTTGTATCTACTAGTAGGTATGTACACTTGGCGAGGTTGATTCTGGGACGGAAGTGCAAAATCAGAAAAGTTACCAGGCTGGTAGTTACTAGGCAAGTAGTGAAACAGTCGCCGCGCCACCCTAAAGACGGCCGTGAAACCAGCACGAGGTGGTATCAACTTCGATGATTACATAATTTCTGGGGTAATCACAAACACCGAGTCACTTGGTAACGTTCCGAGTTTAGGTTATCTGTCACTCTTTTTGAAACTTAGCAGACGGCTCGTGCTGTCTCACTACTCGCCTAGTAACTACCATCCTGGTAACTTTTCTGAGTTTGCACTTTCGTCCCAGAATCAACCTCGCTAAGTGTATCTCAACGGCTGTTCGACTACAACTCTATATTCTAGTTTTTTACAAAAAAAAAACCCCACCTATTTACTTTATGCGATTATACTGGCACGCTGTATACAGGCTGAGTCCTACCAAAGGTCTAGTCTCAGTTGCTAAAGAAACATGATTCTTGGGAAAATGAAAAGTGGGATTCCGAAAAAATTGGATGCACAGGACTCAAGCATGCACATTGCACATAGTGTGAAAGTTACGTTTAATATTTTAACCCCAAGTCGTTCAACCAGCTCGAAAACTGCATTCTAGCATAGCTAAGCCACGCTCATTTTAGACTTTGAAAAGACTCACCCTGTATATCTGTCGAATTCATCAAATGGACGTCATGGATAAATTACACAGCATTTGGAAGAATAAAATGAAGAAAGACGTCAACAGTTTCATATGATTGTCAATCTGGATCAAAGCTTATTGCCACTCAAACAAACAAACGATGATGCATAATCATCGCTCATTTCACGACTCGCTTCGAGAATGTTGTTCTGAACAAACTCCGTCTTTCCCCATGCTCAGATAATACATCGTCATATCTGTATATTTTGACGTTGCAGGTATGAATAATGTATGCGAAAATGAGTACAGAGACACATCCAAAATCTGTCTAAATACACTATGCGGAAAATGAGTTCTTCGACAAAATGGCGCAAAAAATAACAACAGTCAGTTTTTTTTTTCTTGTCGAATATGCGTTTATTTAAAAGATGTCAAGCGTTAAGTAGGTATTCAACCAACAGAAAGACATTTCTTCAAAAACTTAACAGTTTCTAGGACTTTTAGTTCTTCGTATGAAAGTTTGATTAATTGTCAGAAAACTGCTTAGAAATCGTCAAGTCCAAAATCAAATATTGAGCGAAAAAAGTTTTTTTTTCGTTTCATATTTGTGATTTATCGGAAATTTCTAATAATTTTTGGAGTGAATTTTTTGGCTGACAATCCAGAAAAAAATTTCTGTCCCGAACTTCTTATGAAATCTTCATGATTCCAAAATCAAAAAATTAATCTATTCCTCTTGACGATATTTTTGTCAACGTAATAGGTTTCCAGTTATGGTGCTTCTTTTGTACAAGAGTCAAACTTTTCTACAAAAAGTTGAATAACTTCGCGAAATACAATCGTAAAAAGAATATTAAATTAACAAACTAAAGCTTACACCTTCTACTTTAAAATGCTTTTGTGATTATTCAGAAGAAGGTCGTATCAATCAAGCCAAGTCAACGTGTTTAAATTTCCCTGACGTTTCAGCAGTAATGCACTGCCCTCATCAGAGGCTTTTTATAAAAAAAAAAAACAAAAAAATTGCGATTATATTTTTATGTATATTCGTCAGAAAAGTGTAAGCGCTTGAATAAAGTATCTAATTCGCGGAGTATAACGATATTCAGAATCTTGTCCTGACTCACGTAAGATCACTAAGCAATTTAAAAAGAAGTAAGTTGGAGGTTCTTGTTTCTAATTTTAAATGCTTTGTTGGAAATTCTACGATATTTTCTCACTGAGATATCTCGATTTTCGATATTTTCTTTGTTACAAACTTTTTATTCGACTGTTGCGCCTTACTTTTTAAAAAAGAAAAGAATTTTTTGCAATGAATAATTCTAGTTGATTTTGGATATGCTATTCCATGCCTTCTATCACAAATTTCAGCCACAAAAAATTTCGTATTGTCGTTTTCTTCTTTCCGCATACCCTACTCAGACTGGACGACCTAATCTGCACAGACTTTGCTATCTGAGAGTAGTAATTAGTTTGTTTCCATAATTAATCGTGTTTGGACATATCCCGAAATATACCTGCTCATTGCTTATATTTGCCCAAGTACGGCCTGGATCAAGTTTCGTCCAACGTTTGTGATATCGGATTATATTAGTAAAATCAGCTAGCTTCACGTTTCATGCAAGTAATTTGATACGGTACATACTCTCACGTAAGTGTATTACATTACAGAATTATAACTAATTTCTCAAAGAAATATTATTTCAATGAAAAAAATATGAATAAATTAGTATACACGTGATGGAATTTCAACTTATAGGATAGTTTACCTAAATCATTATGCTTGAATGTAAGAGAATACGACTGAAAAACGTGATTCATTTTTGGATCTGTACAACAAAGCGAGAACTTATATACACTGCACGGTTATCATCTGATTAATTGTTTAACACAAATCAATTGAAAATTAAAGACTTACAGACATATTTCGCTGACGTGGAATTTAAAGCACGATTCGATAACTCACAGCAGTCAACAACTTATTTACGAACTGACTGAAAGACTTGTCGACTTCATAGGCTGAAGAAAGATGAGCGAATGCAGATATCGACAGCCCAGACATATGAACAGTTGCGTGAACCGCCTCGAGTGGGAATTCAATCCGTACGTGACATAATAATATAGAATACAGGGTGTAACATAATCATTCATATGATACCCATATTTGCATTCTTTGTCCAATACTGAGACGAAGTTTCAGTATGGGATGCCAGTGAAGTCGACTAATCAGAACCTCGAAGATTGAGCATTGATGAGCATGAGTCAGCATGCACAAACCTGGCTGATCCGATGCCTGCGGTTGACATATTGAACTGTATGTAATTAGTCAAATCTGATTTGCTATGATTAAAAAATTATGGCAATCTCAACTCTGGGCTCATATAATTTCGTCTCAGCTTTTCACAAAGAATACACTCCTTACAAAGATATAGGAACTTCTGGTACACCCTATATATGCATAGCAGCCTACACATAAGTCTCATATATGTACCTAGAGCTTACAGGCTACACGGAGGGACCATTACAACGATCCTACTCGATTTCGAGTTTCCATAATCGAATTCACCAGGAGACATAAGTAGATATGGGGCATTCTATACCAACCCAACCTTCCATCGAAATTGATATTCTTGATTTGGCCCTAATTTTTGTACCTCTTTGCACTCTGTGAAAAAGAGCTCCATGATTTTTTTCGATTTTTTTTATGAAGCCGTTCACGAGATATGAATTTTTCAAAATCTTGAATGTTTTTTTTTTTGAATGCTCATAACTTTTTCAAAAATGCATCAATTTGAATATTTTTTTTTCTCACATTGATTTTCAATAAATTCTTCAAAAATTTGATGCAAAACAATATCAAAAAATTATTTCTTGGATTTTTTCTAATTCATAGATCAAAATCTGAGTTTGAACATTGTTCATATCCTTCGATTTTTTTTGAAAAATTCTCAAAAAAACTGCTTCCTTTTTCACAAATTTCGAGCTTGGTCCCGTCGCGGGATAACGATTCTGTCTATTCTTTCAGAATTTTTCAAAATTATCGAATTTTTTTTTTTTCATAAAAGAAACTTCATGTCATGTCTGATAAATGTCATGATTTGTCTGATAAATGTCATGACATGTCTTATAAAATAAAATATCTACAAAAAATTACAAATAGAGGTAATCGGAAATCGTGAAAGTAATAAATCTGTATTTGGAACAAAATTTTTGTTCTTAAATATTTTCAATTACTTTTGTTGTCGTTCAAATATTTTAGGTGAGTGTTTCTCGTTTGAGCTAAAAATCACTCTCATCGTTCGAGATCCATCTGTGTTGGGAATAACGCAATGGAATTTTGGGGTGCCTGTTATAGTTTTAGCCTTTGAATAGCGAATATTGAGAGTGTTGGCTGCTTTTTCATATAATCTTCAATTGTTGAGAACTTAACTTCGATGTTTAGTAAATTAGTTGGTTTTAGAGCCCATTGGTATAACAGATGGCTCCCTAACGATGAAAGTGATTTCTAGCTCAAACGCGAGTCACTGATGTAAAATATTTGAACGACAACAAAAGTAAAACAAAAATATTTAAGAATAAAAAAGGGTATAGCCGGATAAGCATACAAAATCTGCCCCCAGTGATTTTCAAAAATCCACATAGCTGATCGATTTCTAATTGAAAAAAAAAAAAATTCCTGAAAATTTCACCTTTAAGCCCGAACAGTTACGACATGATTAAAAAAAAACGTATTTTTCAGTATTTATTCTATTGTAACTATTCTACTGAATTTTTTTGAACAAAATTTTTTTTGGTAAGAATCATCGATAGAAGACTTAAGGGGGGGCTCTAGGCGATTTTTACCGACATCAACTATTCTTTCGAATATCTCCGAAACGGAGGGTCCAATCGGATTGTCCTTTGGGCAGTCGATGTTTGACGAGGAATGAATTCGATCTATCATGAGAAATTTAACGAAATAATTAATTTTTTTTTTTTGTTTCAATCGCAAAGTGCGGGCGTGCCACCTATTTCGACTTATATCAAGGCCTATATGCATCGAAAATGCAAAATCGGCTTCCTGAGCCCGATTCTGCATGAAATTCCGAACACAACCATCCGAAAACATCTTTGTTTTCGACAACGATAAAGACGTGATCCGTATTCTACGAATTTATGGTATTTAGCAAATGTCAACGGCTGGAAGCAGCCATTATATTGGTTCCCAAAACGCCTGTAAGACGTCGCCGCGCGCGAGTTTTCTGCTTCTCGTACTACCACCACTGTTACGTTGGTACGTTGGTACCACGTGATTCGACGTGCAGTCAGAGATAATTTGAAGACTAACAAAACGTAAGTATATTTACGATATAATACTTTTCAATGATTTCTGCAATGTCTTGGTAAGTGAAAATATTCAATCGATTCATAATTGAGCATTTTGTTCATTTATTTTCATTATTAAATAAGTATTCAATTACGCGTTACCAAAATAATCATGTGGTATAGAAGAATTATAGCCTGAATATCATTAGTTCTTATACATATTTTATTATTTTGGTAACGTATAGTTAAATTTTTATTCAATGGGAAATTTAATTTTTATTTAATCACCCATTACTTTGGTAATGTGTAATATTACTCATTACTTCGGTAATGTGTAATTGAATGGGTAATTTAAATGTAATAAGGGACTCGCAACTCTGGTTGAGAAGGAGGGCTGACGATCGTAAGATATTTTTTTTCGAAGTATTAGAAACGAATCTATAGATACGAATATTCTACTAACCATGGTCATATTGTATGTATAGATCGTATATCATGTGTATTTTCATATGATTTTATATAATAGATAAAACGACTGATGTATAGCATGAAATTATATTATATGTAGTACAACCCTTTACATATTATTCCGTATAATTGTATTGAAAATCCATGGAAAAATTGTAGAATAATGAAAATAAATGAACAAAATGCTCAATTATGAATCGATTGAATATTTTCACCTACCAAGATATTGCAGAAATCATTGAAAAGTATTATATCGTGAATATACTTACGTTTTGTTAGTCTTCAAATCATCTCTGACTGCACGTCGAATCACGTAGTACCAACATACCAACGTAATAGTGGTGGTAGTACGAGAAGCAGAAAACTCGCGCGCGGCGACGTCTTACAGGCGTTTTGGGAACCAATATAATGGCTGCTTCCAGCCGTTGACATTTGCTAAATACCATAAATTCGTAGAATACGGATCACGTCTTTATCGTTGTCGAAAACAAAGATGTTTTCGGATGGTTGTGTTCGGAATTTTATGCAGAATCGGGCTCAGGAAGTCGATTTTGCATTTTCGATGCATAGGCCTTGATATAAGTCGAAATAGGTGGCACGCCCGCACTTTGCGATTGAAAAAAAAAAAAAAATTAATTATTTCGTTAAATTTCTCATGATAGATCGAATTCATTCCTCGTCAAACATCGACTGCCCAAAGGACAATCCGATTGGACCCTCCGTTTCGGAGATATTCGAAAGAATAGTTGATGTCGGTACAAATCGCCTAGAGCCCCCCCTTAAAAAGAATTTTTAACGCACGGCGCGAGAATCGACCCGAGTCTCTATACCCGCATCGGAGCTCTACGGCGTATACGGCGATTGTATTATCCTTATATTTTCCGACTCGAGTTATACACGAGATTCAAATATTCATCTCAGAATATGGCTTCAAATAGCTCTCATTTAAGCCCAATTTTTATGCAATCGGTGGACGAAGAGCTGAGATATAATATTCGGATCTACCGAAATGCTCAAATCGATCAAGAATTTTCGTCCTCTCCGTCTTCATCGTCGTCGTCGTCGCAATCCAGCAGTGTTGCCAGTACCGCTCGGAACTAAGTCCGTGCTCGGAACAAAGTAGCCGCGCCGTGGCGCGTGTATAACCCCGAAGTAGCCTATAAGGCGGGAAATTTTTAAATCAAGAGTCTCGCGCCAAGTACACTTGACGAGTTGATTATGACCAGTATGAAGTTGGCACCACAGTCTTCTGTCTCTTTCCTTGTCCATGTAACCACGATGGATAGAAAGAGACGAAAGACTGTTTTTAACGCGCGGCGCGGGACTCGATCGAGTCTCTATACCCGCATGAGAGCTCTACGGCATATACGGCGATTGTACACGGAGAAAACATTATAGTGAAATTTCCCATGGATTTCCCATAGATGAATGAGGGAATTTGTACGTTTCAAACAGCGAGCGTCGTGACACGAGTTTTAATTAAGTGTAAATCGAACACTATACATCATACAAAAAAATGCGGAGTATGAAAAAGTTTCAGCCTGAAGTAAACTTCAAAGTGATGACTATGGAGGGTAGAAGGAAGGAGGACGAACTGCATATTTATGAGCTATCCAAAACTGGATATAATAGTAGTAAATACTTTTTTCGCCAGGTAGCGCATCGAGCAATAATTCTAATAAACCTGCCATGGTTTTGTTTAGACTATAAAGTTATTTATTTTGATCTTTAAGGTGTTAAACTTAGAATAAAGAAAGACACATATTTAATGTAAGAAACCTTCTCTATTTATTTTTATATTCAGGCAAATAAATGTAATTGCATGTCAAAATGTCAGGAAAATTTACCAGAAAACAGCGATACGAACAATATTTCTTTAAAATGTAGCCACAGATCTTGTAGATGAAAAAAAAAGTATCACTGATTTATATAAAAATGTATATACAACTCTGTTAACAATAATTTGGCTATCAAATCTAAGTCTATAAAAATGTAAAAATGTGCAAGGCGAGTTTTAACAGTACAGGGACAACACAGTTAAAACTATCTCTATAATATCTTGGCCGAGACGATGTTAAAAATAATTCATAAAATTATAATCAGTGCTTTTCAAACGACTTGAAAGTTATTAATCTATATAGAAGTCGCCACGTGTGTGCATATACTTATATTTTCTGTTTCCTTAATTCGTCAGCTTGTTATTCCAGGAGAATTCGTCAAATTATTTTAGTCAAAGTAGACATCGTAGAAATCACAGAAAATATATAGACATAGTCAGTATTACATTATACACGTTATACAGAAAAATGAAAAGACACAATGAAGAAGTAATATGCGAACGTCTGATCAGGTTAAGTGCTCATGGCCAAGAGAGCGATTCGTGTTCGTTTCCTTAGTTTAGCGTAGTCGATGTCTGACTTTGTAGACTACTTGAGTCGTTAGCGTTAGGCGCTGAATTTGAATAGCTATTTCTCGTTACAAGACGCGTTGAACGGCTATTCAACGCGTCTAAACAAAACCATTATAACTCAATGGCGTTTTGAACAAGTAAATTTATTACAATAAAAGTGTAATAAATGTGCCGTGTCGCCGTATTTTACAAAAAATTATCGCAAATAAAATGAAAATAATGAAGACAAAAATTGCATGAACAATCAACCTAAATCACACATATATTTTATTGTTGATTTGTGTATCATTAAATTAGCAATTACATAAATATATTTGTGTATTTATGACCAATATGTATCAATTATTAATATTTATATTATGAGGTTATTTTTTTTATATATTCAACTAAAAAATTAACAACTATCTAACGCAAGTATTTAATATGATTAGATGGAATAACATGGAGTAATGAGTTGAATATGCTGATAGCATAAGAACTAGAAAGAGAAGGAATTAAATGAATAAAAGAGTTGAAGGATAGCATAAGAACAGGAAAGGTAGGGAATGAATAGGATATCGCACGGAGGTAAAGAATAGGACAAGAACAGTAAGGGAGAAGGGAATGAATTAGATAGAGGAAGGACAAAAACAGGAAGAGTATGGAATGAATGAGATAGAGGAAGGAAGTGAAGGGTGAGACAGGAACAGGAATGCGAGAGAATGAATGAAATTTATCGAGAAGTTGAGTGATAGGATAAGAACTAGAAAGAGAAGGAATTTGACAAGGAAAGGAGTTAAAGGATAGGATAAGTACATGAAAGCTAGGTATGGAATGACTGAGATATCGGAAGGTAGAGAATGAATTAGATAGAGGAAGGATGAAAACATGAAGGGTATGGAATGTATGAGATATAGGAAGAAGGTAAAATATAGGATAAAAACAGGAATGGTAGGGAATAAATAAGATAGAGGAAGGATAAAAACAGGAAGAGTATTGGATGAATGAGATAGAGGAAGGATAAAAACGGGAGGGGTATGGAATGAAATAGATAGAGGAAAAAAGAAAAGGATAAGGCAGGAACAGGAATGCGATAGAATAAATGAGATTGATCGAGAAGTTGAGTGATTGGATAAGAACTAGAAATAGAAGGAATTAGATAAGGAAAGGAGTTAAAGGATAGGATAAGAACAGGAAAGCTAGGTATGGAATGAATGAGATATCGGGAGGTAGAGAATGAATTGGATAGAGGAAGGATAAAAACATGAAAAGTATTGGATGAATGAGATAGAGGAAGGAAGTAAAGGATAGGATAGAAACAGGAATGCGAGAGAATGAATGAGATTGATCCAGAAGTTGAAGGATAGGATAAGAACAGAAATCATGAGGAAGGAATAAGATCGAATGAGGCGTCAAACGTTAGAATAAAAACAGGAAGGATATTGAAGAAATGAGACAGAGCAAGGAATTAAAAGGTAGCAATAGACAGGAAGAATAGGTAAGACATATAATGGAGATAGGAGTTTAGTAAGAAAGCTGCCTAAGTACAGAGCGTAAATAAATGAGACGTAGACAAAGGAAGGCAGGAGGTCTTATATCTAAACGGGATAATATAGTGCAGTTTGGTAGTAGATTAGCGGATATATGAGAATGTAATCAAAGGTCGTTCAACCCGTTAAGGAAACAATAAGTATAGATAAATATGTATATAAGGGTGGTCGTCAATTTCTAACATATACTGGCCACCCTTTGAATCGATAGATAATGACGGAAAGTCATTGTCTGAATTTTCCCAGATTCTTAGGTCACCCTACTATCGAGTTATTAATTCACTCTTTTGGCTTTATCATATTATGACTTTAATGATTTTAAGAATAGATTTTTTCTTCTCGAAAATTGCGGGGGAAAAAATTTTTACTATTTTTTTCTATTTTTGCATTGATTTTTTCAATTTTTTCATCTTCAAATTGATTTCGGCACCCTTTCCAATGTAGCTGAAAAACTATGAAAATTCAGACACTGTTTTTTTGTCAATTTTCATCGATTGAAGGGGTGGCAAATATATGTTAGAAATTAACGACCACCCTAATGAATGTACACTAACAAGTATACATACCTATACCGTGTGTTTGCTTGTAGGCTTCGGAGTAACTCCAGTTGCAGAACGCCATACGGGTACAGTCATCCACGGCTCGGGTAACCACGTTACGCTGTATTACCGGTATGGCTCACCGCTCGACTATTTTGTATGGTATAGTAGATCACAGTCTAGGGTCGATCCACGTGATCATAAGCTATGGAGTTCAATACTTCAACGGCGTCGTTCGATGGCGCGCCATACCGATAATACAGCGCAGTGTGGCTACCCACGACGTGGATAACTGTACGATCCGCAACTGGAGTTACTGCGAAGCCTCCAAGCAAACACACGGTACATCGGATCACGTCTTGTAAACACAACTCAATGCGCAATTAAATTCTAGGATTGTCAATCAACGTTTACAATGGTGGAGATGTAAGAATGTAATAAAAATTCTCGTATAGCACTTAAGATAAAGTTCAGAACTGGGTGATCTGCGCAAAGTTAATCTCGTTTATAGTTCATACTAATTTCGATAATTTCCTTTGTTTTTGAGTTCTCAGTCTTTTTTCATTGTGAATTTGGTTAAACCTTTTGGCAGATGAATGCGCGCGTGCTATTAAATAATATTCAATTATTCCTCTGGTCATGGTTTGACTATCAATCTGGCATCCAACAGATGGAATATTAACTAATTCGGAAACCTTATCAAGTACTTTAAATAATGTATCGCAATTCATTGAGTGACTCCCGATTTCTTTTAAAAAAGATTTCTCAAGCACTGTGGTTAAATTGAATAAATTTTCACTTGGATATATCAAGTGTCCTTCTGAAATTTGTTCTATTACTCTATCTCTGTCCTGCGGAAATTCGGAGTGAAGTGTGGACAAACATTCTTGGCATTTACTAGAACGCCGCATTTGCTTCGCGATGTAGCCAGCATAATAACTTTGAGTATATTCGGTAGTACTAGCTAGTAGATATATAAGGGGGGTTCTGGATATAGATTCCTGCACCGACACATTACCGACATGTTATCCGAGACGCAAACCCTTCATTCTGGAAGGTTCGACAAGAAGGTCATGCTGTAACCTTCGACACCAGGTCGTTCGCTCCTATGAATAGCGTCACACACCCTTGAATTGATGGTACACCCGCAATTAATTTAGGCCATACACTCTCAATTTAACGTCACATACACTCAGGTCAACGTCACACGCCTCAAATAAAACTCTAACCGTAAGGATAAGTCGAGGACGGGGGGTCTGCCAGAGTTTCCAGGAATTGAGTCGGCGCGAGTCATTAAAGAGGTGATGACGGAAAGGGGTCAGATGTCATAAATCTTTACACGATAACTGTCTCGCAACTCCTGTATGCAGGTGGTCAAATTTTCTTGCTTATGCACGTGCACTTGACACATACACGGTTACACATACACATACACATACGCTACAGAGTCTGCTCATGTATTCGTGCATGAGATGAAGGCAAAAAATAGATACGGCTAATGGAGTGGACCCATTACACTAATTTATGACAAGTGTTCTGACTAATTTATGACAAGTGTTGTGACAAGGTCAATCATCCCCGATTCCTGGAATTTTCCGGCACCCTGTGAGATTTGAGAAGTGCCGAATGCGTGACTTTAGAAAGATCTTTCGGAACGTTGTCGGCTATAAAAAAGCGAAAAATTTAGGATTGACACCTAGTATTCAACGGATCTTCGAGTGGTGCAGAATCTTCTTTTCTGACGTCTCTAAAAAAATCCAGTCTCACAATGGAGATGATGTTGGATGTGCAAGGTTTTCAACAATTGAACAACGAATTCATACTGAAGGAGCTCGGTGTAATCACTATTCAAGCGGATGAGAAAGGCAAGCAACGTCTGGCTCGCATTCTCTTCAAACCACCACGTTCTTGGGAAACCTTATCGGTCAACTGTAGAGCTACCAACGCTTGGTTGACGCGGAATTATCATGGAATACCGTGGAATGATGGTAATATGCCTTACGATGATGTGCCGAAAGTAGTGAAAAAAGTTGTCGAGCATGCAAATTATATCTATGTAAAAGGAGAGGAGAAGAAAAAGTGGATCGAAAAAATCATCAACGATGACTCAAAGTTCGTGATCGAATTGGGAGAATTGGGATGTTCAAGTCTTGAAATGCTACAATACATCGAAGTCGTTCATTGGCATGGAGACTATCATGGGAACGTTCCCAGGTATCAGTGTGCTTTCGAAAATGTTCAGCGATTGAAAACTTGGTATTTGACAAAGTGTACTGGCTCCCGTCATAAATCATTGCACATATACCTTCAAGTAGGGAGTTTGAAACGAATGAAGACGGAAGACATCGCATTTTTGTCGAAGGAATTTATCCTCATTCACGCATCGAATATCATCGATGAGATATGGGAGAAACTACCAGAGGCTATGAAGAAGGATAAAGACATCGCAGGTTGCCGAAAATGTCGAATACATTATTGTTCAATGACGGATGAGTTCGATGGACCTACGCCTATGGTTAAAAATTGTCCACAATGTGAAATGAATCGATCAATTTGTATTTACTAAGTATAATTAACAGTAAATGGTTGAATAAATATTGAAAATAATTTTACAACAGTATTAATGCTGACTTTTTAATGTGCCCTCTCGTATTCAGATCTCCATCCTTGTCTTTCCTCCCTATAAGCTTACTCTAGAATAATTAGATACCGCTGAGCAGCATAACTGCTCAGGATGGTTATGATTTAGACGACACATGTATATTAGGGTGGTCCTTATTTTGGATATTTTTGATTTTTTTTCCACGATCCCCCTAAATCGGTTCTAAATAAATGAAAAGAAATTCCTGCCAAATTGGAGCTCGATATTTCAATTTTAACCTGGCCCCCCCGACAGTCAAAGTTTTAAACGGGAAAATACGTGTATTTTAGACTGTCAATTGTTTGAACATTTTTCCAACCTAGTAAAAATTGATATAAAAATTTGAAATTCTGCACAAATATTCCCCATAGTATAAGGTATAGTTGTAGAAGTATATCAAATTTTTTTTCTTCTATTTATTCATTTTTTTATGAATATCAAATTGATATTCATATAGATCATAACTCCAGTAATTACGGATGTAAAAATTTGATATACTACTTCAATCATACCTTATACTATGAGGAATATTTGTGCCTTATCTCGAATTTTTATAATCATTTTCACTAGGTTGGAAAAATGTTCAAACAATTGACAGTCTAAAATACACGTATTTTCCCGTTTAAAACTTTGACTGCCGGGGGGGCCAGGTTAAAATTGAAATATCGAACTCCAATTTGGCAGGAATTTCTTTTTATTTATTTAGAACCGATTTAGGGGGATCGTGGAAAAAAAATCAAAAATATCCAAAATAAGGACCACCCTAATGTATATATTTATTGAAAAAAGTTTTATTTGTAGAAATACATTGATATACAGTTTAAGTAATTATGGACTTATACCAATTTCTTTACTCCACCACTTATGGGATTGTATTCAACTACTCGATCGTGTAAGATCAAACAGTATGCTGACGTATCGGCAGGAAAGTTGTCTTTGGCTTCAAACTCGAGACGAACGTCTACTGGTCCAAACTTGAGCGACTCGTTTTGTTTTGAACAGTCAACGAGGAATAGGGGAGCGTACTGTAGAAATTCAGTCTTCTTCAGCAACGGTTCAGGTTCCTTGCCGTAATAGGAGGTTTGGAAATTTGCGAACATCTCGTACAACAGAGCATACTGATTATGACTCATATCGAGATTCAGGTTCCCGTAGGGATAACATTGAGAATTCAAGAAGAGCTTAACATCTGTGATATTGCAGTGATCGAAATGGCTAGCGTTTTTATTCAGCTTATTCTTCCGGCTTGTTTGGAAACCCAGTATAACGTAGCGAGGTTTTTCCAGCTGCGTCGATGTCTTCACAGTCCAAACGTGTTTGGAAGTGGTGGGCAGTACAGGATATTCGTACAATTCCCAATTGCGAAAACTTATCGAGATCGGCGCGTCTTTCTCGATAAAACTTAACAGCTGTATTTTTCGCTCATCCGAGAGCTTAACATATGGTAACAACCATTCGACTTTATCGATCAGGATTTTGTAATCCTCATCTTGAGTTTGCAGAACCGCGTTTGCATCGGTCTTTGATCGAGTCAAGATCAACTCATGTTTGGCGTTGACGATTATCTTGCGATAGTCTTCGGCGAACCCTAGCATCATCTTCAACGGTATGCATACATCGAAGTTACCAGCGGCATGGCTTGCATTCACATTAAGCCAACCAGCATTCTCCATCATCCAATTCTGCCCAGGTCTCAGAGAAGGGTAACCTTTCATAAGACTGGTGAGACCGACGTTCTTGCTCCTATCGATCTCAATAGCATTTATCTCGTACCGCATTTCTTCAAACAGATGACAAACACCGTTGTCGACCAGTGTTGAGGCAGTCGACGGAGTTCCATCAGCCTTGACTATCTTCCCATACACATGCAACGAACTCTTGCACGGTAATACGCACAGGTCTTGGTGTTGAACAGCGATACGAATCTCGTCACTGTTATTGAAACTCGATGAGGCATAAGGTTTGTGTGCGTGAACCTCGTAATGTGCGATAGACTCGTCAAATACGATGGGTGTTTGAATGTCTAAGATTTCCTCCTCCATGGTATACAGCAGATGACACAGATGCAAGCGAATCGTAGTTTTACTTTACGAAAATTCCTCTTCCAAAAGGTATGACCTTGAGACCCAAGCTTTTCAGAAGCAGCACGTTCTGAGGTGTCAGCTCTTTGAGAACCGGTTGACGACTAACTTGTTTGGGGCATCTCACCTTACTAATATAACTAGTTCTGTTATAAACTATTCCCATTATTGAGCCTTGATATGCAACCTCACAGTTATAACCTCTCCACGGAAATTGACCAAATCCCCGTCTTGATCGGATATACGGAGTTGGATGTGATCTATGGTTCTTACGGTGACTGGCAAGTAAATGACGTGAGACGGTACTTCAATGATCTTATATCCAGGTGGAACGACGGGAAAAAACTCATGAATGGTGTGTACTTTGCGCTCATTGACGTAGGCACCCGTTGTAATGTTACACTCGACTCGTAGTGCGTTAACTTTGAGGATCGTCACAGAAAGGTCAGACTCGTCAACTCTATCAGCTTTCAGAATACGTGGAGTGAAACCTAATAGGCCACCTATAGAATCGTCTGGTAGAAAATTTACAGGGTGACTGCATTTAATTTCGCTACACAATGTATTATTATTCGGTTTGATGTTGATGGCGATACCCGTATGCAGTAATACACCCTGTACATAGTTCTCGATATCCTCTATTTCATAGCTGCCGGTAGGTATAGTTACTACTTGTTCACCGACATAAATCTTGTTGTGGCCAACGTCTACGTTAGGAATAGAATTAAAAGTCAGTAATTCAACGAGACCAAGGGAGTAATTCTTAAAAGGGGAAAGTTCAATAGGAGGAAAGTATTGAGTCTCAAGGACCGAGGAGTTCCCCGATACGGTTAGTGTGAGCGAATCGTCCATGACTACTGCGAAAGTCAAACTGATTTCGTGGAATTACGTCCCATGGTTATATAGAAACTCGAGACACAAGTGACCACAGTTGAACGTATCATAGTCTTAATATCTTTCATGGTTATATTTGACGCTACCAACGCCAAGGTATCTGACGAGGTCGGACGGTGGACGAAGGTTACCGAAACTGTCAAAGTAAATGACTTCGTCTCTGTTCTTTCGGTACGCGACCCAATGTGTTCCAGGACCATCTTTATCATCTAGATTGACGATCGCTGATTCACACCTACGCGGTCCGTCCTTAGGCAAATCATTACGCATAAACACGCCGCGGAAATGTGGAATGTTCAGGATCGTCGCGTACTTCAGCAGATCCGCGTCAGTTAGCGCCCGTCGCGGTAGCGTCACTTTTAGTTTTTTGACTGTTGTTTCAAATGAATACCTAACCCCTTCCTATACGGTTTCAGGTGAAGCCCCTTGCCTAGAGCGATAGCTTCCATAGTTTTGTTGTGCCGTTGACTCTCTTCCAATTGTCTCTTGGCGGAGCTTGCGTCATTCACCGCTTTTGCAATACCTGCTGCACCACCAGCTAATGCACCCGTTGCACTGAGCCCGGCAAAAAGGGGTATTAGAAACGGTAAAAAGCCACCAACTTTAGATGGAACAGGTAGAATTCGTGGAGAACGCACATTTCTTTTACCCCCGGCCTTTCTAACAACTCCTCGCGCACCCTTCAATGCGGACTTAATGTCTACTTGCGCAGTCTTGCCTGGAACCATGGACCGTTTGGCAGCATCGATAACTTTTCTCAATACCACCGGCTTCCGCATTCCCATGCCAAGCTTAGTTTTCCCTCTCATAGCATTTGTCACTGCCCAGGCGGCTGCTTTCTCACCTATATTTGCGTCTGTGGCAAAAACTCGTTTCCAGGCTCTTTCAGCTAAGATCTTGTCTGCTGCACTTCTAGCTTCGAGATTCTCTCGATTCTTCGAGTAGGCGATATCGTGTTCCTTACAAGCTGCGTCGAGAGGATTGATACCCGGATCGCCTCGTGCGAGTCTTTTCGCTAGTTTGGTACCAGGTCCGCAGTATTGATAACCGGGTATATGCAACTCTACCGGAAGACTGTTGATGATCCTGTTGACTAAACCTTTCCCACGACGCTTCCGACTGACTCTCTTGGCTTTGTGCACGATCATGTCGACGATCTGTACGTGAATGAGGAATGATCTTTATAAACGCGATATTTATGGTCTCTGGCTTCAGTCAGAGTCAAGATGAGGTTCGAAACACAGCCTGTCAAGCTACCTGTAACGAATTTCGATAAAGTTGTGCAACAGAATGCTGATATTGGAAAACGGCACGGTGATTTGCTGCCAAACAGCGTTCGCGCAGTATTTTGCGGACCGTCCAACTGCGGCAAGACTAATACATTACGCACCCTGATAACGCATCCGAACGGACTGCGCTTCGAGAACGTATATATTTACTCAAAATCGTTGAATCAACCCAAGTACAAGTTCTTACAACAGTTACTCGAGGGTGTAGATGGCGTTGAATACTTTTCATTTGATGAGCACGAACAGGTAGTTATGCCAAACGGTGCACTGCCTAATTCGATCATCGTCTTTGATGATGTAGCTTGTGAGGAACAGGACAACATTAGAGCTTTTTTTTGTATGGGGAGACACAAAAATGTGGATTGCTTCTATCTTTGCCAGACCTATGCTCGCATCCCTAAGCATCTAGTGCGTGACAATACCAATCTTTTAGTCCTATTCAAGCAAGATGAGATGAATTTGAGACACGTATACGATGATCATGTGAACACTGACATGACTCACGCGCAGTTCAAAGACTTGTGCTCGGCGTGTTGGAATAACAATAAATACGGATTTATCGTAATAGACAAGGACAGTGAGATGAATGAGGGTAGATATAGAAAAGGGTTTGACTGTTTTGTGAGCTTAAATGGAAAAAATTCAGGGGAGTAGAATCAGTAGCGTTTCGGATACAGCTCAGTCAACATGCAGGATACAAAAATTCACGAACAAAAAGAAGTGTTGCGTCATATCGCTAAAGCCAGTGCGGCGATTCGACGTAAACACAAAATGATAAGATCAGGTAAAGAGACCGCTGAACAGGCTATGAGCAATGTTTTTAAACCGGTAGTGACTCCGTTGAAAGAACTACTGAAGGTTTCTCAAACGGCTGCTAAATCCATCAAAGAAGAACCGATCAAAGATGAACCCATCAAAGAAGAGGTTAACCCGATTAAAGATGAAGAACCTGGAGAAGATGATTCTTTTTCGACAGCAGATGAGGGAGAGGAAATGGATATAACTTTACAGCCGATGGATGAGTACCCTGAACCGTTACAACACGAAGCCCCCAACGACTATCTTGAATTGTTTCGAGATGAGAATATAAAAAGAAGTGATCTAGATAACGTGTACGGTGTACGCGTACTCGCTCACGAGAAGTTAATGATGGGTGACTCACCGATAAGTTTTGGGAATGACGTTATTCATATAGGTGACATGAGTTATACAAAGACCAAAAGCTTGTTGGAATTATTATTCAAAAAGATACCCAATGAGACTTACGTGAACGCTGATGATATTCAAAAGTATAAACAAATCGTATTTGCCACAAACACACATCGAAAATACTATAAAGCTGGTCACCCCTTTCGGGAGTCGGACAACCCCAAATTCAAGAAGTTTATTGCACCAATGATTAGCGTGCCACTTCCACGCACGGGTGGACGTATGCTACCGGAGCTCTTGGTTGCTCAAGAAGATAGAGTTACAGATTACGTTCACTGGGACAACCCCAATGAGCTGGTAGACCGTCTTCGTTTGCTTATGGCTTCCCAAGCAGCTGGAAACTCGAGTCACTCCAATGAAATCATATCGATAATCGAAGAATTGCGGGAAGCTGGCATCATTTATTAATGAACCTTGCATCGCTTCTACCGTCATTTCCAAGATGAGCGTCGATGTGTTTGGACGACAGTTGAACAAGAGCACAGCTAGCACTCGCGGTCCTCCCGGTGTTGGATTTAAATTCACCGTCGACGGGAATTACGACATAGGTAACAAGAGACTATGCAATGTTGCCAATCCTGTGGAGCCAAATGACGTTGCCACCTTGAATCTCATGCGACAGGAAATCGACTCTATTACAAATGAAATCCACTTAATGATAAATATCTTGGGCTCTCGTACTACAGATGCTCTGCAGAAACTGCGTGCTGATAGTGAAGCAGGTCAAGACCTGTCGATTCGGAACTCCAAGGCCATTCACGAACTGGACACCAGGCTGAGAATATTGGAAAATGAACGAGAAAAAGCTAGCTCTCGTAACGGAGCTGCATAAGCCGGCTAGAAAAAATTATCAACGTCGTCGCGTAGATGTTCGTGGTTTGGATGAAATCTGGCAAGCGGATCTCGTTGAAATGTTACCTTACGCCGGAGAGAACAAAGGCTACAAATATATGCTCACCGTCATCGACATATTCTCAAAGTACGCCTGGGCCGTGCCATTGAAGAGGAAGACAGGTAAAGATACTGCAAGTGCTATGGAATCTGTACTCGTGCAGGGACGTATCCCGAAGAATCTACACGTTGACAGAGGCGGAGAATTTTATAATTCAAATTTCGATTCTCTTATGCGACGGTATAATATTAAGCTATACTCAACCTTTAGTAACTTGAAGGCATCGATCTGCGAGCGATTTAATCGTACGCTGAAAAATAAAATGTGGATGCAATTCAGTTTGCAAGGAAATTACAAGTGGATAGACATTTTATCTGATTTGGTGTCTACTTACAACAACTCCAAACACCGAACTATTGGGATGAAACCAAAAGATGTTTCCGCTAAAAATGAAAAGGCTTTATTGCGAAGCGTGTACCAAAAAGTTCGAGCCAATCCTGTCAAACTATCAAAGTTCAAAGTTATAGATAAAGTCCGGGTCAGTAAATACAAAAATGTTTTCGCGAAAGGTTATACACCAAATTGGACGACTGAAATATTCACGGTTATTCAAGTAGATAATACTAATCCGGTAACGTACAAGCTTAAAGACTATCAGGATCAACCTATAGCAGGTGGTTTCTACGAACAGGAGCTTCTGAAGGTGAAGAATTCTGACATCTACCTCGTGGAGAAGGTGCTCAAGAAACGTGCAGGAAGACTATACGTTAAGTGGTTAGGTTTTGACACTACACATAACAGTTGGATCAATGAAACTGACTTGTAAGGTTTTTGAATAAATAAATAATCAATATTTAATACATCTGTCTTTATTTCAAGCCTTATAGAATACGTTTTATACAGTTCATTTGTATGTATTGTAGCCCCACGGAAGCGTATCCGTAGTATTAGGAAATACGATCCGTTTATCATCATTCCAGCTTAACGCTATCTTATTTTGCTTAACGGTATAAACCTCATGCTTTCTACTTTGAATTAAATGTTGACTCTTGATCAAAATTTGATGATTCAAAGAACATTCTAGGTAATCATCAAACGTGATCTTTCTTAAAGTAGATCCCTTGACTCCCTTAGCGCGTTTTGTTTCCTTATTTTCCCCCAACACTCTAAACGAATACAGTTTTGCCCTCAACCCTATGAATTCAGTCATTATCTTTCCATTATTTTCGTCTTTCATCAAACCTATAACCTTTTTATTAACTACAGGCATTTTATACACATTATTTGAAGGATAGTCAGACGTATCAAATTTATCTAAATTACATTTCATAGATTCATATATATCGGGTACAGTAAAATGGTATATAAGACTATCCGTATCTGTATACATTAATTTCGCTCGATCTCCATAAGTTTTTTTCACATAATTATAATGGAAATCATAGATATATGTCTTAGAGAGATCTAAAATCGAAAACCCAACGTATATTGGCTTGTTCAGTGTGACCGTTGGTCGAGTCAATTCAATTATAACCATGTCCTTGTCAAAGATAGTACAACTATGAAAATTTGGTTTAGCAATAAGAGCCCTGGCACCATACCTTCCATCCCATTTGGTGATTAACTTTACGTTCTTAAACTTACGAACGTTCTCCATGGTTTTTCCAAAAACTGCGTTATTCATTAATTTATAAAAGTTTTTCTCAAACTCGTTGTTGGATTTTTTTCTCAATTCAGTATTTAGATCTATGTACTTCTTAAGCCACGGCGCTTGGTGAAATTTTAAAACTCTATGAATTTTAGTCAAACTCATACCTAAACTTAAACATTGTTTTAAGACTCTGTAATGGATGACATAATTATTCCTGGAAAAAAGGGTAGTTATTAATCTAGGTTGCTTCGATCCCGAGATGGGAGGTACGTAATGCTCAGGACATAGAGGTAAGTCTTTGTGTAATTCATGAAACTGGCACGGATATTCTAAATCAACTTCAAGTATATAGCCTATAGAGGATTCATCTGATACGTTACACACGTCGAATTGCTCGAAATTCAATACCCACGCGAATGAGCTGTATGGTAAATGAAGATTCATAGCTGCACCGTATAAATTATTAACGTCAAAATACATTAGGTAGGATCCTTCTTTCTGTGGATTGAAGGCTGTTCCCATATATCTGTTATTAGCTTTAGCATATCTATTCGAACACTGAGCTACACCTCCTCGAATACCCTTTTCTACAAACATTACCATATCAATGTCAACTAGAAGTTCTAGTTCGATACCCGTACACTTGAGCATTGCATCAAACGAAAGCCCTGGTGCTGTATAACAATGTAAGGGATCTAAATTATAAGTTGACCGACAATTTTGTCGAAAATTTTCAAAAATATCTGCTAAAAGGAGAACGTCAGTTCGTAAGTACAAGTCTGAATATTCACCCAACGTTTTAACATCAAAAGCATGCCAGACGTCACACGCGTGTGAATAATCATTCTGTGAAATATCTGCATCGTTTAATTTAGAATAAAAATTTTCAATTTTTGGTAGCTGTTTTTCTTCAAGCTTGTCCCAACTATCTATATATTCATATGGAAATACGCCTTTTCTCGTTAGTAATTGAAATTTCTCTGGACTGTTACAATATTTGCGTGTAATTATTTTTTGTTGATCTTTCAAATATGACGCTAATTTTTCAAGACTGCTTGACATGAAGCGGAATGAATCAGTAAACCGGAAATTTATAACTGTTTCGTCTACAAATTTCGTAAAAGATATGTACTTTTCTTTGTTTACAGGTAAAAGATTCATTTGACCCTTGAATGATGTAGCCAATGCTTTGATTAAAAAATGTGAATCATACCCGGATAAGTTGTGAAAAATTACTGGGATAGCGTGTGAATTTTTGTAATTCAAGTTACAATCTTGATGTGCAGCACCACGGTACTTCCCTGTGAAATGGCAATGATCACGATGCTTTTTATCAGCGCTAGTGAATGGTTTTTCACAAATATGACAAGTTTCAGCGGAATGAAATTTCTTCACTTGATCCGGGCTTAGGGGTTCCATTGGTACTATTTTTTGATAATAAACTTCTAACGATTGAGCCAAGTCTTTCAACTCGTTCGTGAACCATCCAATGCAATCTTTTCCCCGATTACTTTTGAACTTAGAAACTGTGTCGTTAAATGTACAATGTAAATAATACGCGATACTGTATGGAATGTGTTTTTGATAGGCCGTGGTGTTCTTTGATGCATCAACGATCGGTTGCAACAAACATTCAACGTCTGCGTAAATGCAAAATGGCACGTCTTCTTTATGCTTAAAATTTTTAAATTTGACAATCTTATCCTCCTCTTTCGGTAGGATGACTCTACATTTATTTAAATTAATGCAATCAAGTCTATGCTTACTTAGACACTTCTCAGAATTAAAGTGACTCAAGCATCGGTCACAAAGCCAAGTAACGCATTTGTGTTTGGTAATTTGTGATCTTATTAATCGAGATAAGTTTCTAATCCAAGCAAAGTGAAATACCCTGTTGTTTAACATATCATCCTCTTCGTTTAAATCAATTTCAGTTTGTAACACAAGGAGATGAATTACAGGCTTGTCTGACTTGTGTCGGCTTAAATATACTGGTACTATCTCCCTATTATTTTTTCTCTCACATTGCTCTATTCCGTAAACGTTAATCGAAAGATCGTTCAATTTCTCAAATTTTGAAATGCTATCTAAAGATATCGGAAACTTTAAACCATCATACCGTAGTATTGTGCTGAAATGTGGATACGAGCTTGTTTCGGTGGAGTTCTTGTTCGTGGGGAAAGAGCTGCTGTGATTGCCCAAAGAAAACAATAGAAATCGTTGCTTCTGATATTTACAACTGCTTTCTTATCCCTAATATACTTTGGTAGCTCAGCGTAAGTGGACAGCCCGCCTCGTAGTGGTACATATCTGTTTATGTTCACTGACAGATTTATGATGTCCACCAACGACCAGCCAGAATCCTTCTCCTGGAACTCTTCAACCTTCACCGCTAATTTCTCTTTCACGTTCTCTTCGAACCACTCGTCAATATTCGTTGATTCGAGGATAATTGCGTTTTTGGTATTAAAAAATTTGATTTCTTCAATAATTTCACCATCTTTCGTAATGCTGAATTTACAGGATAAGATGACATTAGCTTTCAAACTTCCTTCCTTCAGTAAAGCGTTCTTCAGTCTCACGGTAAGCAGTTTTCTGGAGTCTTCCAGGAACTTGATCAGATCCTTGTGCTGCAAATTGACGATAACTCCAGTTCTAATTCGTCCCTCAAAAGCAGTCTCCAAATCTTCCCATTGTACTCGATCGCGTCTTCGTCGTCTTCGTACACCTGCTCCCGTTTTTTGAAATCTTCGAAATTTGGCCGTTGAGGATTTCAAAATACCAATCGTTGTTAAAATTCTCGTTTTACGTCCAACCGTTGAAGCACTATTTCTCAATATTTCGTTCAAAAGTCTGATGTTGCGCGTTCCCAATGTGATCCACTTCTCAATTACAACCGGTAACGATTTATTTTCAAGAAGTTTATAAGCTTGTTCCATAAGGCTTATGAGTTTAAGACACTTGACAGAATCCATAATAGCTCTTCACGACTGAATAGCACCTCAGTTACATAATAAGTGATTGTGCTGCACTCGTAAGAACCCTTTTTATAGGGCAGGCTGACAAAAAATTCTGAGAATCAAAGCGGTGAAATTTTTTTTCCTGGGAGGGTGTGAAATCATGGACCCAATCCATTATAGCTGTATCTATTTTTAACCTTCTTACTCTCATGCACGGAAACACGAGCTGACCGTATAGGGTAAGTGTTGGTGTATGTGTTACGGCTACGTGCTTAAACCAAAACATTTAACCGACTGCAGTTTAGAAACAGCTGTTGTGTTAGGATTTATGATGGTTGCTTCTTTTTTGTCATTACCACTCTAATGATTCACGCCGACTCTCAATTCTTAGAAACTGTAGCAGTACCCCTCGTCCTCAACTTATCTTTATTATAAGGTCTTCTACCATCTACCATAAGTTATCGTATATATAATATATATTATGTATATATGGTCATAGGGTAGAGAGTGAATATAATAGAGGGGTATATATATATATATATATATATATATATATATATATA
This sequence comes from Macrophya alboannulata, assembly GCA_949628255.1. NCBI lineage: Eukaryota > Metazoa > Arthropoda > Insecta > Hymenoptera > Tenthredinidae > Macrophya > Macrophya alboannulata. Next base: position 30,221,194 of record OX451208.1, read on the forward strand.
TATATATATATATATATATATATATATATATATATATATATATACATATAAATATGTTATTCATATACATTGAGACCAGAGAGTATAGAAATTGTCTGATATATTGACTATTTCGGGGACACCTGGATACTTTGAGGACTGTCCCCAAACAATTTTCTCATCTAATGCATATTTCGAGGACATCGACCTGTTGATACGATGTTGGGGCCCCCGAAAATTTGGCATATACCAACCCAACCCAACCCAACAACGTGCTAGTACGCACCCGGGTGCTACGACAAACGGAGTATGGGCGGGATAGTAACTAGGCGCCCAAAAAGTCAGTGGTTCCAATCTATATGGTTGACACATTTATATATATATATATATATATATATATATATATATATATATATATATATATATATATATATATATATATATATATATGTATATTATAGTTTTGGTTATAATACATTTATTTTCAAATAGAAATCCTTTACTAATTCATATAAAAGTGATAGTTAAAATTAAATGATCAAACGAACTTACCTGTGAAGTTCGATCATAATTATATGACCGCCCCGTCCGAATAGATCACTAGGTAGTTTCCCATCTCATGGGCTACGTGCCACCACTTTTAAAGTTAATATTGCAAAATGAAAACAATTGCAGCCACCACATATGCGGTAGCGTTGGCTGCTGACTTCATTCTTTAAAGCTGTTGTCGTAATCTAAAAGGGATTCGGGTTAATCGGGTGGGAGTGATCTAGGGGCGGTCATATAATTATGATCGAACTTCACAGGTAAGTTCGTTTGATTATTTAATTATATTTCCCGCCCCGTCCTCTAGATCACCAGGTAGATGTTCAAAGCATCTTACGACAATGATTGTGAGAACATAAACGTAGATATATTTGAAGTTTGTGTACATATTAATATTTCCATTGTACTTAGCCATAAACATCTGTTCATAAATTAATAAATCAAACAGAAAGTATTAATCTGGCAAATACACACGGATCTGTAACTGGTCTATTATAAAACTTTGCAAAGACCTCTGAACTCTTAGTCCATCCGACCGTTTTTCTGATTTCTTCTACATCCAGACCCTTTCTATAAGCGGCAGATGTGGAAGCATGCCTTGTGCTGTGTGCCTTAAAGATGTTCGTATCTAAACCGCTTCTGCCTAATACGGTCTTCACCCATCTGCTGAGGGTTTGTGTTGTTACCGCTTTATTGTGCGGTTTTCTAGTGGTAATAAATAATTTACTGATAGTACCACGGATATTCTTGGTCTTTGAGATATAGGTTTTCAATACAGATGCGACACAAATACTGTGATTTTTGTCGAAGTTTGGTAGTTTTAGTACTGGTCGGACTTTATTAAGACCAGATGTCTTTATTCTGTTCGTAATTCTTATTTCAATTATGTCAGTAAATATTTTGATATTGTTCAGCTCTATACTAGCGAAGGTTTGCATTCTATGACCAGTAACTGAGGCAAGTAAAGATATTAGTTTAAGGGTCAGGTTTTCCAAAGTTAAGTTTTCGTTTGGGTATAAACTAGAAATGTATGTCAGTACGATACTGGGATCCCAAGTCACCTCATATCTCGGTTTACTAGGTTTTATGTTGTGTATACCCTTGAAAAATCTCTTAATCAATGGATTTTGGCCTAAATCTCCATTTCTGATTAGAGAGATAGCGGAACGGAATGAATTTAACGAGCCGTATGACGATCCCAAATCAAATTGATCCGTGAGGAACTTGATAACGTTTGGAATTGAACTATTATAAATATCTATTTTTTGTGCAGCACAAAATGTATACCACAGCCTCAGCGCCGAATCGTATTGTCTCGAAGTCGATGGGCATATTGATGCAAGAAATATCTTGGCTGCCTCTTCCGGAATACCTCTTAATTTGTATGCTTGCTTGATAATATACCCGCCACCAGGGTAAGTTTTCGGTGAAGGGGATGTGGTTCTCTGTTGGAAGAGGAAAGTAAATTGAAATCGGGTTTGAAGGTGATTAGTTCCGAATCTAGTAATAGGTTAAATAGCGGGAACCAAGGTTGGGATGGCCAGAAAGGTATAATTACAATACCTCTACATTTACTGTTTTGAATCTTTCGTAAGACCCTTAAAATTATTGAAAAGGGTGGAAAGGCATAAAAGAAATAATCCTCCCAAGAAATGGTGAATGCGTCGGCGGTCAGAGAGTCTGGATCTCTGAACCAGGAAACATAAAGCTTACACTTTTTGTTGTTTCTGCTGGCGAATAAGTCTATCTCTGGAATGCTGAATTTATTCACAATTAATTTGAACGCAAAGTTAGATAATTCCCATTCTGTTTCTTTCTCTAATTTCCTTGATTCTATATCTGCTTCAAAATTATCTGATGAGCTAATGTATGATGCGAATACCAAGATGTTTCTTTCTTCGCACCACTGCCATAATTTTTTAGCTGTTTGACTAAGTTCTAAACATGATATTAGGCCAGTAAAAATAGACGTTTTTTGGGCTCAACCTCGCACTAAATTGCCGATCCAATTTTTTTTTTTATAATGTTTGGGGTCACTTACTGAGTATAAAAACACAAAATGCTGACAGATTCAGGTGGAGCTTCAGGCGCAATCTCGAAAAAACGTTTTTTGTAGATATCTCGGAAACTATGCACTTTAGGGCAAAAGTTGTAGAGACCATTATTGTAGAGTATAACATTTTGCATCTTTTGTTTCTTGAGGATTTTTTTGTAAAACTCACCGTTTACGATTTATGGCTCGCTGAATGAACGAGTTTTTCTATCTCGGCCGATAACTCTTATAATATTGGATTAATAAATAAAATGCTTCTATACATTTTTGAAGATCAATGTATTCCCCACAACTTTTGTTTCAAACTTTTTTTTTTAAT